>JAJJMB010010755.1:2330221-2505150 GCA_023531105.1 Papaver atlanticum | reverse complement strand
TCCTCATGTCATATCTGATGCTGATAATTTTTCTCTAGTTTCTGTTCCAACTGCTGAGGAAATAATTCATGTTGTCGAGTCTATGCCAGCTTGGAGTTCTCCTGGTCCTGATGGATTCCAAGCTGGTTTCTACCAATCACAATGGCACATAGTTGGTAAGGATGTTATTGATGTGGTTCGAAAAAAAATTGAATCTGGATATATGCCAAAATGCTTGAACAAAACTTATATCTGTCTTATTCCTAAGGTTAAAGACCCCAAAAAGCCAGTTGACTTTAGACCCATAGGTTTATGCAATGTTTCTTATAAGATAATTTCAAAAATCTTAGCTAATACAATAAGACCCTTTCTTAAGAAGCTAATTTCTCCTTATCAAGCAGTTTTTGTACTTGGGAGAGCTATACATGATAATATCATCATAGCTCATGAAGTCATTCATTCAATCTGGTACTATGGCTTTGAAATTAGATTTATCTAAGGCATTTGACAAGCTTGAATGGACTTTTCTGTTGAAATTCCTATCTCATTTTGGGTTTAATGATGCTTTCTGTGGCTTAATCCATCAATGTCTCTCAACTACTAGTATAAGTGTTCTACTTAATGGATCACCTTGTCAACAATTTGAGCCATCTAGGGGCATTAGACAAGGTGATCCTTTGTCTCCATATTTGTTTATATTAGCAATGAAATTCTTATCTAGAAGTTTATTGGTTGCTGAGACTAACAAGGATATTGCAGGTATCAAAGTGTCTAGAAGAGCTCCCTCTATATCTCATCTCTTATTTGCAGATGATATCCTTATTTTTGCAAAAGCTGACAATCACAATATTGATAGTATATTAAGTATTTTGCATAAATTTGGTAGTGTTTCTGGTCAGGCCTTAAATTTTGACAAGTCTTGTGTCTATTTCAGCAGTAATCTCAGTCCAGGTGATTGTGAGAATTTGGCTCAGCAGCTGAACATGTTTATTGTTGATGATTCTGAAACTTATCTGGGTGCCCCTCTTCTTCTTGGTCATTCAAAAGTTAAATCTTTTGAACCTATAGCTCAGTCATTTGAAGCTAGACTCAATAACTGGGTTAGTATCTCTCTTAATCAGGCAGGTAGGTCTACTTTAGTAAAGTCTGTTTTAAATTATTTACCCACTTACTAGATGGGTTGTTTTAAAATTCCTGCCACCATTATTGATAAGTTAGATGCTTTACAAAGGAACTTCTGGTGGGGACACAAAGGTAATAAGGGTATAAATTTCTTAGCTTGGACCAATATGAATAAACCCAAGGAATTAGGTGGTTTTGGCTTTAGAAATTTAGAAATTTTCAACTAGGCTTTAATTATGAAACTTGCCTAGAAGATTAGCTAAAGGAAGAAGAACCGTGGATTCAGATTCTTGAATCCAAATATTTCAAGAATAATAGTTTTCTCCACTTAAGTAAGCTCAACGACAGTAGCTCTTGGATTTGGAAAGGTTTATACAGATGCTTAGAAATCATTAAGGAAAACAGTTTATGGTCAGTCAGATGTGGTACTAAAACTAATATCTGGATGAATAAATGGGTTATTGGTCTTGATCAACCCCCTGAACCTGCTGACAGTTCACAAGATGTTTCTACTTTGACTCTTGTGTGTGATTTATTTTTAACATGAACCAGAATTTGGAATGTTCAACTCATTCTCACTACTTTTTCTCTTGATACTGCTACTAAAATTCTAGCAACTGGTCCCTAGGTATGGTTCTGATAAATTTATCTGGATACCAGATAGAAAAGGAAACTTCTCTGTTAAAAGTGCTTACAATGTCCTTTGTAGTCACAATTCTGATAGCAATCTACCTCAGCCAGTTTCTAATGCTACTTGGAAAGCTCTCTGGAAATGCAAGTCCCCTCATAAGGTTAAATTGTTGGTCTGGAAATGTCTTAAGACTATAGTCCCAACTAGAGCCAAAATTTATAGATACAAGAAGGATATAGATATCCATTGTAGCATCTGTAATGCTAGATTAGAATCAGCTGAGCATCTATTTTTAGAGTGTCCCTATGCTAGATCTATTTGGCTTGGAGTTAACATCAATGTCAGTAATATTTTGTCTACTTATGGTGATTTAATGCACTGGATCATAAGTTGGTTTGATGCAGGTAATTATCAAGCAAGAGCTTCACAAACTGACATGGGTTATAGACAGAACTTGCTTATGATGTGCTCTTGTCTTTCAGAATTTTAAACCTAGTAGCATGTTAACAATTAGTAGAATACATACTATGCTTGATAGCTGTAAACTACCTAATTCAAATGCTATTGTGGTTAATGCTAATTTGCAGTTGCAGGTTCAGAGCTGGGATCCTCCAGACATATTTTATGAAAATTAATATTGATGCTTCTCTCTTAAAGCAAAATCTTACAGGTGGAATTGGACTGATAGTGAGGAATTTTGCAGGAAACTGTTTTAGAGCAAAAGGAGCTTTCTTCAATGGAGGAATGATACCTGATCAAGAGGTGGAGCAGCTGGAATGTCTTGCAATGAAAGCTGCAGTGGAGCTAGCAATTGAAAGAGATTACAGTAATGTCATTTTTGAGTCTGATAGTGAGGTTTTAGTTAAGTCAATAAATGAACAAACTACTTATGCTCACTGGATGAATCAAGGTACTATCCTTAACAAAAAAATTATGTTAGCAAGTCATGGAAATTTTAAGTATCAGTCAGTTAATAGGCTTAAAAATGGGGTAGCTGATAAAATAACTAAGAAAGCTAGAATCAATGTAGTGAATTTTGATATTACAGAAAACTATCCCCATGACATCTTGGAATGGGTGAATGGTGACATTATCAGATGTAATTCTTCTGGTTAATCAATGAAATTCTTTTTTGTATCAAAAAAAAAAACTCCTTAGGCAAACACAACCACAACCATAGTCGCATCCACGCTGCCGTGAAGGCGAGACTATCTGTGAAAAGACGTAAAACACAAGCCGATTAGCATTGGGGAGACATTTAAACATGAAAATATCAAATACAATAGGATCCATCATTTAAAAATATTAGTTTTGCGCATGATGTGTGCGCTAACTTTTAAGTTTTGTTTCTTTGTTGATCAGTTTTTTTTAATAGGAAATATAGAAAAGGGTCTAGCCAAAAAGGGGCTTCATTTTCCCAACAAGTACTTCATGCCATAATATTAGAATCTTTTACTACTAAATTTACTGCGCAGTTTGTTTTACTGGGTGGATACATATGTTTTTCGTGCTTATCTGACTTATAAGTAAAAGACAAGAATATGATCCATGAAAAATTCTTCATAACAAGCTAAAATGAAACTTATGTCTTAGATAAAATCTATCCATAATGTTGATATTTAAAAAGGTTAGAAGAGAAAACTTATTTCTCTTCTTCCTCTTATTTGGGATAATCATAAGATTTTTTTTTTTTTTTTTAAAGTTTATCGTAGTCCGAGAACTTGCCGTTGGTCAAGTTAATAGTTCACAAACTTCTTTTAGAATATTCTTTTTAAGGACTGTTTTTCTTGCATTGGAAAATTTCCTTCTTTAAAATGGTTATTCTCTTTGTGTATTCTTCAACCTTTTGAGAAGAGGTCACAAAACATTCAATGGATCCAACCTCTAGAAGTGTTACACAAGGAGATGTTGTTGCCTCTGCTATGACTTCCTCTTATTAAGAAAATGTATCAAAAATCAAGGAAGAGTCCTCATTCAAGGATTGTAAACCTTTTTTTTTTGTCTTTTTTTTCTTATTGTTTTTGCAACAGAGACATAGACTTGAAGGATGTTGTGGAGGAATTTGTATTTTTTTTTCTTCTGAATCACACGAATTTTATTAATTGAAAGAAAGAACTACAATCACTAAAGTTGGAAAATTAAAGTTATGAGAAAAGGCCCAAAAAACTCAAACACTAACCTAAACCCAAACCTGGAAACAGTTTCAAGACTTTAGCTGAATCTATAGTAATTAACTCCATGCATTTCAACTCTTGGAAGAAAAGGAGGTCTCCCTATGTAAATTTGCCTTTCACCTGCAACAAGTTGAGTTCCTTTCTTTGCAACAATATCAACAGAGAAATTGGTTTCTCTGTAACAGTGACAATACCTTATTCATAAAGGATTGCCAGCTGCTTTTCTCCATCTCATTTTAATAAACCAAGGAATTTGACCAGTGGCAAACTCATTTATTACTGTTTTTGAATCAGAATTTAGAATAATATGTTTCAGCTTCCACTCTATTGCTAATTCAACATCACATATAACTGCAAATACTTCTGCAATGTAATTTGTAGTAATTCCTAAACCACCAGTAAGAGTGCATATTACACGACACGTATGATCTCTGACTACCACTCCAAATCCATCTAATCCAGGGTTTCAAATAGAAGCCCCATCACATTTGTAGATAGAAAAATTTATCTCAATTTCGCGTTAGTCATGTTTTGAAGGATGTAACTCATAATGTGAAAAAATATAATATCTGGAAGGAAGCATTATATGATCTCAAAGTTGAACTCTATGATCTAACCGAAATCTCTGATGATGAAGAAGAATTTAGCGATCCCATTATCATTGAATTCTTCAACAATGAGAAGGAGTTCTTGGCTCAAGCTATTCAGAAAAACTTGATACAATGACTAGTTAACTTCTTGTAAGGATATATTCTTACTGTTTCAAGGAGTTTAAACTAGTATTTGAAGTTGTTTGTTAATGTTTTGATTAAATTGCTATACCATTTATCAATTATTGAAGTTTATTTGGTTAAATTTTATTTTGATGATGATATTTGTAATACTTGATCTTTATTGATTATTATATGTGTATTGCTTATTTTTCATGAAATGGTTCCGTGTTTATCATAGATGCATGATTATAATTTATTCTCATGAATATTTCTCTTATATGTTACGCTCTTTACTCTTTATGCTCAAAGAGGAGCAAACTATTTGAGAACTATTTTGCAATAATTGTTATTCTCAAATTGCAAAGGATTTCATAGGATAATTCTTAGAAAATGTGTATTTGTCATGCCGTGATTAACAGAAAATAGGTCTGATCTTTAATTTCAACGTCTATCACTGGCTATATCAGAATATTGGCTTATGAAATCATATCAGAAAAATTACACTCTTTACTCTTTGTTTTCTAAACTAAGAGGAGTAAATTTTTAGTGATGGATTTTTCTCATAATAAATATTGGTTTTTAGGTTCCTCTAAAATCTCAAATCAATATTTTGAAGTTGTTTTGTCCGTAACTATCAGGTAGTGAGAAAAATATTGGATGGAAATTTATATTTGTTAATGTCCAGAAAAATCCTTCTCTTTTATAAAGTAAGGCCACTCTTGTCGTTATCTTTGAAAATGAATTAATGGGGGAGAGTTCAATTTGAACTTGTACGTGTTTAATTGTTATATCTTTGTGGGGGAGTGCAGTTGTGGCATTGTTAGGTGAGGACTGTACCTTTAACCTCTCCTGGATGAAGTACTAAATTGCAAAACTTAATGGTATCATCGAAAAAGCTGATATGGCTCTCTAGTCTTGATAATCTCTTAAGGCGTAGTTCATGTTGATCCCTATTTGAAACCTTTGTCAATTTATGACAAAAGGGGAGAGAATTACTTGGTAGAACTGCTAAAAACATAAGCTTTACTAAGCAATGGTCTAAGGGGGAATAAATTACATGGACGAAGGTAAACTTCAAATCTAGCAAAAAGAGATAAGTAGAGAGTCTGAAGACTAAGGGGGGAGCATATAACTATAGTATAACTTTAAAGTTTTCGTACAATAGATCTTGAAGAAGGTAACAATACTATGCACTGGTATAACAACCAATAGATTGACTTTTTCATTCTAAATACTCAAACTCGAGTATTCTCATAAGTTGTTATAATCTATGGATCTTCAACAAAAAAGTGTTGAACAAACTCATGCAGAACCACAGAAAAACTTAAAGTACGAAGAATTCAAGAGCATTGAAGATTCAATAAATCAAGATACATTATAGAGATGGAACTTAATAATTATTTTTTTGTTTTCAATTAACATTTTTGTCACTAAATTGACAAAATGGGAGGTTGTTAGCACATCGCCCGATCAAAATCACAAGTTTTGGTATGTCAATCTCTTGTTGTCAATTTTAGTTGATCAAAACCGTGCCTTGATTTATAGTCAACTAAAGTCAGTCTCAAAATATGATTAGAACATGATGGTTGAGTATAAGAAATCACCAATCAACCTTGAAGATTGAATCCCTTCTCAAAAAAAGTCTAAAGAAAACCCATCATCTTCTTCCTCCTTTGCTCAGATCTAGTCCTTTTGGGGTTAGATCTGAGCAAAGATTGTCTGTTTTTAGGAGCTATTTAGTTATTTTGAATAAATTTCTTCGCTATTAGAGCAATTATTTTCTCCGCTATTAGGGCAATTATTCTCTTCCCTACTAGGGAGATTTTATCTGCACTTTTTATAGTGTTTCATTCTATAGATTTGTTCATGATTTGGTTTGTTGGATACAAGTACATCAGCGATTTGACGAAGGCAAGAACAAATTATTCTTCAACAGAATAATAAATCTAGGGTTTCTGGGTTTCTCGCTAGGCATGAGTTTTTGGGAAAATCACTCCTCTCTCATAGGAGTATCTCTTTTCAAGAAGAAAATCAATCAAAATGGTCGAACTATGATTTCGAGTACCATTCCTTCTCCAATCTCTACATAAAAGATTTGGGTGCTACCATTGTGGATCGCTCTTTCTCTTCGAGATTTATTTTCGTTTTGCATCTATCATTGTATTTGTTTCATGCTTATGTTGTACTTGTTTTTTCTTAAAAACCATCATGTAAATGTTTCTTATTTGGAATGAAATACTAATGGTTTGATTATCAAAAAATAAAAATAAAAAAACCCTTGAAGATTGAATACTGAAGACGGCGTCAACAGAAACTTCATTAACAAAGGTATGTGAAGTTTGACTATCTTATTTTCCCATTCTATCTGTTGAGACATGTCGTATGACTTTAGTACTATGATGAGCTTTGCAATCTTAAAATTTACAAACTGTTTCACCAGTTCACGAACTTGAACTTTTAAATATAAAGACTTGATTTTTTTTAATATCTCAATTAACTTGCGTACACGAGCTAAATTGGTCAGTTTGCGAACTGATCGATTTCGAGATAGTACCAGAAACTATTTATTTCATTGTACACAAACTATTTTGACAATTCGCAAACTAGTTGATTTTGATGTTTCTTGTACACTTTTCATTTTCAACTACACAAACTATTTTACACAGCTCGCCAACTTGTTAATATAAAACTACAAAAGTTACGAGATGACTTTTCATGTTCACAAACTGTTTTGACAGTCCGAGAACTGATTCGGTCTTGTGACAAACTAAACTTGTCGGTTTCAGAACTATTTAACCATAGCTCCCTGGAAAACCATATAATGCATTCTGGTTGCATAAATCTTCTTTATGATTCAAAGAAAACTTCTCACATGCTTCATGGGTAATCTATATAGAGAAGTTTGCTTACTGGACAGTTCTATACAAGGCAATAGTTCACAAACTTTGTTTACAAGCTACCAAGGTCGTTCATCAATATAAATAGAAGACTCTCTGTACACTAAAAACTCAATCCTAGCACTTATGTGTCCTAGTTGCAGACTAGAGTCGTCCTAAGAAACCTAAGTTTCGTTATTTTAAACTGGTTTCATATGTGGAATTGTATTAGGTTTACAACTTGGAAAGACCTCACTAAGGGATTTGGAAGCCCGGTAAAACTATCTTTTACCTGATAGTTCTTGTTCTCCGGATCTTGTTCTTATTGATCTTCTAATTTCTCAAAATTTAGCTCAGGGTTTTTATTGATATAAATCCCACAGTACTATTCGTCTCAGATTTTGTGATTCCACAAGATAAATATCTAAATCACTCATGATTTGATTTGTTTAGATTATTCCTGTGAGGTAGAATCGAAAGACATCTCTATAACTTTTGAAGAGAAATAAGTTCAACCTAACTTTGAGTTTCCTTAATATCTTCTTTTCTTGAAGATCCCTCATAAGCATATAGATTTATATTACCTTGATTGAATATCTTTCTTAAGGAAATCAAATAGGCTTTCTGTTAGAGGCAGAATATTCACAAAAGTTTCCACCAAGGTCGAAGTAACTCCTAGGCCTGCAAAGGACGTCATCTAGGGGAATCGTTTTGCATAGAGTCTTGCGAGATCCAAGAGATGTAAAGGAGCGCAACTAAAACTGAATTACTTGTAGGGTTTGATTCGGACTCAACTACGTTCCAGTTCAAAGTCTGATAGTAGGATAATGTTTGCAGCGGCTTAATACAGTATGGTGCCAAAGTTCTAGACTAGGTGCCGGGGTTTTTCTGCTTTGCAGTTCTCCTCGTTAATAAATTTATGGTATCTTGTATTATTACTTTTTCGCATTATATCTTTTATCTTTATGAAGAAGTACGTTAGAAGAACCTAAACAGTTTTTAGTCTGCAAGACTGTATAGAACCTACAAGATTATTCTTTTGAATTCGTATCTTGAAAAACATCACAAGACCCATTCTTGTTGGAATTCAGTTCTGTAACAGTCCGGGTACATACTAGGTTATTATTTAGATATTGATTTGTGAGATCGTCCAAGTTAAACTTGTCTTGATATCAGGTACCAGATCCCTTGTTAATTTGTGCTACTGATTATGAAAATTTTGTCCGTTCAAGTTTCCGAATTAAAATTTGGTGGTGTACTTGGTACCCCCTGAAAAATTAAGGGTACCAAGAATACCACCAACTTTTTCATTCGGCAACCTGTATGGACAAAATCTAATACGATTGCAAGTAGACCAACTTAATTATCCTTGACAATATGTATATAGAGTTTATATATCTATCTCTTCTCAATCAGAAAGTCTAGACAATGGAGTTCATTAACCAATTGTTAAGAAGAGTACTTAGACGATCCTAAAAATCAATATCCAAGATTAATTTAGTCGTATCCAAATATTCAGATCCGAATTCTGCAAGTATGAAACTTGTTATCTATTTTTCAAAATACGAATTCTACAAGAAACAAGTCTCATAATCGATCTTAATTATATGGACGTATCTACTAGATTTGAATATGTACTACTTGTGTAAATCCTACTATAAAGATAAATAATATAATTCGGAAAAGGAAAAACACAATACACCAGAAGTTTTGTTAATGAGGAAATCGTAATAACTTAAAAACCCCGGGACCTCATCCTGATACGAACACAAAACTGTATTAAGACGATATACAATAGCATACTATCAAACCACGGATTGGAATGTAGTTGAGATCGAGTCCACCCTCCAAGCGATTCAGTTACAGTCATGCTCCTTATGTCTCTTGAACCTCGCAAGGGTCTACGCAATTGATTTCCTTAGCTGACGTCCTTTACAACCTAACAGTTATTTCAGCCTAAGTGGATATCTGAGATACCAATCTTCCTATAATAGATAAGCCTATTTTATTTCTCTTTAAATCAAAGACCAAGGCTTGGAAATCTGTTTGCAATAGACAAACCTCACAAATTTGGAACACTTACACTTAGTTAGCTGAGAATCCTGGATTCTTAACCACCTCTTAAGAACAATCTTTAACTAATCAATTAAAAATAGTATTCAGATATCTATCCGAGGAATCACAAAGTATGAGACGAAGAAAACTGTGTGATTTCTATCTATCTTGCCTGAAAGAGATTACGAGAACCTTAATAACAGAAAAGCAAAATCAGGAATACGAACTATCAAGGTAAAGATATTCGTACACGGCTTCATGAATCCCTAAATGAAGCTTTTAAGTCGTAGACCTAATTATGTTTCTCAGAGGAAAACTAGGTCGATAAAGGATGACTCTCGCAATCAACTAGGACACAGAAGTGTCAGGGATTAAATTTCCCAGTTGAAAGAGCATCTCTATTTATAGATGTTCAAGATTGAGGGTTGGTTAGAATTCAAGCTCAGATAACTTGAGATTCAAGCAAACACTTTCTTTGTTTAGATGAAACTCTAATTAGGGTTTCAAGTAAGCATGTGAGAAGTTAGTTTTGAAATCACATAAAAGAATATATACAGTGGTCTGGTTGCAAAATTGTGTAAATATACCTTATGAACTAAAGCAATATGATGTGCATTCAAATACTTCCGAATTTAATCATGATCCTCATACACAAGGTGTTTGGGTGATCAATGATGTCTTAAAGGTATTTATGAGAGTTATAACAATGCTAAACGTATTTAAAAGATAAGTTTTTGAGCATCTGCTAAACATTCATTGGGACTGTTGGTGAAACGGTTCGTTAACCGTATAAGTTTTTCATGAATCGCGAGCGCAACAGTTCGTGAACCGGGTTGGCCAACTGTTCTACGGCTCGTGGACTCAAATGACAACAGTTTGCGAACCGGGTTCGCCAACAGTTAGCCTATTATCAAACTCAGATCACAACAGTTCGTGAACCGGGTGGAGAATTGTCACATTCTGAACTGTAAGGTTTTGCAACATGTTTCGCCAACCTTCATGTATTCTATAAACTCAGATATCTAGGGTTTGTAGGATGGTTCGCCAACCTACCCTGTGCCAGCATTTCTGAATTTTTCTCTTTGATGTTTGAAACATTCCTAGATGATAAAATTATTGCTTGGGAATTTTTCAAATGATCCATAAAATTAATTCTAAAACAATAAATTGTTTTGAACTAATATTGTTAAGGACCTTTGAACATCCAATGCTTGAATAATATTTCGGGATGTTTAACAAGACAAGCTTGACTCAAAATTTCTTGTTAGCAATAAATCTATTGAAGTCATATGACATAGTCTCAAATCGATAGAATGATAAAGCTTGTGAGTAAGTATAATGGTTAAGTCTTCACATGCCTTGTTGTTGAAGTTCTCCAAATGTTTTTGTCTATCTTTAATCTTCGAGGGTGATGTCTGATACTCAACTACCAACTTTTATACCTAGTCCGAGATGTGACTTAGTATACTAGAAATCAAGATATGGTTTTGTTCATCTAACATTGAAAACAAGCTTGAGATAGAAAAACTTGTGGGTTCAACCCAGCATTGCTCTAAAAACCCCTCTTCTCCAATTGGTATCAGAGCAGACAAACACTGTAAAGGCGTAACAGTATGTGTTTGAAACAATCTGAAATATATGGATGAGAGTTCTATCTCCGTTAACGTACCACCATCATTTGATGAAACAAATTACTTATGGTGGAAAATAGTTATGCGTTCATTCTTACAATCCCGTGATTTTGTTACACGGGTAAAGGTTGTCAAAGGATACGTACATCCAACAATTTTTTTAAATGACATAACCAGTCCCAAGGATATTATATGAACCTGATGAAATCGTTGTTGTAAAGAAAAATTATGATGGATTGGATGATAGTATCCATGCCATAAGCCTAGATCTTCAACATCATGTGTCTATATGTGAAACATCGAAGCTAGCCTGCGATATTTTAGAAACAATATTTGAAGGAAATTCTTTATAGAAAGAAGCACAACTTCAAAACCTAACTTATGACTGTGAAAACCTTCGTATGGATAAGGAAGACTCGTTTGAGAAACTTAATCACAAACTTTCTGAAATAGTGAATGCCTCACATGTGTTAGGAAAAACTATTTCAAAAATGGATATTGTGTTGAAAATTGTGAGATCTTTACCAGCTCGATACGAGTCTAAGAAACATGTCATCACACAAGGAAACGACCTTGTTGGAAAATTTAAGATCTTTGATCATGAACATCGTTCTGTAGAAAAGCTTGTTGCTTCCAAATTAGCATGCCAAACTTCATTCTTCTAAATCATGGGCAGACGAATGCTGAGATGATCATGTTGAAATTCATATAGACACTTATATGTCTTTAATAACTTAACATGTAAGAGAAATTCTGGAAAAAAAAGATATAAACGCTATGGAAAAAGATTTGTCCCTGAATCTTTGCCCCTTAGTGAAGAAGATGAATTTCACGATTTCAAAGACATTCGATGCTTCAACTGTCGTGGTATTGGACATATGTTAAAAGTATGTCCAGCATGAAATATTATCAAGGAAATAAAACTATTGCAACATCCCTTGATGATATGCCTGATGAACATTTCTTCGAACATGAAACAGATAATTCAACATTTTTTTCAGAAACAAATATAGATTGTGGTCATGATTCAAATGACGATGAATCAGATGATCTAAATTTTTATTTCTTAAGCAAAAGTGAGGTGTTGCTTCAAGAAAATCTTCAATTTTGGATATCTCATTCCGAGAAAACTCATGAGAACAAAAAATTATGAGGATTACTATATAAGATTCTATCTTATGATATTAAGTTTGCTCAAGTAAAAACCGTCAAGGCGTCAACACAACCACAAGGAACCAAAAACGTTATCCGTATGACACCTTTTAAATCATTATTAACCTTTGATAAAAACCAAAGAATATTTATAATTCCGTCCATATATAGTGTTTTCATTTGTAAATCCCCATCACCAAAATAAAAATAAAGAAGGATCCCCTCACACTCTTATTTTCACACTATCTCACACTTTGGGAGACATTTTTCTTAATAAAACTTAAATGGTAGAATGGTTGAAGCTAATATTTTGGAGATATGCTTGTCTTACATAGCTCTACATATCCATAAAAAAATGAGCACATTCCGAAATACCAAACCTCACCATATACCAATCTTAATTTTAACGATTGAAAATTTGTTGTTTTTCAAAGCAGTAGATCGCGGAGTTATACATTTCGGAATGTGTTCATTTTTTGTGGGTAAATAGATCTTTGTAAGATGAACATGGCTCGAAAATATTAGCTTTACCGTTTTGTTTTCTTAAAAAATAATAGTATTTAAAGTGTGAGATAGTTTGAAAATAGGAGGATCCCCTCTCAATCAAAATTAACGTAAAAAAGGATACCTTTAATCTTGCAATTAAAGGCAATCCTAGTCCAACTAAGGGCAAAATCGCCCACTAGTATGAGCCATCCACAGGGGTCACCAAAAGCAGCGAAAGATATCGAGCCACCCAGATAGGCTGGAAGAAAGATACAGTAAAACTTCGATAAATTGATCCTCAATAAATTAATTACTTCATTAAAATAATAAAATTCTGTGGTCCCAACTAGGCTTTGGATAAGCTAAATTTTAAGTCGATAAATTAATAATTTCGGTAAAATAATAATTTTTTTGTTTTAGTATTTATCGGTGTTTTACCATTTTGACGATCCTAGAGAGTTAAAATCAACCAATCCGAATAAAGCACACGGATCGCTGCTCATTCACTTCGCCCTATATAAATACCCCCGAATATTTCTTCCTCATACTCATCTCATTATAGTTTATTCCAAACAGATTCCTTTCTCTTCTTTCGTTCAGGTAAAGCTAGAAACCCTAATCCCGGTTTGCCTTTGCAAAAAAAAAAACCTAATCCCAGTTTTACTGTTTTCATAAATTTGCTTAGTTTTGTCAACTTCTTGATTTTAATCACTATTTTCTCTGATTACAGTTCGTTTTGATTTTGTAGATCAATTTGAAGCAATGGCTCGTACTAAGCAAACTGCTCGCAAATCTACAGGAGGGAAAGCTCCAAGGAAACAGTTAGCAACTAAGGTATGTTTTGTTTATAACATAATGTTTCGTATGACCGATTAGTATCGCATTTTCTTCTCCGATTGTATGTGGTTCTCCCATTTCTAGATTCTAGGGTTTTGAAAATTTTGTGCCCGATTTGATAATTTGGAAGATAGTCTGATTCGAATGAATCTTTTTCGTTTGATTTTGTTAATTCACTAATTAATTTGGTGCCCTTTGGTCTTATTACTACTATCTAGTAATTGAGGATAAAATTTGTTCAATTGAAATTAAACAATTCTCAACTATCTAGTAACATTTGGTTTTGTTTGATATCCTGAAGGCTGCAAGAAAGTCTGCACCAACCACTGGTGGAGTGAAGAAGCCCCATCGTTACCGCCCTGGTACTGTTGCTCTAAGGTATGTAAACTGTGATATAACATTACTATGTTTATCTTATTTGTCAATCCATGTTTTTGATTAAAAACCCTAACTCCAACTAATTTCTGTGTGTATTGGACTATTATCAGGGAAATCAGGAAGTACCAGAAAAGCACTGAGCTCTTGATACGTAAGCTTCCATTTCAACGCCTTGTTCGTGAAATTGCTCAAGATTTCAAGGTAACTTTTTAGTCTCTCCATTAATATGTCTGAAATATGGATTTGTGTTTTGACTTCTTTCGGACACTAACAGTTCTGTCTATGTTTGTATGTATAGACTGATTTGAGGTTCCAGAGTCATGCTGTCCTTGCACTTCAGGAGGCTGCTGAGGCTTACCTTGTGGGACTTTTTGAAGATACCAACTTATGTGCTATTCATGCCAAGAGGGTGACCATAATGCCTAAAGACATCCAACTTGCAAGGCGTATTCGTGGGGAACGTGCATAGGTTGTCAATTAATCTTTTGATTTCCTGTATGCCATATGGTTAATTTCCCTTTTTGTTCCGATTGTGTTAATATAAGCACGTTTTAGTTTCTATGATGCAAAGACAGACAATTTCAAACTCATTCTCTTTCTTTTCTTTTTGGTGGGAATGGGAATTAATGAATGAAGCAGATCATTCCCTTCCTTTCATCTTTTAGTTTTATGTGTTGTTAATGCGACTATGTGATCAATTTTATCCATGCTAAAGTTTGTAGGTGGAAAGCTGTTAATCCCAATTGTATACTTGGTATCTGTCATAGAACTGTTTTGAAGAATTGAAGAATTAGAATAGCAGCTTCATGAAACTCACTTCTACATTTCCATTTGGCTTAACTTTTAATATGATTGCACTGTTTTGGAGTATTAGAATAGGTAGCTTTATGAACTCTGAACTTTGAATGAAAGCTGTTAGTATGAACTGTGCTTTATGGCTTGGTGAATTATTGGGCAGAAAGCTAATGAACCATGCTTACAGCCACAATTGTTACTGGAAGGTGGTGGTGTGTTGATTTGTTGGTTAATGAGGCTAATATGAATCCCTATTTCGTAAGTTCCCCATGGCATAACTAGATGTTGGAATTGGTACTTAGTGAGAGTACTGATGACGGTGGAGTTGGAACAAGTGTTTTGTTTGAATTTTGGGATGTTATGTGGCTTATAAAGATGAGTTGCAGGTTCTCTTTTCACATGGGAGCAATACGCTTCTCCTAGAAGATTCAAAGCTAAAGTAGCAGCTTATTCAGACAGAGGTTTGCTCATAACCAGAACACTACCAGCAGCAACAGCAATAAAAAGCCACCAGTATGACCAAATGGTTAAGAGATATCTGCATCTCTCTATGTTATGAATACCACAACCAAGTTTGAACTGTTTTCTGACCAAATGGTTAAGAGATATCTGCATCTCTCTATGTACTATTAGTATCTAGCCTGTTGTCTTAAATTCTGGTTACTGTCTGTCTAAGTGATCTTTTTTAATCTTTTAAACCTTCTAATAACCTGCATTGTTCTCTGTAGTTGTTTTGATATCTTTTTAACCCACTGACTGCTTCATAGTTATTAGGTTTGCGGTTTTCTGCACTGACTGCTTACGATCAACTATAGGCTGTAGTTCTGTGATATCATCTTTGATAGTGCTGTGTTTAGTCTAGTATACCTTTTTGCTTTTGATCCTGTTCTGTTCTTGTTCATTGTGACTATTAATCATCCGACTGCTTCATTAGTTTGCTATTATAATTCTTTGCATTATCTGAATTCTCTGCAATCAAGTACTGCTTCAAAGCACTAAGCTCTGCACAATAAACCATTTGCCATCATCTCATCCAGTGATTTAGTCCTTTCCCATCTTTGTTATATTTGGGCAATCTTCTGCTAAACTATTCTCACTGAAGCCCATTAACAGAACCATTGTCCCGTGTCCTTTCACCAAGGTGCATTTAGGAAAAGCCCATTCCCTACCTTTTGCAACTACCAACCTTCCCTTCGCCTATGCACTGAGCATCTTGACATGGAATTGCCAAGGAATTAACCAACCTATCTAAAGACTTTAAGGCCTAGACAAATAAAGTGTTCAACGAGTTTTCACGTTGAACGGTGAGGAAACCCTCGCTTCCTATTGGCCGAAATATGCATTTGAGTTTTGTGAAACGAGGGTTTTGTGAGGACAATTGGCAACGTACGGTTGGTTTAAAAAGAATATGAAAAAAATTAACAAAAGAAAACCAAATTCAATATTTAGGTGAGGATACTTGGCAACATATGATTGGCTTAAAAATTACAAACTTAAAAGGAAAACCTAACTTACCGTGTTTGGAATTTTATGGAAGTCGGAATCAAATTGGAAATCGAGTAACTACTATATTATGACTCTTTTTCCCAAATTAATATATAAAGGGGAAAATATCCACATATTTTCTGCAAAAATAAAAGGAATAAATAAATAAAATATGCACATATTCTCTACCTATTTGCCCCGCGCACACCAAGTTAAAATAAATAAATAAATAAAATTTGCACATATTCTCCACCTATCTATAGTGGGTTTGGATGTAGAATTTTAAAGGTGGGATTAATGGGTCCATGGAATTTGGTGGAATTACGTTTCCTTCGGTACGTTTCCACGGGAATCAGTTTTCCAGCAAATCCTCCATATGGAGTCCGACCCCTCCCCCCTAAGATTTGATGGGAAACTTATCAAGGGATTTATGGACCCACTTTTTTTAACTTTAAATCTCATATATACACAATTTTAAGATTCCGAGGTAATACCAAACAATATATGAACTATAAAACAAGATAATTCTATGAATCCTAGGAATTTTAAATGAGTTACCAAACGCACGAGGAATTTACATGAATCCCAGAATTTGTAATCCCATGGGATTATAAATCCTCGAAATCATGAATTCTGCAAACAAACCCACCAATGTATTTGCCCTGCCACACCAATCAAAAATACATTGCCACGAGGCAGGGCGAATCCCCCCGCACACCAAATCAAAAATGCATCACCACGGGAAGGGACGAAGCTAAGCGCACACCAGATCAAAAATGCATTGCCACGGGGTGGGGTGAAGCCTCGTGCACACCAAATCAAAAACAGTGCCACGGGGCGGGGCGAAGCCCCGCGCACATCAAGTTAAAAGAACAAATAAACAAAATCTGCACATATTCTCCACCTATTTAATGTATATGCTCCGCTACACCAAATAAAAATACATCGTCACTGGGTGGGGCGAAGCCCCACGCAACCAAATTAAAAGAGAAAATAAGCCCGGTGCGTAGCACTGGCACAAATCTAGTAACAATCTAATATCTAAAGGATTAATTGCTCTACACAAACAGAACATTCTATTTGTATCTGAAACCCTAGTAAACGAAAATCATATGAAGAATGCAATTCCAGAATCTCTCAATTAATCCTAAGATTGGTAGAAGATGAGGATTATGTTTAATTTGGAAAAGCAACCTCAACGTCCGGGTAATCTTCCGATCTCAAAGTTACATTCATGCTATTATCACTCTTCCAAGTCAACCATGGATCTCCAACACCATCAATAACCCTATTCCGCTTCAACCTATGATATTTGTGGCTTGCTAGAAATTCAAAAATCTACAAACATTAACTACACCGCAACAAATTGTCCAATTAATCTTGCTAATGTATGAGGAATTCCGATGGGCCTAACACTATTTGGCCCCATACCTTCTTGATAACCACAAAAGACATGCATGGAGTGTTCAAAGGACACATGATCAGTAGGCGCAGCCATCATTTGTAGGAATCACCTAGGCCAGGTGCCATAAGCAATTGACCACTATAAAAGTCGTAAGAACACTCCCTTGTTCGATATGGTTACATTTCTAATTATGCGTAATTTCTTTCAAGAAAAAAAACCCTACTACAGTCGAACCTCCATATAAGAATACTCCATATAGGAATAACCTCCATATAAGGATAAAAATTTCTGATCCCGGCTTGAGCCATTTGTATTTAAGAATAAACTCCATATTAAAATAAGTTATATTTTTTTTCTAGTCCCGTCTTAAGGAACTTACCTTCATATAAGAATAATTGACATTAAAATATAAATAATATATGACTTGTCAAGCATCACAATTTAAGATGAAGAGATTTTTGTAACCATTTTGCAAGATTATTTTACTTCTAAGTGAGTTTGATGCTTTGTTTTGCATATTTTTCATGTCCTAGTTGAGTTTTGTGTGGATTTGTAATGCGTTCTAAACTTCATATATCCTTATTTGTAAACTAAACAATATTTGTACTACATGGTGCTTCATATGCTTATGCATGTATTTTTCGTAGGTCTATGTATAAAATTTTGGATTTAATCTTTCCAAGGTAGACCTCCATACAAGAATATTTTTTGAAGTCCCCACAATATTCTTATATAGAGGTTCTAGTGTAGTAAATCTCTTTTCTTTACTCTGAGGGAATCTAATACGTTTTCATAAAGAAAAAACAAAAACGATACCGTCGTTATTCACACCAACTGCAATTATCAAAACCGAAAAAGATAAGAGACAGAACAATAAATGTCGAGGGTATTTCCGTCAAAATTTTCATTTGAATTTTGTTGTCAGAGAACAGACAAAAAATTTCAAATTCTCCATGCCACTTCCGTAAATAACTCCAGAAACCAGTACCAATTTTGTCCATTTCTTATTCTTCCTTACTTTTTTTCACCAAAACGTACCAATAAAGTCAAAAAATTACACTTAAAAAACTCATCGTCTTCTCAATTTACCCCTATTTTCACTCTGTAATTACCACTTGAACCACTTCACTAGAAACTCAACGGATGCTAGTTCACTTCCCAACACCAACAACAGCAAAAACAAAAAGACTCTCCATTTCCATTTCCATCTCCAGAAAAATACAGAGATTGAAGAGATGAATCGCAGTTTCATCAGGCCAACACAGCAGGAAAATCAAACAATGAGGAACAATTTTGGAAACAATAATAATACTGTGATGATAATGAAGAAGAAGAAGGACAATAACGAAGAAGAACTTGCTTTGTTCCTCGAGATGCGTAAACGAGAGAAAGATCGAAGTAATCTTCTGAACTCTGGTGGTGATTCACTGGAAGCTCAATCTCTAGGTAAAATGATTATACTAATAGCTTTGATTTAGTTAATTTCATTGCATTGACTGTTAATTTGATTTTATTCCATGGCTGGGGTGTGTAGGGTCTAAACTTGAAAACTCACCGATATACAAGATTGTATCATCTACACGGCCACGCAAAGCTGATGAATTCTTGAACTCGGAGAATGATAAGAACGATTATGATTGGTAATGCTGAAGCTAATTGATGTCTTTTATTAATTCCTGAAAAAATGGATTTTTTTTTTTTGATTGAATTTGTTGTCTTTTGAATTGAAGGCTTATCACACCTCCTCGTACTCCTCTTTTTCCTTCATTGGAGATGGACTCGGAGAGAAATGCGATAAATCGGCTCGGACTCGGCACTCCCAAGGCTCGTCAAACTTCATTGAAGTCTAAGGTAATACAATTTTAGCTTCTTCACTTTCAGATAGTTGATTGCTGAGTGTATGTTTCCAATTTTCAATGATTTTAGCTGTTTTGAGTACTCGACAGTAAGGGGGTCATTCATGGAAATTAATTTTAGAGAAGTTTGGATGGTAGTGTGTTTTGTTTGAATTGCTAGCTTCAAGGAAGACAATTATGATGTTGCATTCTAATATTGCTAGTGAGTTGCGAAGTGGCTGAATTTTTGCATTAGATGGTATAAGAGTAACTGATGTATTGCAGGTGTAATTTTCTGTATGTTTCTTCCTTAAATTCTGAATTTGCTATGAAGGATTTGGGTCTTCTGCGTTATTTTTTAGGCATAGAGGTTACTCGAAATGATCATTCTAAGACCATGCTTCTTACCAAAAGAAATACACTTCGGATCTCTAGGTAAAAGCAGATATGGTTGATTGTAGTCCTTGTAGTACTCCAGTGCTTAAAGGACCCAGATGCTCTCTTTATGATGGAGATTTGTTACAGGATCCAGTGCATTATCGCAGTCTGGTTGGAGGTCTTCAATACCTCACCATGACAAGACTAGATATAGCTTATGCCGTTAGCCAAAAATCATAAATTTCAGAATCCTTTTGTACTTATATGTGAATCTTTTGGTTGATCAAATGTCAGATACTGTTGGATCCTAATCCTAAGTCTAAGTTCGGCACTTAATACTCCCAAGTCTAATATTTGTTGGTTTGCAGCTAGCGAACTCCCAGGTGGAGATTGGTGCTAGGGGAAATCCAGCATTCAGGCAGCAACCACCTTCATCCCCTGGCTTGCACTTTTCTGGCGCAGGGACTCGTAGGCCAGCATCATCAGGGGGGAGACTATCAACTGCATCTAGACCTGCAACACCTACGAGACGGCCCACATTACCTTCAACTGCTAACCCTTCAAGACCTTCCACACCTACTTCAAGGCCAACTTTACCAGCCTCAAAGTCAATGGCTCTTTCCGGAAGGTTCTCAAACCCTTCTGCTAGATCTTCTACACCCACGTCTAGAATGACAGCACCACCATCCAAATCTGTATCAAGATCAGCAACACCAACTCGGCGACCGTCAGCCACATCAAGTTTATCTGTACCAAGATCAATGACACCAACTAGGAGACCGTCAACCCCATCAAAAGTATCCAGTGTGTCAGCTCCTCTTAGCAGGTCTTCTTCTGTTAGCAAATCAGGTCCCGCAACAACAAGAAATCCAGTACCAGCAAGGGGAAGTTCACCATCTGTTAAATCCAGACCATGGAAGCTCTTAGAGATGCCTGGTTTCTCACTCGAAGCTCCCCCGAATTTAAGGACTTCATTGCCCGAAAGGCCGGCTTCTGCATCAAGGGGAAGGCCTCAAGCTCCTAATGTTCGATCCTCTGTTGAGTGTGGGTCAAATGGCCGACCAAGAAGACAATCATGTTCTCCTTCGAGAGGCCGCGCTCCAAATAGTGGTATCCACAGCTATGGTAGCTCTGCTCAAGCAGTCAGTCAGGCACGTTATAACGGTACTGACAATCCAAACCCAGTTTTGAGTGGAACCAAGATGGTTGATAGAGCAGTAAACATGCGAAGACCGGCACCCCCGAAGCAAGATGATCTGCGCACCGGTAATAATCCAGTTCGAAAGTCATCTCCATCCCTGGATGGCTCAAATTTTGGGAGATCACTTTCGGGTAAATCTTTAGATATGGCGATGAGACATATGGTATGCAACCCTCTTCTTTTATTTGCAACTATTTCCCTTTCAAATCTGATCTACATTACCAATTCTAAGTGATGTCATGGGCTTAAAGACGCCCTCGTTAGTCCTGTTGGACATCGACATGACACACATGGGTATTAAAGAAGGATCTTAATGGTTAGCAGTTAACCACAGTTTTACATTATAGAACATCTCAGTGGTCTAAACTATTGTTACTAATGCCACCAGGCACCATTTAGAAACTAAAGAGGGAATTAAAGTAAGTGTGGCCTTGCACCTCTTTATAATCAATCATTGGCCGGACTAATCTGAGCGCAATTGACTTTAAGGAATTCTTGCATCGTTCCACATATGATATCATGGTTAATTTCACAGATAATCTGTTACCTGGGGTCCTAGACCTCATGCTGGGGTGGGATTGCAACAACTTTCTTGTGTCAACGTTAGTCATATGTTGGGATCTTGCAGCATTCAATTTATATCTAAGCGTATTTGTGTTTCTTTCTCGTAAGTAATGTTTCTATTATTCTTTTGTTGCCAGACTCTGATTGATGTACTTTACCTTGTGCAGGACATAAAGCGAAGTGTTTCAGGCAGTAGCTTACGCCCAAAAATGACAAATATCCCAGCATCCTCTTTATACAGCGTAAGATCAGGACCAGCAAGAACCAGGACTCTTAGTATGTCAGACTCTCCTATTACCACATGCAGTACTGCTAGTTCTGAGCAGAGTGTCAACAATACTACATTTTGCATGTATGATAGTGAACTAGAAGATGATCTTAATAGTGAAAGAGGAGGACGATTCTACGCCGCCAGCTTGAAAGGTAGATGATCTAAGGGGATGGTGGGGGGTTGTATTTTTCCATACCGAATTTGGTTTGTACTTCCTCTGAGGCGTCTCTTGTAGTTATTTCTTGTAACTTGAGAGAGAACATGTTCCTTATAAGCTAATAGGCATGTAATAGTCTGTAACGTTTATGGGATATAGGCTGGGCTCTCTGGGGGTCCAGGTTATTGGTTACTGTTGGTAAATGCCAAGCCTTCTTTTCTTTTGCACCTCACTTATTGTTCATCAAATGTGCTAAATACTATTCCAGGTTCTTAGCACAACCCATTTATCTCCGACGTTTCTCTGAAAGAAGAAGCAGCCGCTGGCAACAATGTCAAGCATTCCCGAAGAGATCTACATACAAATCTTTGTAAGAGTACCAGTGAAATCAATTTTCATATGCAAGTGTGTTTGCAAGACTTGGTATGCCCTAATCTCTACCCCTGCTTTTGTTAAATGGCATCTTACTCGAAAAAACAACCCCAAAATCATAGGTAAAACCTACTATCGCAAACCTATGAGTTCTTACAGATGTAAATCTGTAAGTTATGATTCGTTATCATCTGAAGATGTTATTGTTGAGTCTGTTGGAATGGATTACCCATTCAAGTCTTTAGTAGAACATGATAAAGGGCTTGATGCGCGATTTATGGCTTCTTGCAATGGTCTGGTGGTCTGTCGGTTCTTTTATCACAGTTCTCGCATACTTGTTTGTATTTGGAACCCAGTCACCGGAGAGTACAAGAAAGTACCTGCATCACCCTATAAATTTAGGGGTGACCATACTGGCTGCATGTATGACTTTTATTATGATTGCAAGACCGATGATTACAAGTTGGTACAAATTGTCAGAAGTAAAGATACGAAGGTTTGCTTATTGCAAGCTTATACATTAGGATCTAATTCGACAAGCGTTCAGACTATCCCTTGTTGCATCTTTTTGCCTGCAGTATCTGGAGTACCTGTCAATGGAGCCCTTTCATTGGAAGGGCAAAATGCATGGCACAGAATCTTCCTCCTGGTCAATTATCTGTATGGAAATCAGCAATGAGAATTTCAAAGAATTGCAACTACCGAAAGAACATTTGGAGAATTCCGATTTGAATACAAGTATAGGAGTTCTGGAAGAGCACCTTTGCGCACTTGTAACCGATGCTACAGCCCGTGTTTGTGCTGAAGTATGGGTGATGCAAGATTTTGGAGTTCGAGAATCTTGGACTAGACGTTATGTCATTACCCATGAGAAAATTGCAGACACCTATTTGTTCAGGCTGATGTGGACTTTAAAGAATGGCGAGATGTTATTCATGTTAAATAGTAATGATCTTGTTATATATGATCCAAAGCAAGGAAGTACTAGAGTCCCAAATATTTGTAGTTTATACTTTGACGGAGAAGAAAATTATTTTGAAAGCTTAGTTTCACTTCACTCTGGGACTTTTGTGGGAGGAGAAGGGGAAATCAAAGAATCATTTGGAACATGGTGAAGAAGCCTGTAGAAGGAAAACATGAGTATTTTTTTTTATCTTGCAAAACTTGAAGTATTCTGCAGGAGGAGGTGTACCACTGAAATCAAATTATATGCATATATGTGTTTGCAAGACTTGGTTTGCTTTGATTTCTGACTCTGGTTTGTTTTGATGCCCTTTAATCTAACCGTTTGAAATTCACAAAAGGGAAACAGTTATACCGAGTTAGTCCATTAAGCTAGTATTTGGGACATTGCAGGTTCGTAGTCTGTTTCTTTGATGATTCTCCGTAGTAACTCAGTTCCGCTCATGCCTAAGTCCAACAATGATTCTCGGTGTTTGGCTATACAGAAGTCTAAAATATTTTTGGGTCCATTGTTGAATGCTAGCAGGAATATAAACACTAATTGTGGACCCAGAAACTACTTTTCCTAGACGGATACTCAGTTTCCGCGAGCTAAACAATGTGAAACATCAGTTAGCCATAGCTTGGCTAGGAGAAATTAGATCGTATTATGTTGCTAATGGCGACAATGTGGCCAAAGCCAAGAGAAATCGTGTACAATGGTGCTTGCTCTAAGATGTACAGTAGATTATTTTTTTTGGCTGCTGAGGGTAGTACCCCCGGAAGCTGGGTGGGTTATTATTCAAACGCATAATTTATTACAAAGTTGAAAACTTTTCGCTCTCCCAAACATATAAAATCCCCACCAATGAGGATCACCGGAAACTGTATAATTCACGGCGATGGAGGGGGAGCCGCCAAATAATGCCCTAACTGAATATCGATTCTGTGATCTAACACCCTCTCTGTCACAACCTACTCTTGATGCCCTAACTGAAGCTGGTTTCAATTACTGTACACCAGCTCAAAGAGCCACAATACCACTTTTTTGTAACAAAAAAGATGTTTCAGTTGATGCTGTTACTGGTTCTGGAAAAACCCTTGCTTTCATTATTCCACTTGTCGAGATCCTTCGCAGTTCTTCTCACACCCCTAAACCTCATCAGGTACGCAGCCATATAATTTGATTTCTTTGTCTTGTGTTTTTGCATTTAACAGCAATTCCATGTCTTTTATTTTATGCAACAGGTTCTGGGAATGATTCTCTCTCCAACAAGAGAATTGGGAATACAGATATACAATGTCGCGAAGCCTTTCATTTCAACATTAGTGAATGTTAAGCCAATGCTTCTTTTTGGTGGGCAAAATGTTAGAGATGGTATCACCAAAATTGAAGAAGAAGGAGCTAACTTGATTGTAGGCACGCCTGGGAGGATTTTAGACATTATGGATCGGATGGAGAAATTTTTGGATTACAGAAACTTTGAGGTAGTATTACTTCATTACATCAAACCTTTTGTTGTTTGTGTAGACAATTGATTAGGTGTTTTATGTTATGAATAATCAAGTGCAGTTGAAAATTTTAGAAAAGCATAACAAGATTGAGTGGAACACTTATATGGGAGAGTTTCTTGTTGGTTCCTTAATTACCAATTTTTTGATTAGTGATTTGTGATCATTCAATTCCTTAATTACTTTTGTTTGGGACAGATTCTGATCTTAGACGAGGCTGATCAGCTATTGGGAAGTGATTCCGGTAAGAAAACAAATTCCATTATAACTCGCTTACCGAAGCAGCGTAGAACTGGTCTTTTCTCAGCTACTCAAACTGAGGAAGTTAGCGAGCTTGCCAAAGCCGGATTAAGGAATCCTGTTTCAGTGAGGGTTGAAGTTTGAAATGAAGCAAAAGACGAGCTACAGTCTGCATCTTCAAAAATACCCTCGGGCCTTCATTTGGAGGTATGCATCAATGATTTCAAAACCTCCCCCAATTTCTTCATTTTTTATTTGTTTGTTGAGTTTTTATTATGTTGCTTCTGGAGAGGCGTATGTTAGTTTGGTGGCAACAAGTTTGATTATGAATTTGTGATCAACTGTTTCCCTTAGTATGGTTTGGTTATTAGTGAAATCTGAATGCAAGTTGACTGGGAATCTTGCTAATTAACAATATCAGTAGAGCTTTCCTCTTATGTTTATTTTACTGGAAGTTGTATCCGAGCTGTTATGTTCATTGAACAGTTGTATTCAACAAGTTAAACATAGGTTGTCTAAATGTCCTGAAGCATTGTTACGTTATCTTTATGTATGGCTCAGGAAATCAGAAATTAAGACCAGTTATTAGTTTCTTTCTCCAATTCGCACTTCAGGTACCTGTGTTTTCTTATGGTTTGACCTGGCATTCTCATTTTGACACCATGTTTTACATCCTTGATGTTGCAGTACATGGTATGCGAAGCTAATAAGAAGTCATCACAGCTTGTTGATTTCCTTACAAAGAACATGAATGAAAAGATCATCATGTAGGTTATGCAGCTGGCCTATTTTGAACTTGTGTTGTTTCTTAATTCCTCTAAATGTAAGGTATATTGATCTCACTGATACACATATCCACTTGTTTTATTTTGCTTTGCTGTAGCTACTTCATGACATGTGCTTGTGTTGACTGCTGGGGAGTTGTTCTTTCACAAATTGCTGCTCTCAAAGGTTGTTCCATCATTCCTCTTCATGGGAAAATGAAGCAGGTTGGTAAATTTGAATAGCACCATGAGTAGTCTGATTTCATAAAAGTTGATAATCTATGTTGAGAGTTAGTGTTTTGTTATCCTTTTATAGCCTGCGAGGGAAAAAGCATTGGACACATTTAGAGAAATTTCAAGTGGAATTCTTCTGTGTACCGATGTAGCAGCGCGGGGACTTGACATTCCAGGTGTTGATTTGGTCGTGCAGGTATGTTCTGTGGTAATCTTTTTCTTTTTTCTTTGGAACTCTATAACAACAATGAGTTGTTCGAGCATTTCTTTCTGTATATAGTTTGGTGCGTGTCTGACTGAAATCCCAAGGCAGTGATTTTTCCTCTTCAAATTAGAATTTTTTAAAAAAAATTAAACACAAAGTTGATAATTTATTTGTAATAAAAATCCAATGAAAGTTTCTTCTTTTTAATGC
Organism: Papaver atlanticum; assembly: GCA_023531105.1. Classification (NCBI taxonomy): domain Eukaryota; kingdom Viridiplantae; phylum Streptophyta; class Magnoliopsida; order Ranunculales; family Papaveraceae; genus Papaver; species Papaver atlanticum. Next base: position 2,478,546 of record JAJJMB010010755.1, on the reverse strand, counting down.
GGTATGATCCCCTCAAAATCCAGATATGTTTGTACACAGGGTTGGTCGAACCGCACGATTAGGCAGACAAGGACGAGCTATTATTTTTCTCTTGCCGAAGGTTTTCCTCTTGCACTTGCTCTCTCTTTTTGACTCTTATGTGTTCCCATGGGGGAGATTTATTGATAATATAACGATATATCTGATTTTGTGTAAACTTCATTACGTTGTGGTTTCTTGTTCTTTTTAGGAGAAGAAACTGTATAAAATCATTCCTCAGGCCAGTATATATGACACCATGATCTTGGCATGCATGAACATATCTTTTCTGTTCGGTATCAGAAAACATTTTTACCTTGTTTATAGTCGAGTTTCATGTAGATTAATGTGCTATCTTTAGTTACCACAAAGAAAAATGAAAATAAAAATACTCAAAGCAAAATGAAGCCTTTGTAAAGTAAGACGAACAGAAATGTTCATAATTGCATTAAGTATTTTCAGCCTTGATTGTTTTTTGCTCAAGCATTTTTCTTATAGAACTCACCAGTATAATTCTATGATTCCTATGTCTGACTTCCTAATTATTCTCAACTTAAATTAGATTATATCTCGCTACATGGCTCTTACCTATTCACAATCATCTCTGAACTGGTGAAAACTGATTTTCAGATAAGAAGTGCAGCAAAAAAAGATCGTGATGTCATGGATAAGGGAGTAAGAGCGTTTGTCTCTTTCATCCGTGCATATAAGGAGCATCACTTGCATTTCATTTTCAAGTTAGCTGCTGAACCCCACACCCCCATCCACAAATTTCCCCAAACCGTTCTGTGTCCTTAGTCTGAGTGTTTGCAGGTGGAAGGAACTAGAGGTGGGGAAGTTGGCGATGGGATTTGGGCTGTTGTATCTCCCTAAAATGTCGGAGCTGAAGAATCGCTCACTCGTTACCCATGGTTTTGTTCCAGCTGAAGATGTTAATTTGGCAGAGATCAAGTACAAGTAAGAATTGTTCATTACTCTATCAACTTCTTGTTAAATGGAAATATGGTAGACACTGGGGAGATCCTCGAACTGATTCCCATATTAGTCAATTTTCCCTGAAAATATTTGCATTACTTAAATGTTGCATGCTGTGGAGTAGTCCTATAATAAGAAACTAGTACAGAACTAGGGATTCCATGCAATAATATGCATACTATGGAGTTAACTTATGTGTACTTTTAAGAGTCTCTAGGAGTGCAAGTACCTTTTTTTTACTCTCATCCACTGCGCCTGTGTAAAATGCATCTCAGCATCTGTTTGAATTAATTGTTCAGAGATAAAAGTCGCGAGAAACAAAGACAGAAAACCCTGAACTTGGAGAAAGCAGCACAGCTTCAAGAACCAAAATCTAATAAACCCAAGCCAAATCCAAATGCATCAGTAATGAGGAAAAAAACTGCTCAGCAACGGCGAGCATCTCAGTCAGTTGATGATGCAGATGAGTTGGACAGGGACTATCGCGCTCTGAAGAAGCTAAAAAGGGGTGCTATTGATGAAGCTGAGTTCGTAAAGCTGACACAAGGAAAAGATTCACTCTGAGCAATAGCACTATTTTATTGAGGTATCTTTATCTTAAACATTCTCCGTTGCTTCCTTCTCCTTAATGAGCTATTTTGCTAAGTCCCTTTGAACATTTATATCGTGCTGAGCGAGCATTTAATTCAGTATAAGATCCTAACATCTCAGTTGGGACCCTACATTCTGAGTGGGATCCACGTTTCTTGATACGTTCGCTTGTACATTACGTCCATCTTTTAGCTGTTTCCTATTTCGAAACATACGTATGTTAAAAGATCAGTTTTCGTATACTTGTCCGCATGCTCAGGATCACATCTGTTGCTCTTTACTCCCTTAAAGAGTAGTCTGCATTCTGCAAGCATTCCTCTATCTCCCTTAATTATGCATGCATCAGTGTAAATGCTCTAAAGAATCGACAACCTCATGAGCTGTCTCGTTTGTTGTCAGTCAGACATATGGGTCTTATAAATCATTCTACAGCATTTTGATCCAAGAATGGCGTCGGCCATCTATGTTGAGTGCTGGCTTTGTTATACGAGGCAGTAGTTCATTTGTTTTCTTTTCGGTTTTCTTGGTTGCTGGTTAAGACAGCAGTGTGTATAGTGAATTCTGTTTTGAAATTGTATTTCACTTTCTCGTGGGTTTTTCGTTTGTTTTTTCAGACTTATGCAGGCAGTGGTGGAAGATTGTAAATTCTCAATGTGAATCTCTCAACTCCCTTAGTAGCTTCACAGAAACCAAGGTTTTTAAGCTGTGTTTTGATGATTTAGTAGTAGTCAGTGTTTTTGTTTCATTTTTTTCTAGCCGTTCTCTGCATATATGAATCTCCTATAATGAAATTTAGTTTTTTTTTTTTTTTTTGTCCTTTCTTTGTTATCGATTCTTTTGACATTGCTGCTATTAAGGCTTCAGCAGCCTTGTTATTTTTCAATATTGACGGATTTATAGTGTTTGGATTGAAGAAGCATATCAAGCTTAATATCAGTGATGCATTCTAAAAAGAGAATCATTATATAGTTCCAAGTTGGTATCTCCAAAGAGAAATTACATGGTGCGTTTGGGGTCTGACACTAGCCAAATACTAGATTTATCCCATTTGAAAATTTGTGGAAAGGATTAGACACTATATGGTGTGTACTAATCGGAGTGTAGCACATTTTCTTTCAGACTTATTGTTCAAATTTGTATTTGTCATGGACTCATGGCATCAACTGTAAAAAAAAAAGAAAAAAAAAGTGTAAAAAAGTCAATTTGAGAGTCTCCTAACCACAGCACAAGCTCCTATAGTGGATTTGGGACTTTTAAAAGTCTCTAATTATAGGTGAAGGATGCTTTACCATTTGCATCAAAAAAGAAAAGAAATCAGATGTGTATTTTATTGTCGGATCTTTTTTTAATTGTTTTTTTTTATGGTCCGCGAGTTATAACCTCAAAGGTGTCACTATTTATCCACAAAAAAACCATCAAAACAAAAGTAACACAAAAATCCCATCAAAACAAAATAACACAAAAACCCCAAAGAATTTGATGAAACCAATTCTAAAATTTGGGATTTTTGTATTAATTTTGTTTAAGATGGAGTTTTAATGGATCTCAACATTTGAATGGGGTTTTTGTACCACAAGTTTGGTCACCTTGGATTTTTACGACTAGTCCTGTTTTTTTTTTATTAGTAAATAATTAATATTTTCTTTTATCTATAATATATTCATATTTTGTTGCCTAATATGAAAAAGAGCAGGAACTATTAAGAAAAGAAAAGAGTTTAGGTACAAAGGAAAAATTGACAGTGCCCCACCCAACTATAGTTTCTTAGAATCGGTAGAGAATTCTCTAAAGAAATCTCCTGCTCTAGTCTATTTATTAGTTCAATATCTCCTTCATCTACAAATGATGAACATGGTGGCTCATAAGTGGCTCATAAGCACACACAAATCTCCATTATTATGATGCACATAATAACTCCATTGCAGGAAGAGTATTTTTGGCCTAATTTTATGCCTGGCTAGTTTTAGTTGATAAAGACTCATTTTTTGTACCTTATTGGCATCAACAGTTGCATAGTTACTCGAGTCCTATACTGATTGATGATGATATGGACCACGCACAGTCCTACTGACATAAAAATGCAGAATTGCAATTCCATTCAAAAATAAATAATTCATGCTCTTAGAAAGGAGGATTTTTTTTGTTAGACAGTGGAATCCCACTCACAGACACAGACGTGAGTGCTGCTGATTAATTTTTAAGTGTGAGTTGGGGATTAGAAATTCTCTGCAAAAGTAATTGATATTAAAATTATTATATTTGTCAAAGTAAACTTGGTGATTCAAATTATAACACATTTTTAGTCCTGAAATGAATCTTAAAAGTGCTCGACTTTTGTGGCAACACCGTTTTATTTTTTCGGCAAATTGCTGACGAGTTTCGATCCCAGAAACCCCGAGACCTTATTTGGGAACTACATTGGTTAAAACTGGTAAAAAATCAAACCAAATTCTTTTTCTCTTCTGCATCGGGTTCTCCACCCCATTTTCTAATCCTATCGCCTGCAATAGAAGCCTCTTTGTTCCAGTTCGTCATGTAAGTCATTGCAAAGAGGATACCAGTTTGCAGTATCGTCCCTAAAAGCATTCCACACCAAATCCCCTGGACGCCGAAATCGAGCTTGTAACCGAAAATGAGACCTAAAGGAATTCCAAAAAGATAGTAACACCCAATGTTTACATAAGCAACTAGAGCTTGCCATCCTGCTCCTATTGCCACACCTGTTTTTCACACCCATAATCATGTTACGTGCATTCCGTCGCGTTTTCATGTCAGAAACAGAAAAACAAGCCTTTAAGGAGTACCTGAAAGAACCGGCTGCACGTTGTTGATGATGATGGAGAAAGCTAGCAATGGGGTGAGAATGTAAATGAGTTCCTGTACCTCGACACTGTTTGTAAATGCCGCTGGGTAAATTTTCCGAGTAGTGATAAGAACCAAGGCCATGATCGTTCCCAAAACGAAAGAACTTAGAACAACGACTATTACTGAAAATTTCGCGGTTCTTGGATGACCTGCTCCAAGTTCATTAGACACCCTCACACTGCACATAAACACATAAAGGGTGCACAATTTTGGATTCCTGTTTTGGTAGTAATCGGTAAATTCAAATGCCAACTCAAACGAACCTGGTAGCTGCATTGAATCCGAAAGCCACCATTATTGCCCACCCCAATATATTCATACTGCATAAATCCAGCCCAAGGTTCATTTTAGATAAAAATCCAAACATAAACCGGAGTTAGTTTCAAGTAGTATTACTCACCAAGTGGAGAGGGCATCAACTGCAACTTCAGGATTCTTCAGATATCCAGCAAATAGAATCAAAGCCATATAGTACCAGACCTCCAAACTGTATCATAGTGCAATAATTAACATGGTAATCGATAATTTGATACGGAAAGAAAACATGGTAGTGGAAGTTGACAGAGAAAGATGAATATACCAGAGCATTACTGCCGATGCAAGTGATAACTTGACAAATCCCCATAGATTCTGAAAAGCCTTCCATGAAAATCCAGACCAAGCTCTACCACAAGTTCCACTAAATATGTACAATAACTGGCCCACAACAATTAGCCACCAAGACGCATTCAAGACCACAGCTGCCCCAACAAGTCCCCATCCAAGTTTCAACATCACGACCCAACTTAATATGGTGTGAAGAATTAGAACCACAAATGATATCATAGCCATCACCATGATCTTGCTCTGTGCTTGTAAGAACTTGGCTATCGGAAAATTCATCGAATATGCAAACAACTGCGGTATCATATATATTGCGAAAACCCCAGCTGCTTCTGCAATTTTCGTATCTTGTCCGATCAATTTCAGAAGCGGTTCCGCAAACACGTAGAGGAACATCAAGATAACTGACGTCGCGTTGAGTATGACCCATGATCTTTGCATGTAGATCCCCAACATGTCGGGTTGGCCGGCACCATACGCCTGACCGCACAGGGTTTCTAAGGCACTTCCCATTCCCATCTGCAAATCATAAGAAGATGAAGAAGAAGAAAACGAAATGTGACCGACTGCAATCGTTATATATACGAATCAGTAAAAGTATCTACATACCATGATGCCGAAAGAGAATCCGGCGATGACAGAGTTTTCAACAGAGAAAGCAGCGAGTTCTAGTGTACCGACTTGACCGGCGAACACTTGAGTTATAGCTCCAAGTGAGTACTGGCATATCGATGTGAATACAGCAGGACCAGCTAGAAGCCATAGTTTCTTGGATTCAACAGAGAATTCTCTTAAGAAATCTCCTGCTCCTTGTATGGGTGAAATATCATCTTCTTGTACAAATGATGAACCAAATGAACTTTCTCGACGGCTGTTCAATACTTGTCCGGCTTCATCTCTGTTTGAGATAAGAGGTTCGTAAGCAGTAGAATTCTCCATTTCTCTTTCTCCTCTATCTCTTAACCCACCACCCTCAATCCTAGCTAGAGAGCAAGCCGAGAGAGGACAGAGTTGATATTTATTGTGAAACAGAAATGTTTTGGTTGGATCCTGGGATGTTTATCATAGTGGATGAATATTGAACTTTAAGTTTATCAAAAAAATATATTTATTGAACTTTAATTTAGTCCGAATTATATGTACCATACCAAAACTATCGTATATGCACATTATTGATGCCATCATCACTGACGTACTTCCGTTCAATCCTAATACGTAAGTACAGTCCTTGATATTTGGATCACTACGATGTTGAGTTGAAACCAATTCAATGTGCACAGTCCGTATTGAAACAAGGCTGAATTTTGAAACCCCTTGCAGAAGTCGAAATGTAATTCTTTCAATTTTCGTGGTTCATATCCGCCTCCTGCATAATATGTATTATTGCATTTCGAAAAGATTCTTGTCGAGATTAGCAAGAAAGGATAATGTTTTCATGAGCTAATCTGAAAGATGATGAGTGATGAGTGATTCCACAGACAGAAGAGGGTGAACAGATAAAGGTAAAAGTATGAGTTATTTAACCAGAGAGATGGATAGAATCAATTGATTCGCTTTATTTTTGTATTTTTAAATTCAATGGACCATAAAATCTTGTTGTTCTAATTTGTGTTTGTCATGGACTCATGGTGGTGGCCATCTCTATCCCTTAGCCAACTTATAAGCATAATAGACTCGGTCAATTAGGCCTTACAAACAGTCCTAGTTACTAAAGTTCAATGCAAGTGGTGAGCGTGGTAAATGTCATACATAAAAGTCCAGTCTCTTTTTCATTTCTTATTTGGAACTTGGAAGATGAAGCTAGATTCTTGATGCAGCATATGCAGCCCCTTTCAAAGAAAGGAGGGGAGTAGGGACTTTTAAAAGTTTTTTTTTTTTTTTTTAAGAAGAATATATTAATTAAGCAATATAATACAGAAGGTCTACAATTTTATTTTTTCCGAAAACATTAGAAAAGATACTTTCTTTTTGCACTTGCTGTTGCAAATGTTTCGTCATGTGTTGTAGTCTTCTGATTCTTGCTTCTTTTGCCACTGTGTTCGTTGTTGCGTTGTGATCTCTGTTAATAAATTTTACCTTTGCTTGTGGTAATCTGCCTAGAATATTAGTAGATTCTTCTATGGTATTCTCTGCTGCCCAAGAAACGTCTGTTCCTTTTGTATTAATGGTATCTGCCAGAACTTTACAATCCGTAGCAATAAAGACGCTAGAAAGAATATTGTCTTCTAGCAATTTTAAAGCATTTAAGAGAGATTTTGCTTCTGCATGTAAAGCCGAGGACGCCCAATCTGAACCTGCATAAAGGTTTCTTGTTCTACCGAATAAAGAATGAACGCGTAACCCATGGACAAGTTCTCCTTGTTAAACGACGCATCTGTAAAAATTATCCATTCCACTTTGAACTTATTCCAAGCAGATTTAATTGCTTTCTTTTCCTGAATATCTTTTTTAATTTTCTCCGTTTTTGAACTGCTGGGCCTGTAGGAAGTTCTTAATCTGTTGAATCAAAGAGTATGGGTCTGGGTTGGTTTTCCTAAAAACCACTTCACATCTATACTTCCATAGGAACCAAATGATTGTTGCGATTTGTTCACAAAAGTTCGAGAAATTAGGATCAGATATCCAAGTTTCCACCCACTTAACAATTGAGTCTTTGTTAATTTGCGAATTAACCGTATTCAGATCGCAGCCAAACTAGATCGATCTAGCGAAATGGCATTTTCTAAAAAGGTGGTATTTTGTTTCCGAAGGTTGTGTATCACATAAAGGACACTTAGAGGACATTTATGCGTTGTGAACTGCTAGTCTGCAATTGGTCGAGAGCGCTTTTTGAACCAGTTTCCATATAAATAGTCTTATCCGAGGGATTGTCTGCAGTTTCCAAAGGTATATCCACGGAAAAGCTATATCCTTCTCATTATTATTATGTTGCTTTATGAGATAGTTGTAAATATTTTGTTGCTGAGAAAGCCCCAGAAATATGATGTTTCCATCTAATCCGATCTCTCTTATCTTTGTTCGGGGTAGTTGCTAGAATTTTTTCCTTAATATCTGGCTGAAGTAATCGTTTATCTTTTCAATGTCCCAGGAACCGTCTATTTTTAATAGCTCTTGGACCTTTTGGGGCAGAGGATCCGCTCTATCACTTGGTTTATTCACTATATCCGTATTGGGGATCCAATTGTCTTCCCATATCTTCGTATTAGCTCCATCTTTCACTTGCCAAATAAAGTTTCCTTTTATGATGTTGAGACCTTTTTGAATGCTTGACCAGATCCAAGAGAGTTCATAATTTCTGGTCGGTTCAAATGGGTTTGAATTATGGTAGTATTTCGCCTCTAGAAGTTTTACCCATAATTGATTTTTTTCTGTCATTACTTTGCTCGCTAGCTTCGTTAGGAGGGCTATATTGAAATTGTGAGGGTTCTTAATTCCTAACCCCTCTTGAGACTTTGGTTTACACATGCCTTTCCACGCTTTTATATAACCACCTTTTCTGTTTGGCTTGTCTTTATTCCACCAAATGTCTCTTTGGATTTTGTCAAGCTTATCTAGAGTTTCTTTTGGAAGTGCTAGCATCTGCATCTGGTAAGTTGGGTAAGCTTGGAGAATAGATTGAATTAAAACTGTCCTACCCGCTTGCGATAACAACTTTGATTTCCAACCTTGTAGGGTGTTGTAATACCTTTGAAGGAGATGTTCGAAATTTTCTTTTCTGTTTTTATCGGGAAAAAAAGGAGTACCAAGATACATGTCCTTTTTTGTCAACAGGGGGACTTTTAAGATTTTTGCAATTATCTTTGCATGTTTTGGGTGTATTTTAGGGCTGAAGTAAATTCCAGATTTTTGCAAATTTACCATTTGCCCTGTGATTTCCCCAAAATTAGATAATATATCCAGTAAATTTTTTGCTTCCCCTAAGTCCGCTTTGGTGAAAAGAAAGCAGCCATCTGCAAAGAATATGTGGGATATAATAGGTGTATGTTTGTTTATTTTAATGCCCGAAATCTTATTTTCTTCTGTGGCTTTTTCGAGGAGTCTTGAGAGAACCTCCATGCAAATTAGGAATAAATATGGAGATAGAGGGTCTCCCTGCCTTAAACCCCTAGAGGTGGAGAAAGTTGGACCCGGGGATCCATTCAGGAGAATTGAATAAGAGGTGGAGGAAATGCATTGAGAAATGAGGTTTACCCAGCAATCGCTAAAACCAAAGGAAGATAAGGCTTTTGCAATAAAAGGCCACTCAATTCTATCAAAAGGGTTTGGAAAGATCAATTTTGAGAGCCAAAAACCCCTTTTTTTCTTGGAAGTTTTCATCGAGTGAATCAATTCATGGGCTATGATAATATTGTCTGTGGTTTGTCTTTCTGGAAGAAAGGCTGATTGATTTGGGAAAATTAACCTATTTAAGATGGGTTTTAGTTGGTTCACCAAGATTTTTGAGATGAGTTTATAGATAGGATTGCTGACCTACAGTTAACTGATGTTTAATGTCGCACTAAATGATAAATCCTAGTGTTGTTTTCACGGTACAAGAAGATAATCCCGCACCACTATCCCGCAACTAGGGAGAGATTAATAAAGTCCCTCAAAAGACATTAACCTTATACGCTTGAAGTAAAAATATGATTATAGAAAACTCCTGATTCCCATTTTCACGCTTTAGTTACTACTGCTATCACTCAACCAAATCATCATTAATATTACACCAAATGCCACTTTCTCCTGAAAACAAGAATAAACACTCTCCGTTTCAATTTTTTCTTACTCTTACGCTGTGGCGGATACAGCGGCAGTAGTCACAGCTGGAGCCTTAGGGGAAGCAGTGGCTGGTCCAGTTTTCCCGTCTTTAGCAGCAGCAGCTCCAGTTTTAGCGTCTTTGGAAGCAGCTCCGGTTTTAGCATCTTTATCAGCAACTGGTGGTGGAGGCTTCATGTGTGCAGGTGTATTGTGCTTGAGCTTCGTTAGAATCTGACGCATCCTAGCGAGGTCAGTTGGTTTACCAGGCTTTGGCCCTTGAACCACAACAATTGATGGTTTCTTGTCCTGGTCCTTCTTCCCCCTCCTCTTCTCTATAGCTGGGACTTCATTAGGGACGAGCTCAGCAATAGCCTTCCAGTAATTCTTGTCAGCCTCAGAATGGAACTTGTCTCGATTGGCCACAAAGAGCTGAGATAAAACACACAACAACACACACAATAAGTCAGTAACACTGTCAAAACACTGACACTGCTATTTCATTTAAGGGCTAACGATATTACAGTTCGTCTAACTCTTATGACTCAGTCACACTGAAGGTGCAGCACTTCAATTCATAAACAAATAAAACAGATAAGTTAACTTGATAAAGGATAAAAAATTAGACACCTCAGCTTCAAACTATTCAATAGCTTTTTATGTCTACTGTGTTAGCAAACAACTGGGTTGGAATGGATAGGTATTCAGTGGGGATGTACAGACCCTAAAAGCTGGGTAGAGACTTCAAATTTCATCAAAATATGTATCACGATTCATTAACTCGGTGCAAAAGACTACACGTAATTGCAAGAAATATCGACCACAATTTGCAGAGAGCTGTTAAATATTGATCTTCAGTTCATTCTGACTTTATTGTACAAAACTCATGTAAAAAGTTGAGCAAGCATACTATCCAGTGATCTTTTAGAACACACACCAAGGAACTGTGAATCCATACTGACCAAACACATGCATGAATTGAACGGACTACACCTACCAAAACTTATTTTTAGCTTGAGATGTGCATTTCTATGACATTTGATTGTTTAATTGCATGTCACGAATTGTGACGACTGAACACCTAGCGCATGACTTAAAAGAAGCATAGCCAAACTCTCTTAGTTCAAGGATTGTATTTCTAAAACATGTTCAGATATCCAAGGTCTGCAGTAACTACCGCCACAATCTACAGATTCTACAGAATAGCCACCCAAGAAGGCTAAACCTTCATCTTCTTGTTATGATAATCGTCACACAACTTTTAGCTTGAGATGTGTATTTCTATGACATTTGATTGTCTAATTGCATGTCACGAATTGTGACGATTGAACACCTAGTGCATGACTTAAAAAAAGCATAGCCAAACTCTCTTAGTTCAAGGATTGTATTTCTAAAGTCTTAAAGCGCGTTGAGATATCTAGAGGTCCGCAGTAACTACGTCACAATCTACATAATCTACAGAATAGCTACCCAAGATGGCTAAACCTTCATCTTCTTGTTATGATAATCGTCACGCAACCAACATAGAGAATCAAATACATAAAATCAATTTTCGTAATTCAATCAAATATTTTACTTAAACAACACATAATCCACCCACCTTCTCTTTTTCCCTGTTCAAGGATTTGTTGCTCTCCATAGCGAGCTGCCTCTTTCTGTAAAACTCAATTTTGTACTCATCGGCTTCATCTATTATTTGATTCAGCATTTCTTTCTCATTTTTCTCTTTCTCTGCTAACTGAATAGCATTCACCCTACACAAAACAAACACAATCGAATTATACACCACACAAGATCTCAATATATTATATCTCTACGAATCCCTCCAAACAATCAATCTGAATTCTTCAAAACAAAGCAAGATCTACCAGAACTAAACTTCAATTATACTACTCAATTTTAAATTAACATCAATTTATACTAAAATATCAAAATTCACATGGGATCTTAGCTCAAAAGACATCAAAACCATCAGATCATTAACAAAAAAACATCAAATCAAATGAAATCTAACCTTCTCCACTCACGAAGAGCGAAACCTTCATCTTGCATCTGATCAGGTGGTGGCAAAACTGGACCATCAGATTGACCAAAAACATCATCGTCAACATCAAGATGATGTTTACCATTCAATTCAGATTCAAACGGTGAGAAGCCAGAACCAGAACCATAGATCGGTGCTTGTGGAGAAGGAGTATCAGGAATCGGTTGATGATGAGATGAAAACATACCATCATCATCATTAAAGATCGGCAACGAGGTATTATCATCACCACCATCTTTGAGAGAATCGTTATCAGTGAAATTTGTAGAAGCGTTGAATGAGTCAAACCGTTGAGAAGGAAGACGAGGATCATAACCTAAGTAATTATCATCATCAAATGGACGAGTTGATGAAACCGATTCATCGAATGAAGATGACATGGTGGTGATTTCTCCGATCTATTCTGCGTAGAACACTCTGTCTTGATGGCTGCGCGCACACTGCGCGCTTAATTATCTATTCCTACTGCTTCGGTGTCTAAATCGATCTCCTCTATACAAATAATACACAAATGAATGAGTGTTCGAGAGAAAGTAATAAAAGTTTATTTATTTTTCGGTTCAAGAAGAAAATTACTCCCTTCATGAGCTAGTTGGTTTTAAATTTTGCCCAAAATGGATGAGTTATTTCACTAATCAAGTTTTTATTTTTAAACTACCCTTTTAATTAATTATTGTTATTATAAAAAATATGTATAATTTGAGAGTCATGTTTATATTCGTTGTGTAGACGTTTTAAAATGCTTTTCTACGGTATAAAGTTTACGGAAAATCGTGATATTGTTTAAGAGATAAATCATTTCAAAATTTACTAGTTATTATTCATAAGCGTATAATTATAAAAAAAAATACTTAAATATACTCCCCTCTCTTCTTACCTTAAATATTGTGCACACTACAACTAAATCATTTAATTTAGGACGGAGAAAGTATTATATTTTATTTTATTTTGCCTTTTCACTACAAGACGGTGCGTGCCAGCTCTTTTTTTTTTTGCTAAACCTGGATTGATTTTTCTTTTATGGCTGTAGTGGTGGCCCATGAGCTGTAAATTAAGATGTACCCATTCTTGACGCGTAGGGTGGCTCTAAGTCTAATACCGTTATGACCAGTGGTTAGGCTCTAACGGGTACATATTAAGTGTAGAACCATCGATCAATATCACACAATTGCTATGAGAAAATAAAAACATTTTTCTCTCTCCTCTCTCTCACTTCTCCTCATTCTTCAACAAAAACAACCATTCTCTGCTTTTGGACTAGATCTGAGCAGATTTCTTCATTTTTCCTTGCTTTCTAGGTTAGTTAGTAGATTAGTTTGGTTTTTATTATGTTTTCTACTTATCTACACCATTTTGATGGTTTTATATACTTTTTTGAGGTTTATTTTTGCTTTAATGGCGATTCTTGGTTATTGGGTTGGGTTTTTAAGATCAATAGTGATGCTCTCCATGCTTTCCAACGACGAAATCTTCATCTTGGTTGTCTCCGAGGACAAAATCTTCATCATCAACTTTTCCGGCGACGGAATCTCCATAGGTGGTCTTTTTGACGACGGAAGCTTCATCACTAGCTATAAGAGATTTGAGCAAATCACTCCTACTTTGGGAGCATTTCTTTCTAAAGAAGAAAAACAAACTAAATGGTTGGAATTTAATTCCGATAAAAACCATCCTTCTTCCGATTTAATCGGATCTTATTCATACTTGTATTTGTCTTACTCCGGTAATCCTTCTCTTTCTCTTGTCGGATTTCTCGGTATTGTACTCTTACGTATGTTCTTGTTACTTTGTATTCTCTTATTTTCGATCTTAAACTCATTGTAACCTTGAAATCCCATTAATGAAAAGGTTCCTTGTTTATCAAAAAAAAAGCACACAATTGCTGAGAGAAATCGAAAAGTAGCGGTAACACATGGCGGTAATGAGATATTAGAACATCTTTTCTTTCACTGTAATTTTGCCAAAGCTATATGGGCTTTGGCTCCTAGTACAGTTCAATTCTCTTTTGACAATGATGTCGTTTTCCTTGACATTTGTAAATCTTGGATAGAAAACACAACAATATTATAGAATTAGAAACTATTTTGACGAAAATTTGGTTTGTTTGGAAAGTAAACATAGATCAACAAAGGCATAATGGTTCTAAGAATATAATACAAAAGTCGACAAAGAAGAAACCTGCTCAGAACCATAAAGAAGTTTGAAAAACAACAACGTAAAATAAATGTGGATGCAGCATGGATTTCTCCTAATAAACCTCCTGGCTTTGCATTAATCCTTAGAGATGATGTAATGACCCGATCCTCCACCGATATTGTCGCTACTTAACCACTGCGGTTATCCGGCAGTGTGGAGTTATCAACGGGCATCTCTGCGGTAATCCAGCAATAACTTCCCGGGAGGTCACCCATCCCTGGATTTCTCCCGCCAACTTTGGAGCCAATTGTGCTGAAAAGGCCTTGGTGTAATATAGATGTTCCTAGCCTCTTGTGAGACCAGTATCTGGCATGACATCCCATAATAGTCTCTCACACGAGCACAAGCGACCCTAATTGTATCCCAACTAACACCGATATAGTTCCCACTTTCCCACTGCGGTTATCCAGCAGCGTAGGATTTTCAACGGCACTACTGCGGCCATCCAGCAGCAGCTTCCCGAGAGGTCACCCATTGGTGACTACTCTCGGATGAGCACGCTTAACTGAGAAGTTTTTCCCACAATTCAGTCAAGTGAACCCATTAGGCCTCGGTGTTAGGAAAAAAAAATCATTACCTATATTTTAGTTGGCGAACCATTGCCGAAATAACGGGGTATTACAATACCAACACCTTAAATTGGATCCGTCTTCGGATCCGGAATATATTCAACTAACCAAGATCCCTGACATTCCCTGCCCCTTATGAGACCAATACCAGTGCATTCTATCACCCTTGGAAGGTGACCCGTCATCGGATCTGATACCATTTGTAATGCCCGATCCTCCACCGATATTTTCCCCATTTAACCACTGCAGTTATCCGGCAGTGTGGGGTTTTCAACGGGCATCTCTGCGATAATCCGCCAATAACTTCCTTGGAAGTCACCCATACCTGGATTACTCCATCCCGAACACGCTTAACTGCAAAGTTTCCTGCCACCTCTGGAACCAATTGTGCTGAAAAGGTCTCCGTGTAATGTAGACGTTCCTTGCCTCTTGAGAGACCAGTATCTGGCATAACATCCCAGAGTAGTCTCACACCAAAATACAAGCGACCTGTCCCTAGTTGTATCCCAACTAACACCGATATTGTTCCCACTTACCTACTGCGATTATCCAGCAGTGTAGGATTTTTAACGGCACTGTTGCTTCCATCCAGCAGCAGCTTCCCGAGAGGTCACCCATCCAATGACTACTTTGGGCCGAGCACGCTTAATTGAGAAGTTTTTCCCACAACTCAGTCAAGTGAACTCATTAGGCCTCGGTGTTAGGCAAGGACAAACCTTTTCCTATATTCCAGTCGGCGAACCACTGGCGAAATATCGAAGTATTACAGATAATGCAGGTGACTTTGAACAAGGTAGGGCGGAACCTTACAAAAAAGCAACCCCAGAAGAAGCAGAAATGAAAACACTGGGTACCAAAATACACCACCAACTTTTTCGTAGGCAATATGTATGGACAAACTCAACACAACTTCGAGAGTTTAAACTCAATCAAGAAAAGTTATATCTCTATCTCTCTGGCGATTAAAACGTTTACAAAATTGAATCTGTGAACCTAATCACAAAAAGAGTTCCTGGACGGTACCAAAGACCAATGTCCAAGGATCAATCAAGTCGTATCCAACGAACTAGGTCGGATGTATCTACTGTGATTGATCAACGCATAACCTGTGATATTTCAATTATAAAGATTAAAAAAATATAATGCGAAAAAAGAAATAACACAGACACCAGAAATTTTGTTAACGAGGAAACCGCAAATGCAGAAAAAACCGTGCGACCTAGTCCAGATTGAATACCATACTGTATTAAGCCGCTACAGACACTAGCCTACTACCAATTAACTTCGGTCTGGAATGTAGTTGAGCCCGAAATGAGTCTCCCACTGATTCAGGTACAGTCGCGCTCCTTACGCCTCTTGAATCCCAGCAGGACTCCGCGCAATTGATTCCCTTAGATGATGTCATTTTGTTGTGGTTCAAGTCATTTTGTACGTCGCAGCAACCGTGGTTTTGCTTCTGGGTATTTTTTTTAGAAAATTCAGTTGACCCTCGGCCTCGCTAGGGATTTAATCATGGCGTGTTTGGTTTGCGGTAGTTTAAGTGTAATAATGATAGTTCATATGTTACGTTAAGTGTCCAAGGCCAGTATAAGTAGTTGAAGTTGTTCTTTAGATGTTCATTGTAATTGATATTTACATACGGTGATATGCTTTCCTTTCCATTATAAAACCTATAAGATTGCAGCATGGCTTGAGAATATTATTTTTTTATGTTATTAGATACTTTATTTTTATACGATTATATTTAGATGTGCGGCATGGCTTGAGCAGATGTATTTTTTATGTTATAAGACACTTCTTTTTTCATGAATGTACATAACCATCTAAAATTATACTACGTATGTGGGAGTCGAACCTACAACCTTATAGCAAAAAGCCATATGCAGATATAAAAATACAATTGATTGTATTAAAGGTATTTGGACTTGTAATGCCGCCGAAGTGAAATTACAACCGAGTAGAATTTTTATGTATAATTACTACAACCAGTACTTACTACCTATTCGATCTAGAAGGATCGATGGTTATTTCAACACTGCAAATTAAGCTAGAAAACAACATTAGAACTCTTAATAGAACCAGAAATCCAATGTCAACACTTTTAGATAAGACAAGATATTTTAGCTTTATTTTCCCGTACGTAGTTCCTCGCCAATACGTCTTTTCAGCTCAATTTGACGTTTTAGCAGTTTAATATGGCGGCAAAGTTAAACATTCTAGAGTTCACCCATCCTTATCTTTATCTTCAAAGTTTCATATTTCTGCTTCAAAAGCATTCTTCTAACTTGGCGTTCTCGCTTAAACTGTCGTCTAAGAAGGAATGCTTTATACACCATCATCATCCTTTTGTAGGTAGAGATTAAAGAATGTGAAGATGGTGCACAGATAAACAAAATATCTACCTTCATGAATCATGACTCGTATATATACACATCCACTGTGTTATGTAGCTTGAGAATATTGTAATCATATTAACATGATTGTCTCAGATCTAACATTGTGTGCATTACAAATGAATGCCATACTTCTAACTTTCATCAAAAATGGCTTAACTATGATTGATGTAATAAGTAATGCAAGATATCACATAAGTTGTTCTAGGTCATCAACCAACCTTTTTTATGTATGGAACCTGAACTTCAATCTTATTTGTTTATTTAGTTAAACCACAATAAGGTTAGTTTTATTTTTCTTACAATTTCTGGGCTTCTTTTTCTTCTCTCTTTGAGGCACTGAAGAATCTGTAAGATTTTCAAAGCAAGACTCATCCTTTCCATATCATTCTGAAGTTTGACAAGAATCTTGTCATTTTTCTTAAACTTCTGACATTGCCCTTTAAAATGACCACAACTGCCACAAAAAGTGCAGTTTAAGTCAAGAGAATTTCCAAAATAATCTGGCTTACTTCTATCACCATGAACACTTTCACTCTCATTGGATCCTGCAAAAATGAAGGTATTGTTCTCGGTGAAGGAGGTATTACTCTTAAACCTAATTCAACTTGTGTTACCAAAATACTTTTGACCAAACAGCGTAGCTGAAATCTTATCAGAACTTCCCGACAGTCTTTATAAGTCGCACTTAAGTAGATTAATCTCTTCATCCATAAGAGACAGCGTTTTAGTGAAATTTTCATTGTGTTTGTCAAACTCTAGAATTTTCACTTGAAGAGATGTTTCAACCTTTTCCAAAATTTTATTTAGACGAAGATTTTCATGATGAATTTCTTCACTCTTATCCAAGAATTCAAGAATCTCCTTATCTGCTTCATCATCTGAATCAGGATTATGATCTATAGGTATTTCTGCAACAAAAGCAGAATTCTCTGTTGAATCTTCAGAGGGAAGCTCATCAGGCATATCATCAAGAGAAACTATGAGAGCATTATTTCTTTGATAATATTCCTTACTTGCGCATTCCTTTTGTGTATGCCCAAAACCTCGACATTTAAAGCACTAAAGTGAATTTTCATCACGAGAAGAAGATTGATCTTGAAAGTTTGATCAAATGAGCCTTTTTCCAAAACGTCTTTCTCGTCGTCTCTTCAGAAGATTTCTGATATGTTGTGTGATCAAAGACATGGTAAAGTCTACCTCATCATGATCGTTACAACATTCATCGGCCCAGGATAAGCCATCCTTTGGAGGAGGAATGCTTGCTTTAGTCACAGCTTCAAGAGCAGAAGCTTTTTCTTTGGCAGTGAGTTGTTCATGATCAAAGATATTTAACTTTCCAACAAGCGTGCTCCTGGAAAGTGTAGTAAGATCGTTTCCTTACATAATGGCATGTTTCTTAGACTCGTATCGAGCTGGCAAAGATCTCAGAACTTTCACCACGATATCCTGTTCAGGAATAGTTTTTCCTATTGAATAACAAGCATTCACAATTTCAATAAATTGTGATTAAATTCTTCAAACGAATCTTCATCAGTCATACGAAGATTTTCCCAATCATAAGTTAGGTTTTGAAACCTGGCTTCTTTCTCTGCGGAATTCCTTTCAAATACGGTTTCTAAAAAATCCCAAGCATCTTTTGATCTAGTGCACGTAGACACATGATGTTGAAGATCTTGTCTTATGGCGTGTATAATAACGTTCAATCCATCAGGGTTGTGTTTAGCATCTTTGATTTCATCATCGTCATATGCCTCTATGCCTTTAGGAACAAGTGCTCTTTTTCCAACAACTGGAGCATATTATCCTCTTACAACAAGAACCCATGTCCGAAAGTCACGAGCTTGTAAGAAGGAACGCATAGAAATTTTCTACCATAAGTAATTTGTGCCATCGAAAGCTGGCGGTACGTTAATTGAGATGGAACCCTTGTCCATAATACAGATCGCTTCAAACATAGACTTATTAGGTCAACAGTGTTTACTGCTCTGATACTATTTGAAAACGCAGGGGATATCAAATACACCTAAGTTTTTGGTTTGGAAACCTGTACAGACAAAACTTAATACAATAACAAGTAGACCAACTTAATGATCATTGAAAATATGTATATAGAGTTAATATCTCAACCTATGCTCAATCAATATGTATATAGACACAAGGTCCATGAACCTGATAGCTAAGCAGAGTACTTGGACGATTTCAAAAATAAATATCCAAGATCTATCTAGTCATATCCAAATAATTCAATCGGAACTCTGCCAAGTGATTAAATTTGTTACCAATCTGTCAAGATACGAATTCTACAAGAAACTATCTACTTAGATTGAATATGTAAAAACATGAGTATATCCGATTATAAAGATAATCAATAAAGTGCGGAAAAGGAAAAACACAAGAAACCAAATTTTTGTGGAAACTGCAATAGCAGAAAAACCCCGGGACCTCGTCCATATTGAACATCACTGTATTAAGTCGCTACAGATACTAGCCTCATATCAAACTTCGGACTGGAATGTAGTTGAGGCCGAATTCACCCTCCACGCTATTCAGTTACAGTCGTGCTCCTTATGCCTCTTGAACCTCGCGAGGTTGTACGCACTTGATTCCCTAAACTGACGTCCTTTACAGCCTAAGAGTTGCTTCAGCCGAAGAGTAGACTTTTGATACCAATCATCCTGTAATATATAATTTTATTTCCGTTTAGATCAAAGATCAAGGTGTGGAATTATGTTTGCAATGAACAAAGCTACCAAACCTCACAAATCCGGAACTTACAACTCCCGAAGAGCTGTCTAGATTCTTAACCACTTCTCAGGAACAATCGTCGAAAGATCAACTAAGATCAGTCTTTAGATATCGATCTTGAGGAATCACAAAGTCTGACACGAAGAAAACTTTGTGATTACTATCTATCTTGCCTAAAGAGATTACAAAACCTCGATAAACAGAAAAGCAAGATCAGGATTCACGAAGTATCAAGGTAAAGATAGTCGGACCTGGCTTCACGAATCCCCAAAGTCAAGTATTTTAGTCGTAGACCTAATTATGTTTCTCAGAGGAAATCTAGGTCAATAGAGGACGACTCTAGAATCAACTAGGACACAATGTGTGAGGGATTGAATTTCCCAGTTGACAGATATGCTTTATTTTTAATTTTCAAAGACCAGGGTTAGCTTAGAATTCAAGCTAAGATAACTTCTTAATCAAGCAACACAATTTAGGTCTTCAAAATACAATAGAAGACTATACACATAGGTTTGGTTACAGAACCATGTATAATGACTATCCGGTTTGGCAAGTTAGCCAAATAATTGAAAGCTATTTGATGTTCATTTAATCATCTAAGAAATTAATCATGATATAAACACATAATGTTTAAATAATCAATGAAGTCTTAGAAATATTTAAGAGAGTTCTAGCAATATTAAACTTATTAAAAATAATAAGTCTTTAAGCACCTGCTAAACATTATCGGGACAATTGGGTTTTCCAATTGTATGGCTTGTTTATGAGTTGAGGTGCTACGATTTGTGAGCCGGGTTCGCCAACCCTACTAGACTACCAAACTCAGTTGACCACAGTTTGTGAACCGGGTTCGCCAACTGCTAGCTTATTTATCCAACTTATAAAAATCAGTTCACCACGATTCGCCAACCGGGTTCGTGAATTATTCCCAATTGAACTTGCGGATTGGGAACTGGTTTACCAACCTTCCTGTATTTATGTATCTCATATATCTATGGTTTGCGAACTGGTTCGCCAACCTACCCTGAGTAAAGATTTCAGTAAGTTCATATTTCTCTCTTAAGATGTTTGAAGCATTCCTAAGTGATATAATCATTTGCATGGGTAATTTTCAATTGATCCACAAATTAATTCATAGAACTAATATTATTAAGAACCTTTCAACGTCTACTCGCTAAATCATATTTCAAGATTTTTCACAATAAAAGCTTGACTCGAAACATCTTCTTTGTAAACATACTATAAGTCATATGACATAGTTTCAATAGATAGAATGATGACATAGTGAGTAAAATATAATGGTTCAGTCTTTACATACATGATACAAAAGTTCTCCAAATGTCTTCGTCGATCTTCAGTCTTCAAGGGTGATCTGTGATACTCAACTACAATTCTAACCAATCCGAAACTTGACTTAGTAGACTATAAATCAAGATATAGTTTTGATCACCTAACATTGACAACAAGCTTGAGATATCAAAACTTGTGGGGTTCAACCGAGCAATGCTCTAACACCACGGCTAATAACTGTAGGGTCATAAATGGATGAGGATATGATACTTACTCGAATCGATAAATATTTGCTTGGTAAAATCAAGCTAATCGGAAAATTTTGGAAGTATGGTTTCTCGAGTGGCGTATCAGAGTCGGAGCTTGCCAAGCGGGTCATAAACCGACTCATTGGAAGGCAAAAAAATTATGGTCTGTCACACAAGAGTTTCAGGGATTGATAAATCTAGCTACAAGAGTCTCTCTGTTTATAAATTTTCAAGGCTACATGTAACTTTGAATTCAAGCTAAGGTTGCTTGAGATTCAAGCAAACACTTTCCCAATTTAGATAAATTTCAAGTTCGGAATTCACATTAGCATGTGAAAAGTATGCATTGAAATTACAAATAAGAATATGCAGTATGGTCTGGATAATTGGAACCATGTACAATGGTATCCCATAAAGGCTAAGTAAACCCTTGAACCTACAAGCAGTAATAGTGTTCAATAACACTCAATACTTAAACAATAATCCACAATCCCAAAAGGATCTTGTGAATAAAGTTGTGTTAGAAGTGTCTATGAGAGACATAACAAAAGTGAACTAGCCAGGGTCAAGGTATGCACAACAAGTATGCTTAACCTTAGGCAGTTTGTGAGCTTTAGACTTTGTGCTTTAGCACTAAAACTAGGTAGGTATGCATATCTCTTGGAGTTGTGAAGTCATACCTGAAGGGTACGCATAAGTGGTATGCTTATCTTAAGGCAGTTCATCGAAGTCAGATCAGAAGGGTATGCGTACTGGTATGGTATCTTCAACAATTCACAAACTTAGATTAAAAGGGTATGCATACCTCCAAGTAGTTCTTGTATTTCTCTTACTATCAAATTTGAAAGATTCTCAATAGGCATAAATAGTTTACACTGTTTTATTGGAAAATTTTCAAAAGATTAACTGAGACAAAAATAGTTTGTGAATAATAAAATGTTTTAACTAAGATTGCTATAGATATATGAACATCCATTTCTCGAAACATATTTGGAGTGTTTAGATAAGAAAAGCCTGAACTTGATATATTTTATATTTTTGTAATATGAAATCTACTTAAATCATACGACAACATCTCATAAGATAGAATGGTAGATACAATGAGTAAATAAGATAGGTCCGTCTTCACATACCTTTGTGTTTAAGAAGTTCTCATAAAATGTCTTTGTTTGTTCTTCAGTCTTCAATCTTTGAGGGTATTTGGTGATATTTAATACTCAACTACCATGCTCTAATCCTAGTCTGAGACTTGATTTTAATAGACTAGAAATCAAGATATAGTTGCATCTAACATCGACAACAAGATTGAGATGGTAAAACTTGCGATTTCGACGAGTGATGCTCTAACAAGTTGCATAAGGTTGTTTACCACATTTTTTTATCCTTCACGAACAATAGTGAGATTTTGAAGACTTGATTAGGGGATCGTAAAGAACATGCAAGCTATATTCTTTGATATATACTTAACCTGTATCTAAGGGATTATCATAAACCATAAATTATATAGATCAAGCTATCTCTAGATTTTCTAGGTGATCTTGTGAGGGAGAATCAATTAGGTAATGGAACGTGTAAACCTTAATTGTTGAGAAGCAGCTTCTAAATATAATTAACGTTCCACTAGAAATTTTTCAAGAGCATCTTCTAAGGAGAATTAACATCCAACTAAAAGATTTACAAGAGCAATTCCTGAAGAGAATCGGTGTTCTTCTTGGAGTTTTTATAGGTGCACAAATACAAGTGAAGCAGGTATTACGTATAGTTCGAAATCTGGTGGTAGGTAATTGGTGTAAAAACTTATATCAGTGTGTGTTCAATCTGGACTAGGTCCCGAGATTTTTGTACAGATGTATAATTTCCCCGTTAGCAAAAATTTTGGTGTCCATGTTATTTCTTTTCCGCATTATACTGGATTATGTTAATGATAGAAATATCACATGTTATACGTCATTAAACCTAGATAATATAAACTCAACTTTAAAGAACCTATAATAGTCATTCTTGTTGAATTTGTGTTTTTTTTTTTACAAGACTTGTTCTTGTTGGAATTCAGTTCGTGTAAAGTTCATATACATAATAGGTTTGCCTTGTGAAAACAATCTTGTATACAGTTTCACAACCAAACATATAAGTTGTACAAGGATCATCCATATAGTTTTCGAACTAAAAAGTTGGTGGTGTACTAGTCACCCTCTCCTTTTCACTTGTTACCTTTTAGCGATGGATGTGTTGCCACATCGCACATTGCTGCGAACATCCAGACCAATATCACAATGAGAATCCTCTCATGTGACATATTTGATGTCTCATATAAAATAGTGCAGCTGTGGACTACTACTATTGTGGTTAAGTCACGTCACGTGATGACTTCTTGATACCAAATGCTAAACTCTATATTTAATTAATTACGTAGACTTGATCGACGTCAAGTCTAATGAAGATAGCAAATCTGGTAATGACTTAAATTTTAGTAAGTTATACTATATTTTCATGACTAGAGAGTTGAGCTCTAGTAACATCTAAACAAGATTATACTCGGTAATAAGACAATTGACCAAATAATGGTATCTCAGGTGATCTCAACTGAGAGACTCACTTGTAAAATATTCGTGGCTCAGGGCATCGAGGAAATAGCTCAAACAAACTGTACACTTGATCAGGATGAAGAGTTTAGTGTTGTGATGAGGTAGTGCTAGTAAAATCACTTAATTGGAGTATATGACGCTAGCAGTAGGATGACGCCATGGATTAGTCTGGCATTGGAATATCCAGTATCATTAAGCAAGTCTAGCGCCACAAAATCTTGGCGTTGGGATTCCAGAGCGTGTTAGTAGGTAATTATGCTAACATTAGGCTAACATCGTAAGGAAATTTGGTGATGAGAATCCCCTTGCGCCGTGTAGGACTTCAGGGATGGAACTAGACAAGTGATATTTAATGACTTGGCAATACTTGATAACTTTGGTGCTGGCTTATGTGAGCGTCGTTCAGACCGAACCGTGCTCAATTGTTAGGTTAAATGTAAATTAGACTTTGTTGGCTTTCTGAAGGTGAACATGCACTCCTCTTTCTTGCTCAAAAACTCGAGCGGATATATGCTTGTCTTCGAACTATACAAACCTCACAGAATTCTGCCGAGAGTAGCCATGAGTCAGCTCAATAAATATGTAATCAGTGATTAAACTTCAAATGTTGGAGTTTTATGTGGATATTGTAAATACAATAGCAAATTGATATTTTTCCAAATAAGAAATTGAGCTTTAATACGTATATAGAACGAGTTTAAGAAATTCAGCCGTGGAAGTTCTGCAACTTGAGACAAGTTTAGTATTGCTGCATAATAGTGAATGCTCATCTAGTAACATAATTATCCAGTAATATATAGCAGGACAACTTATTTCGAACATATATTTTGTATAATCGGAGAGACTGGGAGAGTTCACATCAAGCACGAATAACTCTTTCAAAATTCAAATAATTGGAAGGAATTTTATATAAAAAATCAATACTAAGTCATACAATACTGATACTTTTATAGTAGATAATAGGGAAAGATAAAGAGGCACAGAGAGAAAGATATTTCATTCATCAGAGTTAGTGTGTTACATAAATAGTCCTTTATATACAATAGGAATAGAACCCTAGCTGCTATATTGGGCTACACATCCATGGGCTAAAGCCCTACAACTCTCCCCTTTGTGCGGTCCAATAAAACTCCATATGCAGTACTTCACATACAATGCTTCAGATTTAGGTCTTCAAATGTAGTTCTCTCCTTGATGACTATTGTGTCTAAGACAATTGCTCCATTAAAACTTTGACAAGGAAAAACCCAGTGGGACAAAACCTTGGTACAACTCTTCACATGTAGTACTTCACATGTTGCCTCGTATTTTACATGTAGTTCATCACATGTAATACGATCGTCAAAGATCATCGAGTTTAAGTTAGTTGTCTCGTTAAAACTTCGTCAGGCTAACCCAGAGGGACAATACCTGAACTAAAGAAAAAGATTACAACATTAAGTAAACTTAGAATATAGTTGGATGCGTATACGTTGCCTCATTAAAACCTTGACAAGGAAAACCCAGTGGCATAAAACTTAACGAAGGGAAAAGAGTACAACGTGACAGATGCAAGTAAAGGTGATCCGTTGCAAATGATCACTTTGCTCCGTTGAAGTTGACTAGTTTCTTCACAACTCCTAAGGAAGAAAATCCTTGTAGGAAAGACAATAGTCTTAGCTGGGAAATTACATTCCCGGTGTTTGTTGTTGTCTCATTAAAAACCTTGCCGAGTAACAAAACCCTGTGGGAAAAAGTAATCTCGGTGAAGGAAAAATAATTCAACACACCATTAGATGCTCCCCCTGATGTCAGACAATTTTCGTTAGTCAAATGCAGCTAAAAGGAGTTTATCACTCTTTACTTTGGTGACTTGAATGTTTATAAGACCCTGTTGTTGATTCTGGAAGTTACGTTGCTTAACATACTATCACGTTTCATTTCTTTGATTCAGATATTTTCAGTAATATAAACGCGATCTTTATGTCTTCAAAGTTCAACATACTTGATGTTTTTATTGTTGTCTCGCTAAAAACCTTTTCGAGTAACAAAACCCTTTGGGAAAAACTATTCTCGATCAAAAGGAAAAAGAGTACAACACATCTTCAATTTCAAAGTAAAATATGTCGACATCATATCCTTGGATCTTCCCCCTGATGTCGGCATTTCCCCATGATTACTTTCAGAGTTGTTCCAGACAGTTCCTTTAGTCATGTACTTTTCGAAACTGAATATCGGTAATGACTTAGAAAACAGTCTACCATATCCCCCCTAATTACTTTCGTTAGAGAAGAGATTATTGTTCCTTCATAATCAACAACCTTTGGATTGCAGTTCCTTTAGCATTCCTTTTTATGTATTTGCAGGGATAAAACAAACTCATGTCAATGGTTACTTTTAAGTACATGATCTCATTCACTGTACCATTCCAATGACGTTGCGTTGGCACTGAGCTATATCTAGCTAACAAGTTCACTGAGGATGTAACATTTGGTCGAGCATATTATGCTAAGTACAATAATGCGTCTATTATACTTAGATAAGGGAAGTTCATCTCCCGACACAACTTCGCCATCTTCCTTTAGAAGAATTGGTCATTTATGTACATTTGAAACTCGACTAATCATGGGAGTGCTAGCAGGATGCATGTCCTTTTTAAATTGCCTGACAATGAACATATGCAAACTGGTGGAATAATATACCACAAGCTCGGTCTTCTAGTTCATAACATATATAAGATCGAGATTTCCCAGGATTTGTATCTCAAATTCAGATTTGAAATAGCTTGTAAGGTCTCTTATTCCATTAAGAGTACTTATCATGTCCATACCGTCGACATAGATAGCTACAATTCTGAATCAGGAATTTATTTAATACGCATGGTACAAAACCTAACTTGTTTATCCCTTCCCAATCAAATAGTTACTTAGACGGGTATACCACATCCGCCTGATTGTTAAATTAATAAGTGAGTGTTTTAGTGTAACTGCAAACACACTCTGTGGTTTAGAGTCATTTGACTTGGGAAGCAAAAGGCCATCATGCACTTTTGCAAATATCTTTGAGTCTAAATCTCCAGAGATATAACCACATCTACTATGTTTCAAATTCTTTAGAAACAATCGAGCAAACTAATTAACTGAACATTATGATATTCAAAAGAGTAAGCGATCCAGGGGTTTGTGAGAGACCTTGCGCCACAAGGTGATTCTTTATACTTTAAATCCTCATTCTTCTCACCGCACTTTGTGACAAATAACCACATATGTCCCACAGGCTTTATACTTGGTTGGTTAGCACTACCACACCAAATACCCGTATGATTGTCAAAGAACTAAGTTCTACCTGGATTGCATAGGCCAAATATGCTATTTATTTGAAATTAATCAAAATAAAGCATGGTTCGATCTCATTGTACTCTACTTCTTGAGCAACTATTTATGGATTATATCATCATTGTGCATGCATGATCCTTCCATTGACTCATATGCATTCTCATAATCCGTCAGGATTTCATTGTTCTATAGAATCATTTAAAACTTCGGAGCGTCCTCCAGTTTGATTCATGGACATATTCAAAGACAATCTTATGAGAAGATTTTTGATGATATAAATAAGTTGTGCATTACTCACCTACTTTCTTTCTAGGTGAGGATTGATCGAACCAAGTGGTTTCTCCAACTTCCTTTATGGAGCCACGGCCTCAACCACACTTCCACTGAGTGTAGTTGCAACACCTTAGTCTATGGTGTATATCCCTTATTGAGGATATGTAACCTTGCAGGTAAGTTTGCAGTTGGTATGTGTGATATCATCACTTTAGCAACATCAGTGTACATTCTGAAAATCGAATATTCTTTATCACTTCACATTTACATTTGTGGATTTCAAGAATCAATATGAGACAGAGTGGGAACACACCACGACAATTCCTATCGTTCCCTTATAAAATTATTTTTCTTATCTTCCCCCTAACGATGGGAAGTCTGTCTCATTAAAGTGATAACACGCAAATCTTACGGTAAGAGATCTCCTGCCAAAGGTTTTAAAATGCGGATAATTGTTGAGATTAAATATCCAACAAAATTACTTAATCATTTTCGTGACCCATCATAGTACGATGTGGACTTGTAATGGCACATATATAGTGCAACCAAAAATGCGTAAGAACACGAATGTCAAGCTTAAATCCAGTTACCAACTGGTACGCATAAAAGGTTGACTAATATTGGGTTCTAAAACGAATTAAGTAAAGATGCGTCAATATTGCATATTCCCCAAGCAGTTAAATGTAGGTTTGTACGCATAACCATGCCTAAGGCACCATCTGTAACCTTTGATAATAGCCTTTGTGAGACCTTGGGGTATATGATACTCTGCATTGATCCTATTAAACATGCAATAACCATCAAGTCCTTTTGATGTACACTCGCTAGCATTTACAAGGGTTGGTGAGCCCTTACATGTAAAATATGCGCTAGAAGTTTTCCAAACGCAAATTTCTTAGGAACTATAACTAGTCCAAAATGTTAAAACATTCACCAGAGCCGTAAGTCACTTTAATGGTCCGCATTCTGCATGAATATTTTTCTGAATTTCACCTTGTTTTCTTTGTAATATGTAAATTTTACCATTTGCATCTTAGGATGGTCTCGATCCTGTTTTACTGAAGACTTTGTAAAAATGAGTGATATGCTTTCTTACCTAAAAGAATAATGAGTGATATGCTTTCTTACCTAAAGGGGGGTTGTGCATCTAGTACTTTAGAAAACACTTATTGAGAGATATACCGTCACTTCGCATTCTGTCAATCTTTTTCCCATTGTCTCGTCCACTCAAACACAGTGATGTACATATGATTCCTTTCAAAATGAAACATCATGTCACAACCAAAGTGCCTTTAAGGTTATGTCAAAGCCTATATGAGTCAATTCCCAACATTTCATCATCGGAGTCAA
The DNA here is from genome assembly GCA_023531105.1 of Papaver atlanticum. Lineage (NCBI taxonomy): Eukaryota > Viridiplantae > Streptophyta > Magnoliopsida > Ranunculales > Papaveraceae > Papaver > Papaver atlanticum. The sequence goes on along the minus strand of JAJJMB010010755.1, from coordinate 2,449,747 downwards.
TATGGATTCAATAATCCAAATACTATAGTGATTTACATTTCACTAGATTGACTCATTAGTTTCTCTATGATATATTTCCTTCCAAATATATTAGAGACTAAAAGATGCAATCAATTACATACTCATCATTGTGAGTTTCCATATGATATCCACTTGCATGGGTTTCTTTGGAATTTAACAAGGTGATTAGATCTCGGTACATAAAGAGCTTTTGTGACTTTTAATCTTTGTTCCATCTTGGAAACAAAATTTGAGCATTGCTTCGCTCGATGATCCAATATCGTAGTCACATTATAAAGAATTAGTTCAAAAACTAGTGTATATTCCTTAAATTAACCACTGATAGTTAGACATTGAATCTTGAGAGATTTAATAAGTGGTGTGGCCTTATTCATAACAAAAGTGGGATTCAACTCAAGTACTTTAGAGTGAATATATGTTACGTTTCAAGGGGAATGATATATTTTTCATCCTAATATATCTCAAGTGCATTAGAAAATTTATGTTTCGTGGGAATGATGTACTTTTCATTTCATAAGCGCAGACATTCGATCTAGTTCAATTAAATAAGATAGTCAATTGTCCAGGCAAAATTCTTATTGCCATTAGAGTTGATGTGAAAATTGGTTGCTATTATGATACATACATTACATTGTATATACCAACATCTGTGACCAGGTGCATTTCCAACTCTTTCATTTATGATGGGAGCTAGAGTTACATTTTAGCTTCGTCCCATATTCAGTTAATACCTGTACTTTGGTGTCATCACTACTGGGAAAATTAATACATATTTGTCTCATGATATATATGTCCCTTTTCATATGCTTTATATGAGTCAGTACGTCTAACCCTCATTACTTCGGGGTTCTTTCCATTTTCAATTTTGCTACATTTAGCTTAATTTGAGAAATTTCTTTATCTCAATAGGCCAAGAGATATCACTACATATGTCAACCACTTACTTTAGGTTGAATATATTACTAAAAATAGTTCTTTTGTTGTCATACTTCAACATATACTGGTTCGTTAGTATCATGGATGAAGTAGAGAAATGGAAATTTTCTGACTCATATCATCTTTTGTGAGTTATTCCACAAAAATTGGAACACATGTGATTATATTTGAACGTATCTTTTGAAACTACTAACAGATTAATAGTCGAGCAAGTTGATTACATTCCACGGAACATTCAAATTTGGGGAGACAATATCAAGTACGCAATAATGGTCCAAGTACTTTTAAAGACAATATCGAGTTGGTACAACCAATTGACCAAAAAACACCATTCAACTATATCCAATATCATATTCAAGAGAACAAAATAACATTAAGACCAAAATTCTTAATGATCGAGATCAACAATTATAATTTAAATTGACCATTTCTATGATGTAGACTTATCTTAAGACAAAAATAAAAAACACTAGGCATGTCTTAAAAACAAATAAATAAGCCCAACGAAAAATTCGATTTAAAAACCCCGCATTAATTACATACCTCACATTTTGGTTCCCACTATAGTATATAGGTGGAACCGGTACAGACTTTGTCGCACACGTCCCAAAACTGGAACTGGACAGGACAGGACATTACCAGCTGGACCGGGTCGGGTCTGGTTGTCTGGATCGGGTCGGGTGGACATAAGATTTCTTTCGCAAAGTCCCTTTCTTCTGGGAAAGCGAACAGACTGGATCTCGGCAAAAACGAACGGATATTAGATTATGCTAACCAATCACGCATATTAGATTATGCTATGAACTGTAATCAATCACATACGAATATGCTATAGAATGTAATCAATCAATCCACATATTCAAATCAGTTTTGACCAATGTTTCAAGTTTCAACAGGGAAAACAAATCAATTGACTATGCTACTTCAAATCAGTTTTCACCACAGTTTCAACAGGGAATAGAAAGGAAAAAAAAAAATAGATCTTTTATTTTTTATATCAAATCAGATCTATACTTTATCTTTTTATTTTTTTTAACATCAAATCAATAGATTTCCTTTCCTCCGTTAAGTCAAATTAAAGGAAGAGAAACACTTAGCTTAACGATGATTCCATGAGTGCGTTGATGTAAATCTGAGCACCATTATTTTTTTTCTCTTTTTTCAAATAACTTGTGTTTATCATCCATGTAGAAAAAAAATATAAAAACTGAATCGATCCGTTTTAGCTGTGCGGTATAGCTTCGTGCATGATAACATTTTGTAGTAGATAATATGGAAAGATAAAGAGGCACATAGAGAAAGATATTTCATTCATCAGAGTTAGTGTGTTACATATATAGTCTTTTATATACAATAGGAATAGAACCCTAGCTACTATATTGGGCGGCACATCCGTGGGCTAAAGCCCAACAACAGATACTATTATATACACAAACAAAATATTGAAAGTTCGGGTGGGTAAAGCGGATTTTACAATTTTCGTTTTTGTGATGATTTTTTTCTTTCTTTGTCATGATTTTACATGAGAAAGGCTTGCAGCCACTAATACCTATTTAATGGGCCTTATTATGTCATATCCATGACGATTGGTCAACACAAAATCAAAATCTCTGGAGCGCTGTCATTCAAAATTTCATTTCCTATTCTTAACGTGAAAAAAAAAGGAAAACTGTTTAAATGGATTTAATTTTGAATTATGAGTACCATGTATTACGTACTTACGTGGCTGGCTTGGTTTGAGTTCTCCCCCTGAATAGGCCCACCTCACTAAACTTATCTTCCAATGCAGGTCTAACCCATGACCCCAACTACATCCGCCAACACATTACTTAATACCGCTAAAATGTTGTTAATTCACCTCTCATGTGTGATCATCAGCAAAAGTGCCGGAAACAATTTTCTCCTTCTTTTCTGTAATATTACAAATGGGGTGTATCAGTTTATTGGGGGAGGATACCAATTTGTATATAACACAAATTTAAAATGGCTTTGTCTTATATTATGATATGATATAATCGGTACTCTCGCAGTAAATTGGAACACCCATTATCAGCGATGTTTTTTCTGATATTAAAACAGCTCCCGTCGGCATTTCCCCTTCATTTTAGTGCCTTTACGACACCTGACCAAACGGAAACGCATTAAACCATCCCCCATTATATACACAATCCTAGTCAGCAGTCGCGTGCCAAGCTTCACAACAAAAGGGCATTTTGGTAATTCACACAGCACCCCCGTAACTTCCCATTTTCCGCCTATAAATAGGTCTATTGATTTCCTCGCAACTCACAAGAAACCGCTAGTCTTTTTTTAAGAGAAGAAAGAGAAAAGAAGAGCAGAGCGAAAGCAAAATTAGAGGGAGGAAGGAGAAGCAGGAGAAGCAGGAGAAGAAGAGTAATAGAGATTTCCAAATCTCTATCAGAAACCCTAATTTTTGATAAAAAAATTTGTGGATTTCTCGTATCAAAATTTGTTGTTTTTAAATGAGTCGATTAGGGTTTATTAAATGTAAAGTGTACCACGGAGATGTATATTTGGGTGAATTGGAAAATTTACCCGCCAAAAATCAACAACATTTTCAATTTCCGAATAATGAGATACGAATCAGTCACTTGTCTATGTCTAGTGAAAGATGTATCCCTCTATCGATTCTCCAAACTATTTCTCCGTTCTCAATTCGTTGCAAACTCGAATCAGCAACACAACCAACACCACCACTACCAAATTCAATCAACAATGAGCAACCTCCATTAACTCGTCTGCATTACTCTTGTTTCCATGAACTCAAGGTAATGTTCCATTTTTCAAAATTCCGAGAATCTTTGAGAAATGATTGTTAAAATTGTTTTAGTTTGAATAATTTTGTGTGTCTTTGAATGTTGCAGACTGCGGTTGTGGTGATTGGAGATGAAGAGATACACTTGGTAGCAATGCCAAGTAAACAAGAGAAGTTTCCGTGTTTTTGGTGTTTTTCAGTACCATTAGGTTTATATGGATATTGTGTAGGAATGTTGAATTTAAGATGTTTAGCAATTGTATTTGATCTTGATGAGACACTTATTGTTGCTAATACAATGAAATCATTCGAGGATAAGATCGAAGCTCTTCAACGTAGAATATCTTGTGAAACTGATTTGTTTAGAGTTCAAGGAATGACGGCTGAAATCAAAAGGTATATAGATGATAAGTTACTATTGAAACAATATTTAGAAGGAGATACAGTTATTGATAATGGTAAACTACTTAAAGCTCAGCCTGAGGAAGTTCCCCCGTTATCGAATAGTCATGACAGAGTTGTTCGCCCTGTTATAAGATTGCCAGATAGAAATACTGTTCTTACTCGAATTAATCCAGAGGTTAAAAGAGCTAAAACCCTCTCTCAATTGTTTATTATTGCCGTTGTTATGATTTTAAACTTTGTTTGTTTTGTGTAACTTCGCCTTGTATCTAATTTTTCATTGCAGTTGAGTAAGTCAATAACAGGCTTGTGTATGCGAAAAATTGATTGTTAATTGGTGTTCCATGTAGAGGCCAATGACCCCAACCATGATAACTTGACATATATGCTTGTTTTAGCTCATTTTCAAAGTCAACTTCATAGGTGACCTTTGAAAATGCTTCTAAGCTGCTGATGAAGTGTGTAAAAGGGAAACATTTTGTAATGCTCACGGGATTAGATATTGTTTCCCATGTTTTTGTTTTAAATGATGTTACTCTCGTCTCCCATAAGTAATGTCCTGTTATTAAGGTCTAAATTTGATGTAACTTCTTGATGAAACCTGGATTTCTTAGATTGTATGATCCAACTGATAGTTCCTTGATAGATGCCATTGGCAACAATGCTTGAAGCTTGAATGTTGAATAGCCCTTTACCAGAAGAAATTTAGGATCACTACTTTCTCCAGAGAGGTTACTTAGAAGTCATCATTTCGTATTGGCAACTTTGTTTGTAGTCGTGAAATACTATGTTATCGTGGATGATGCTTTGTAGATTAGTTTATAATGTGATCAGTCTGTTATCTGAAATGTCATAGTTGGATTACTAAGTTGCAACAGGCAATCCATTCAGTTGCCCGCTCTAAATTTCTCCAGATTTGTTTCATTTCTTGAGTCTTGGAGCATATGGGTGCTTCCTATAATTTTATTCATCTTATCTATTTTCTGCAGGTTCGTGATACAAGTGTGCTTGTGAGGTTGCGGCCTGCTTGGGAGGATTTAAGAAGTTATTTGACAGCAAAAGGGCGTAAGCGTTTTGAGGTGTATGTTTGTACAATGGCTGAAAAAGATTATGCTCTAGAAATGTGGAGGCTTCTCGATCCAGAGGCACACCTGATAAACCATAAGCAAATTCTCGACCGGGTTGTGTGTGTGAAATCAGGTATTCAGATGATTTTTAATGAGAACAATGTGCTTGGCCATCTATTGGAAGATGCAAACTTAAGATGTTAGTATTACTTTTCTATGTATATTAACCAAAAACCCGAAGTTCACTGCAAGTGCAGACCTTGTGAACAACAGTCATTAAGATACCTATTAATTTATAATCTATCAAAAAGAGCAGATAGAACCTCATTGGATATGCATCTTATATAGATATTGCCTTTTTTTTTTTTTTTTTTTTTTGAAAACCGATACCCACATCCCTTGCTTTAACTGGGGTCGGTGATCGTTCTCTTCCCGTATTTCCATTCTCTTCTCCAACGCATGTTTCACTGTTTATAACAAATGGGATTCGAAAATGTATTTTTTATATTGATTTCCTTTTTTTTTAAATAAATTCGTAGACTCCAAGAAGTCATTGCTAAATGTCTTTTGGAATCGAATCTGTCATCCAAAGATGGCAATGGTGATTGACGACCGGCTGAAGGTTTGGGAAGACAAGGATCAGCCTCGGGTTCATGTTGTACCTGCATTTACTCCATATTATGCTCCTCAGGCAGAGGTACGAAGTTAAGTTTTTTCAGAAGCTTGTTCAGTGAGTGGAGTTCTGTATCTTATTTAAATCTGAAGGGCTTCTTTTTATTCTTGATAGACAGCAAATGCAGTACCGGTTTTATGCGTAGCAAGAAATGTTGCCTGCAATGTTAGAGCTGGGTTTTTCAAGTACGTTATACTCAAAGCATTTGTTTTATATGGTTTTTTATTGGATTATTGTTATCATCTTCAGTTTACCTCATAGTATCTGATGTATTAAACATGACATATTTGGCAGAGAATTTGATGAAAACCTATTGAGAAAAATCTCTGAAATTTGCTATGAAGATGAAGTTGCAAATTTGCCTTATCCACCTGATGTTAGTGATTTTATGATGTCAGAGGTAAGCAAGTAGGCTGCATTTTATACTGGAACCAAGAAAAGATGGCAAAGGTTAACATATTAGTTCCCTTTTTTTTGTCAGGATGCTGGTTTTATACCAAATGGCAACAGAGATGCCCCCATAACTGAGGGCATGACTGGTGCTGAAGTTGAACAGAAACTAAAGCAACATGTGAGTCTGCATTGGTTAATTTTTCATTAGTTTTGATTTGTATTTGTTTGTCTCTAGGAGAAAATTTGTGTTTGAGGAATTATTTGTCTTTGCTTTTCAACAATCCACAGCGCTCCTTGTCTCCAGTAATGACTATGTGCTTGTTTACATTTTAGGATGACAAGAAAATGGTGGACTCAGCAGCTCCTTTTGTTGGTAATAATCATGATTTGAGGCCTCACATTTCGCAGCAACCAGTAACTGTCTCGCACGATGTTACCTGGCCGACGGCTCCAAGAACCCTTGTGCCACTACAGAGTACGATGATTATCTTTTTTATATGGTATTATGTTCTAGTGGCGTTTTCTTTTCATCATGTATTCACATCATGTTCTCCACATGCATTTTAGATCCTGGTTTGCTTGGAGTTTCTGTGAGACGAGAAGTTAATCCCTCAGAGTTATACCCTGAACTGGGGAGAAGAATCCCCACCATGCCTCACGGACAGGATATGCGGGAATTTGGGTTGGGCGACTCTTCAAATCTATCAAGATCACTTGTACAAGTAGCAGTACCATCAGTCCAGGGTCGCGGAGGTTGGTTGGTGGAAGAGGACCCCAATGTGGGACCTGGTAACCAAACATTACGGCAACTTCAGGATGCTGGTGCATCAAATCCTGACAAACAACGAGGTTATCATAGAAGTGTTGAGAATAACTTTCCCTCTGGCACTCTTCCTTCCCTACCTCAAGTAAAGAATGAACAGGTTAGTCTTGTATTAATGTCTTGCTGACTACTGGAACTCACCTGTTAGTTTTGTCACTTCACTCAAAGCTAAAGTTAATTATACAAGTCATAGGGAACAAGCCAGTTAGTTAAATTCTTCCTTGTTGTATACAGGAGTTTTTGGGACATAAACGGCAGAAACTTAATGATCAACTGTCAAACCAGTCTTTGCCGTCAGGTATATAAAAAGTTTCATCAACTGACAACCAAAACGGTCTCTCTATTATATTTAACAGGCAAATTGTAATACCTGCTTTATTTCGTGTGTCCTGTTCATCAATATGCTTGCTTCTTGTTATACTTTTTTTCAGAACATAATGGGATAAATGGGAATCAGGTGTCCATTACCACCAGAGAAAATGAAACTGGAAAAGTGTTTCCTCCCTCTATGTCTATAGGAGTGCTGCAAGAAATTGGTCGTAGATGTGGCACTAAGGTATGTCATACGGTTTAGACTTCGAACCCCACATATTTTTGAAATGTTTTTGTTTAATGTTGCTTTTTCCTGTGTAGGTTGAGTACAAATTTGATACAAGCACCAGTAAGGATCTGCAGCTTTTCGTTGAGGTAGGTTATCATTTTCCTTGCTTTCGGTTGGATGTTAGAGCTTTTTTATTTTGTAAGTTTTTAATAATTATGGATGAACTGCTTATACTTTCTGCTCTTGACTCATTATACTCTGTATTGTTTCATGAATCTGATTCAGGTTTTGTTCGGTGGTGAGAAGATAGGTGTTGGCAAGGGAAAAACAAGGAAAGATGCTCAGCAACAGGCAGCTGAGAACGCTCTTCGCAGCTTGGCAGGTATATGCGCCGATTATATGCCGTGCCCTGTTGGTTAAGGATATGATTGTGTTGAGAAGATCTATTCTATACTGTTAAGTGCTCTTGACGTCATTATTTCCATTCTATAGCTAGTAATTAATAATTTGGTAACAATGCAGATAAATATGTTGCACACATTGCACCCGAGTCTGGAGCTATGCAGAAAGATATGGATAAACTCTCTCTCGTAAAGGAAAATGGATTTATATGGGATATTGTGGATCCAGCTAAGGATGAGTTGTCGAAGGAGGTGGCTTTGCCAAACTTAAGTACTTCCCGTTCGCCTTTTATGGTCTAGCAACAGAATTAGTATAAGCTAGATTAGAATAGTGATAAGTTCACCTAAAGTGATTGAAGTTTTGATCATCATGTTCTTAAGCTTGTAATTTGGTCAAGTGTAAAGCTGTCATATCCTATTGATCTGTAATAGTCAGGTGATTTTTTTTTCTTATTTTTTTTTTCGTCTTCTTTCTCTCAACCTCGTTTCAATTTGGAAAACTTGGTCAACATCTTTGACCAAACAAAACCTCAACTTTTGGTAGGAAATGGGCCTGGATGCTATTGGATTAAGCGGTCTGAGGTTAAGACAGATGAAAGTTCAAAATGGCAACCAGATAAAAGTCCTCTGTGTTTGGGGTATTACGTTATCTCAGTCACAGGTAGTATTCAAGAGGGAACTGAATTTAGTTGCCAGATTAGATTTTTTGGAGCTGAAGTATGATGTCGGAATATTACATCTGAATTCAGAGGCAAGTGACTATTTCTTTCATTTTCTGGGCTGCAGTTCATCATTCAGTTCCAACTTGAGTAATGCTGCAACATCCAGGTATTGCCATACATACCTTCATCTCTTTTTGTGTTGTGCAACAGTGATAAATAATGAGACTACTTCACATTTTTTTCTACACGGCTCTTGCACAATATGAGTATGGAAAAATTCTCTCAAGTCCATTATTGGGTTTGGTTGGATTAATGCCGAAGAGGATATTACCTCTCAATTAAAAAGTAGTTAAAGGAAAGAAGCAAACAGTTATACTCACTTATTTCTTTTGCAAATGTTTGAGAAATGCACGTGAAGATGTAAGACATATGCTTAGATTGTTTTACGAGGGAAGCAAGCACTTATTCTTTGGTGCACTTATCTATGAGAGTCCTTCCAAAAACTGCCAGATAACTCAAGTATCAATTTCATTTTCCCTTCCCTTTTGTAAATATTTTTCAATCAATATAGCTTTTTTTTCTCAAAAAGAATAAAAATGAATGGACAATTTGGATCCTCTCTCTGCTAAGGCTTTCCCCTAAGCAGATATATCAAACTAATGATGTCATTTGTATTCTGGTGCGACTAATTAATACGGTATTGTGTGCTTGAACTGATTACAAGTTTGAGTCTGATTTCGAGTTCAGCTGCTAATTAATGCGACATACTATGGGTTATGTAGAGGCAATTGCATGTTAGGATCCCACCCTTCCTATGGGCAGTGCAAACAGTGTAACATTCGTGGTACTCATACTAGGCATTCTGTGATGCTGGATTATTTCAAATAATGTACTTCTGTCAACTCTCATTTGCATGAGTACCCATTTCCCTTGTAAAGGGCTGTAATGTAATGTATCTGATAGAGAGAAACTGAGCAAAAAATATGTCGACTATGATTTAGCCGTGCTTATAGCTATTTCTTCTTGTTGCATGAATTCTGCAGGTAAACAATGATGATATTGATTACAACCGTGGGTCAAAACAATATATCGGCCCCGAGAGAACAAAGATGTTTTATGTACATCATATATTAACAGATACAAGAACAAGCTAGTTAAGACGATCTGTTCTTCTGTTGGCAGCAATTATATGACAGGCAAGATAAAAGAAAAGCCTATGAAACAGTTTATATTTTCTTTTTTCTGTTTGCTGATGCAGTACTCAATTCATTTGGTGTATGATAAAATTGAGACTCCTTAGAAGCTTGTGAATAAGTGAATCGTCCCGTTTAAGATTGGTCTTCGGGATATCTACATCACCTGTTGCAGGTAAATCGAGCACTTCCATCTCTTCATCAGCTGACTGGCAATCGAGCACTTCCATTTCTTCATCAGCTGACTGACAATTTGTTTCAATTCCAACACCTGTGCCTTGTTCTTCGTTAGTTTGGTCAGCGAACTCGCTCCTTGTTATCATATCCTGCTGACTAGTGTATTCACTCAGGTCTTCATTCTCGTATTTCTGATGATTCATGGGATACATTTCAAATGAAAGACAGTTTGTAGCGCAGTTTTAGTTCAAAATGCTAGTACAGGATTCTATAAGATGGGAAGTCTCAAATCTAATTTTATTGATGCTGGAAAGCGTAACATTACAAGCTTTGTTAATTCTGAACAACAGGATTTGTGGATAGCTAATTTCTAAAGCAACACGGGACTGTAAGTAACAAAACTTACTTATATTATTATCATGCTAATTTAGATGGGAAAATCAAACAAAACTTGACAAAAGAAACGCAAATCTCATCAAACAGTTACCTCAGGTTTGTAGTCCTCTTCTGCTTTAACCTCGACGTCAACAACATTACTATTGGTAGGAGTTGTGGGGGTTTCGCCAATAATGTCATTCTTAAACACTTGTGGAAGAAGGCTTTCTTCGACTGTTGTAGTTGATAGTGGTGCTAACCCAGGTACAAGAATAGGCTCTCCTTCATACTGAAATGACGTATCTTCATCTTTCAAGCTCGTCGATGTCTTCTCAATTACAAAGGAACCAGTACTAGTAACGGAATCCTCTATGTTATTCTCTTCTGCTCCCGGATAAGCCATTTTCTCAATAGCAGTGACCGGAGAAATGGTGGGTTCTGTTGTGTTTGAATTAACCACTGTATCCTCTTCTGCGTTTGCATTTACCATTGAGTCTTCCTTGTTTGAGTTACCCACAACTACCTCCTGTGATATGTATGATTTTGCAATCGACTCTTCTTCAGTTACCATCTGAAGTTCCACATTGTCCCAGTCTTCAAAAATGACAATGGTTTTATCAGTTTCCCAAGTCTTCAGTATCCTGTCTGGTCCAGGTTGCCATATAACCTCTCCTGTAGGTTCTTCAAGTATGAATTTAAACTGGATTGATTTATTGATGGGTATTTCCTACACCAAAATATTGAACAATAACATCAATCTGCAGCAAATTCTTGAGAAAAGAAAAAAAACATACACGACTATTGGGAATTGCTGCTTACCAGTTGAACAGACCAAAGATGTCCATCTGACCATTCTAATGGTATTGCATTTGAAGGATCCCAAACGCCAATGATGGGATCATCACCAACGACTAGAATATCTTGACCAAACAAACAATCTTTGACCAACTGAAACTTCACTTGAACTATCTTTATCTCTTGATTACAAACTTCACCCTGCACCAACGAATAACAGAAACTTCATTAACTAAGATTCTTGGTCTTAATCTTGCACATCACACTCCTCTCACTTTATTGATAGAAAGATCACACTGAAATTAAAGAATCTTCTTAATCAAATTACGCTAAGAATCTTAATTTGATCAACCAAAAGTACAGTTCTGCTAGGTTACACCAACACATTAATTTACAGGAAAACAAAACCTAAATCCGATTAATAATGACGAAGAAAATACTAATAATAATTACACAAGAAAATGAGAAATTTACCTCTGTTTCAGGAAATAAAGATGATCCAGAAGTTGATAAAGAACATGAAACCGAATGAATCTCCTTGAATCTAAGCGAAATCGAATTTGCAAAATCCAAAATTTTACTTTGCTTATGAAACGGGAAGATACTTATAAACTCAGGTCTATTTCTAGTAAAAAGAAATGCTTTTGAAGATAAAAATGACCTGTTTTTAGTAATGTGAAGGATGAGTTCTGATGGTGAAGATGAAGAACTCATCGTCAAACTGTTCTTCTGAAGCTTTTTTCTTGTTTTCACAGCAAAGAAAATGAGACAAAAGAGAGATGAAAGTATTTGTGTGTCACTGACTGAAATCCACTTCTGGTGGTTGTGATCGAGTATTTATGGGACCTGCAGGGATTTCCACGAGGGCGGTTTAAGTTCTCCACGTGGTATGATCCTAGCGACCCAATGATTCTCCGATTGATTGGGGATATGATTATATCTGGTCAACGAGATTTTGACTGCGGGAATCTCAAGTCTCAACGGACTGCAGGTGTTTATTGTTAGTATTTGCGGCGTTACGTTACGTCTAATTAGCACCTCTAAATATTTAGTCTAAAGGAACGGGGAGCACATTTCGAGACTATCGAACGCCTCTGAGATTTACATAGACTTCTGAAATCTGTGCTTAGAGCGGATTCATATGAACGCGCGATTGGGGATACTTGAATTAATTGGGGATATAAATTACTTCCACAACCAGTAGTGTCTGCTAAGGGATGTTTTTGGGGACAAAAATACTAAAATACCTTTCTCTCAAAATAAAAATCAAAAAACAAAATCATATCCCCATTTTCATTTTCACTTCTTATTAATCTCTTTTAGGGTTAGGGCTTTGAAACCTAAATATTCCCCACTCCCTTTCAAATTCTCTTCTCCTTCTCTGCCGGCTCCTCACTTTGAAACATTTTTTTTTTTTTTTTACATTCGGAAGTGATGAAGACCATGCCGGTGTAGATGAAGACCATGCCGGAAGTGATGAAGATCATCTCAAATTTTTTTTACATCGCCGGAAGTGATGAAGACCATGTCGGAATTGATGAAGACCATGCCGTCACTAAATGCGGGCATGCTCGATAGAAATCTATCAATGCCGGTAGTCAAGTGAAAAAAAATTCAAATTTTCTGGATACTTTACATCATGTGCCGGCAAAGAAATTTAAGCAACATACTATGCCGTTAGTAGTACCGGCATGCTCGAGAATTAACTGACTGTGCCCGCAGTGGACTTTTCAAAACCAGAAAAAATTTCAAAACGGAATAGGTTTTGAATTTCAAAACCAGAAAAAATTTCAAAACGGTAGAGGTTTTGAATTTCAAAACCAGAAAAAATTTCTACGAGACGCTGTCTCGCACTCTGTTAGGGGGCAATGCCCCCTAGACCCCCGCGACCCCGGATAGCGGCAAACATTTATGAAAATTTCCAACAAATGCCAGCATGGATGGACGACCGACAACAACGCCGGCACACTGTGTTAGTTGAATATTCCCTGGTACCTGAAAAACATCCTGCCCGCATTGATATAACTATGAATACCATGCCGGTTTAGGTTGTTCCGGCATGATATTCATAGTTATATCAATGCCGGCAGGGTGTTTTTCAGGTGCAACCATGGTGAATCCAAAGTTACATCTGGAGAAGATTCAACATAAAAGACATATTTGTTGCTAACGTGAAGACTCAGAGACATCTCTCTGATCACTATGGTCACTCATCTCAACCAAAAATTTCGAACCGACATTCATACTTCTAATCTCTCCAAAATGATAAAGATTTCTATAAATCATTTTCAAACTAATCAATTAACATAACTAATTATTATTAACCACTAAACCTGATTAATGATGGGTAGATTAGGAATTAGTTAAAATACATGGATATGGGGTGACCTTGATTTACTATTTAAACCTCGTTTTTGTCTTTTTCCTATATCCCCCAATTAATATACGTATCCTCCAATCGCGCGTTCATTCATATGGTGTTGAACAAATTTTTTTTTAGAGTGGGGAAAAGGTAGGTTTTCATTATAGAAAAGTAGTGGGCGGTTGGTGAAGAAGCACGGTTAGACGAAATCCACGCCGGAAGCCGAAGACTCGTTGGCGGGTAGAGATAATACATGGGCGGTTGGTGATAATCCACGCCAACGGTAAAAAGAACAACAACTCTTTCCCCAATGACTATTATTTCAAAATCTTATAAATACCTCCTTTTTCAGCCATTTCACTCACACCGCTCCACTCTTTTATTTATAATTTCTATAAACAAAATCTTCTACTTGTTATTTACAAATTTTTAGTATAAATTAAGCAATATGTCATAGACAGTCTTACTAAAAAAAGAGATCGAAAAAGTGAAAGAACACCGGTGCCTGCTACAAATGTCGATTGTACTCAAAAATCGTACTGCAAAGTTTGCTTCGCCGAGTGTACTCGCTACTCCAGCAATAATTGCAGTCATCTGTCGTGAATCCAGAGCGGTCTGCATATTATAAAATGAGAGATGGATACAATTAAATGTTTGTTTATCTGGGTCTAACCCCTCCAGTCCGAGAAAGAGTGGATAGATATTCCTGGCGTCGGTTTTATTTTGTAAATCACAGAAAACATAATTGCACGCTTACGAGAATAGTGATAGAAAGGTGGTGGCATATGACGCACATGTAGGATGTCGAATATCTAGAATGCCACATAATTGCACGCTTACGAGAATATCTATCCACTTCATGGACTTTGAAATTGCTAAGTTTGTTTAACTAAAATGAAAATTTACTTTTAAACAATTCTTGATTAATGTAAAATAATTAATTAGATGATATCATTCTTTTCGTAGGAATTACCCCCTTGATTTGTATTTCATTTGTGGAATTCCAAGTGGTGTGGGAGCCCATATACCATTAAACCAAAACGATATGGATGTCGAATAATAAATGAAAGACACTTTTTTGTTTGTAGCAACTTCTGGTTTACAACCACGCACTTCTGCCTTTCAAAATTACGAATACATAGCTGATCAATTCTCAAGTTTATTAGCAAGTGAGAGTATTATAGGTCTTGGAAAATGGAATCAAGGTGAAAAAGGCAATGATGATCGACACTAAATGAATTGTAACTTTTACTTATACTACTAATGTAATTCTAGTTTTAAATCAATGGAAAGTAGTGTTCTGTTGAAATCAAATCACATATTAAAGTTACTTCTATTTATAAACAGTCATTTAATTTACTAACTCAATTATCTAATCTAAAGACTTGTACCTGGACCTTCTTCATTAAGATGTACTAGGTGGAACAACATCTAACAAGAAGGGGTTGAATTTGTTCAACTGCTTAATGATTAAATAACCTTCGAAATGGAAAACTATATTTTTCTATCTTCGTCATTTATCTAAAGATTTTCATACCAACTCATCATCAGTTTCGCCCCTCACTTTAAAACGATTGACTTGCATGGTCAAGGCTACAAATTCACTTATTTTTTTCTTAATTGTCTCAAAACTATTTTGTATATCGCATATATCAAGACGACTCGGGTTACGGGTGTCACTGCAGAACTTCTCTTAAATAACCACCCAGAAATTCATACCTAGATAATGTGCTTTAGCAAGCTGAGTTTGGAACAACACATAATTTCTGCAAATTACAAAATTTCTTCACGAGTATACTGAGCTCGTATAACTAACTAGAGTCAAGACATCTTTCGACAAATTATATTGAATGAAGGGAAAAAATTGGTGTGAATTTTGAGTTGAAATGAGCTAAATTTATAGGGAAAAGAATTAAAGATGTTAAATCAATTTAGATTTATCCGTTGGTAGGAAGAGAAGGGTCGCGCAAATTGGTTGGAACTGCCTGCGGATTTAGTTGACCCACGAGTCTAATTGATCCGCTGACATATTGTTTTTAACCACGCGGCTTTATAAGAAACGCGCGGTTCTTTATGTATTGCAATGGGCAAACCCCAATCCATTTTTTTCTTTTGTTGAGCTCATAATGGGATTAAAATGCGCAAATCTAGAAATTTCCCTTGAGTCCAAAAGCAACCTTAATTTTTGTACCCTGAGTTTGGATCGATGAAAATATCAAAGGGGTCGCTTGCTCCTAGTGCACTTGCAGCAGATCCAGCAGAACTTCGGATAAGATAAGTTTGAGGAGGAATGGCCTTCTTCCTACTTCCTCGAGTTTGTTTAAGGGGGAAAGAAGAAAATGAAAAAATGGTTTCTGAATTTTTCATTCTGGTCTGCATCAACAGTGCGATCAATAAAAACAATATCATGCCCTCTACCAGTACTAGGCTGTTGAAAAGAAAATTGACCGCCAGAAAAACGAAGGAGATATACAAAAGGGACGATTGACCACACCAATGTTGGAGGTCATCTCAACAAGGTTCTATGAGTTTCTTTTTTGCTAAAAATCTTAGAAATGTCAAGAATACTCTTAATAGATGAAACGAAAACATTTTTTGCAACATTCAGTATAATATAGAAAGGATAAAGATAAATGTAAAAGATATGGCTAACAGAAATGACATATGTCTTACCTTTAAAGAGACCTGAAACCTCTTTAAATAAGTGGTAGAGCATAAAGGAAAATTTATTGTAAATTAAAAATAAAAATAATGTCATTAATCTGGGTGACAAGAATATTTTTTTCCCCATAATGTTGCTCGAACTAGATACAAAAGGAATAAAGTTGATACTATGAAAGAAAAAAGATAGGAGTTAGCTTAATGACAAGGTTTTCGTCTCAAACTGTCTTATTGAACATTTCAAAAACATGGCTATTACCACTAAGCAAAAAATCAACATGGACTTGATAAATCTGGTTCCCGAAACCGTACAGAGAAAATGAATTCATTTTAGAAAAAACGCACCCTAGTGAAACAAAATTCGTTGTGTTTGCTATTGAAAGAAACAAAGTCCATGGTCCTAATGATTTTCCACAATTTCTTTTCAGAAAAAATGGGAAACAATAGGTGAGGATCTTGTTACACTAGTGCTAAAATTATTTGAGACGTGACATATGATAAAGGAGGTGAACTCAACTTTGTATCTCCCATACCAAAGGTTCAGTACTCATCTTCTCCAAGAGATTTTAGATCTATTTCCCTTTACAATACTGCCTACAAGTTGATTTCCAAAATCATTGCTTAAAGAATGAAACCATTACAGAGAAAATTATTTTCACATATAAATCTACTCATAAAAGGGATAAACAGGGATGTGTGGGCTAATAGACATATCAAAGACTTTTGATAGAGTAAAGTGGATTTTTTTTTATGGATATTTCATCCAAGATGGGTTTCTCTGAGGAATGGTGCAAAAGAATAAACCAATGCATTTAATACCACAATCCTTGCTATTCTTCTCGATAGTGTCCTCTGTGAGTTTTTCAAACCTACTAGGGGTCTCAGACAAGTGGATCCTTCCCCTTATCTCTTTATTTTCTGAGGAATGGGGGTATTTTCAAGAACCCTGATGCAATCTAAACATAAATTAAGGAAATTTGCATGATATAAAAGTTGTTAAAAAACCCCCTTATATTAGCCGCATGTTATTCGCAGACGGTTGCATAATCTTATGCGAAGCTAACAGAACCGAGGCTGACAATCTACTGAACCTAATAGCTTAAGTCAGTAATTTTTATGGTCAGGTGATAAACTTAGCACAGTCTGGGATTTTCTTTAGCAATAACACCTCTCCTCATTTGAGAATGAATATCACCGCTGTTGTGCAAGTCAATCCAATCTCTTTAAATGACAAATACTTAGTATCCCCTCTCTTCGCAAATAAGTCCAAAGCAAAAGCTTTATATCATGCGATAGAAAGTATCAAACATATAATGGTTGGTTGAACAACAAAACCATAAATACTAATGGGAAAATGGTATTGATTATACTTGTTACCTCCTTCTTCTAGAGGTTTACAGACTACCTCTAGAAGAAAGAGGCATGGGTTTCCTGAATCTAGAAAAATTCAATAGTGCCATCATCTCCAAAATAGACTAGAGAATGATGAAACAACCTAATGATCTGGAAGCTCATTTAATGCAAGCTAAATATTTTGCTGAGAAGGATATGATGCATATGTCAGTCCCTAAACCCACTGACTCATAGGTATGGAAAGGAATTCTCTTAGACATAACAAACATCCATAAAATTAGGAAATGAGAAGTTGGGTCAGGAGCTAAAATCAACATATGTGAGGATAATTTGGTCAAAGGAGTGGAAAATCCAATTTCAAAACCAAACAACTATCCCATTAATGTGGAAAAGGCGGTTAATTTAATATCTAACAACACTCGGTGGATTATGCCTCTTATCCACAGAATCGGTAATGATATTATTTCCAATAAAATATTGAATACTGGTATAAAATCTAGCCACAAGGATAAAGTTTTTTGGCCACTAACCAAAGATGGAAAGTTCATTGTTAATTCATTATATAAGGAACTGACTCATAATGGTCAACCTAGTCCCAATAATAAGAAAAATTGGATGGCAATCTAGAATTCGGAAAACTCCCAATCCATTACAGTGTTCATATGGAAGGCTGCCCAGTCCATCTTACCCACAGGGGAAAGGGTTGGAAGGTTTCAAATTAAATAGATAACACCTTCAAAGATTTTAACTTTCAAAAAGAATTTATATCATACCTCTTCATTCATTGCCCTTTGGCCCAACTAGTTTGGCATGAACTTCTGACCTTATGAAGTTTATAAACAAAGAGTAGATTTTCATGATTGGCTCACCTATCTTCTAATATGTAGAAATAAAACCGAAGGCTCTCTTGGTTGGCCAGAGTTATGCGCAATTGTCTAATGGCATATATGAAAAGCCGGTTGCAATCTAGCTTTCCAGAATATAAAACCAAACACATAAGGCATTTCAAAGGACATTAAAAGTACAAATATATAGAAAGTAACGGGAGATAAGAAAAAAGTTAATCCCATCCATGTCAAATATACTAGGAGCGAGGGGTTAAAAGTTTAGCCAAGCCTCACATATGACATGAAGCAAAGTACGGCAACTGAAGCTTACAACTAGGCAACAAATTTAGGTAGCAAAATGAAGCTTGAGTCAAATTATTTCCACATAATAAAGTTGATCAGAAGTTTGCATGATGATAAGATTGGTTCAAAATTTAGCCTGTCGTAGGATGGAAAAGAATTTTTTGAGATTGGTACATGAAGTACAATCAGTGAAAGAGAAAACTATATAGCGGTTAATCTAGCTATGATTAGCATAGACTATAATTTTAATAGGCCTTGGGATCACAATTCCATTCACAGTTTCTTTCTTAATTATCTCTGTCAATTTCATTTTTAGTCTAAGTAGTATAAAAGGTAATCGTAGGGAAAATCTTTCGGTAAACACCGAAAACTTTGATCTGGATTATATGAAAGAATAATAATCTACAAGTCAGCAATAGTTATCAGTTGATGTTAACAATTTGAGATTTGTGCTTACCTCTTTTTGTTATTAAAGAAAAAAACATTTCGAGACCAACTGGAAATGCATAATAAAAGGAAATTTCATATGTGCTTATTGAGGGCAGCAAATGGGAAAAAAGAAAAATCATGAATACTCAATCTAATTTAACTCAATTACAAAAATTATAAATGCGGTTAAAAATCTAAGGCGAGCAAGACGCGTTACGCTATAAAAAATTTGATTAGTAAGCTCAACTTCAATTACCATAAAATGGTCAACGTTAGAAAAATTCATTAGCATTAGACAAGAAGGAGAAATCCTTTTCCGGTGTTAAAGAAAATGCATCAAGAAATAAATACCGTAGAATATAAAGAAATTTAAAAATACACCGATACTTTTCTCTCTCTTGGCGATTTCATGGCGAAAACTTTCCTCTCCTTCTAAACTTTAGGACCGCTTGGGGGAGACGATAGATCATGAGCATGAGATGTAAAACAGGAACCTGATTAAGGTACGAGAGGTTGACGATTGGGGGTGAGATTTTCTTTCACCTTTTCTTTTTCTTTGGTTAGGAATGTTCATGTCTCTGTTGCAATTGGAAATTTTGTTAGGGTTTTTAACTGCTAAGCATGTTCCTTATCAAGATTTTCTGTTTAATCATGATCCTGAAATATATGATTAGGTTTCTGATATTTTTATTTTGGTAATTTTTCTATGGGGTTAAGATTTAGGGTTAGCAATTTCAGATCTCTTAATTGAGTATGTTTTTGATTTCGATTAAGAGATTCTCAATTGGGTTTGCTAAACAAAGGTTTTTTGGATTACTCTTCCTCTTTGTTTTCGTTGTTCTGTGGATTGATAATTCTGTCTGGACTTAGGGTATTGAGGTTTATGTCCTTATGTTTTAAATGAGTTCTCTTGATTTCTTCGATTAATCGTTGTTAATGCACCAAATTAAAATATGGTGATCCCTTTCTTATCTATGTTCTTAAATTAGGTTTGCTATTGAGATACAATTAAGAATTTGCTTATTTCTCCATTCTTCTTTTTCATCTAGGAAATGAGATAGTTTGAATTGTTTATCAATGTTTGGATTGCTATAGATTTTGTAATTCCAACTGAAATTATTGTGATAATTAAAAAGGAATTAGGTAAGGTTTCATATATAATCTGGAGCTGTGTAATTTCTTTTGAAATTGTAATATTGATCCACTTAGTGTTATGTAGCTGTTTGAAATCCAGATTTGGGTTGTGTAATTTCTTCTAAAAGTATGGTAATAATCTTAAAGGAGTTATGTGAGTTTCTTTTTGTTATCTAGGATTGTGTAATTTCCTACGAAATTTTGGTTATGATATTTTGCTTAGTATTATGCAGTTTGTTTTGAAATTTTATTGTTAATACCCAATCACTACCTTTGTCCAGCTTAGACTCCATTTATCTCTCCGGGTTTTGTTTAATCTTATCTTATACCCTACTGTGTTCTTGTGGACTTGTGTGGTTTAGTTAATTTGAGAAGTTGTTTTGTTTTTGATTTTATGTGTAGCATTTTATTGTTCTCATTGTCTTGGATGTAATTAACAAGTTGTGAAATATTTTAAGTATCTCTTAATCCTCTTTGGCTTTTCTCTTAAAGGCTTTTGTGTGCTGTTCAGTAATCTAGAATATCTTTTATCTTTGGGTGTAATCTTCTTGTGTGTTAATTTCAGTTGCACTTTTTTTCAAACATTTACGTTGTCTTAGTTTATTTGTAAGAATTGGTCTAGCTCAAACCTCCTTGCGCCTCTTTTATATGTGTTGAATATGAAGAATTGATTCCCTCTATAACAAACCCATGCTCCTCTGATTTGTTTAACCCCCAGGTACGTCCACTAAAAAATACTTTCGTCTTATCAAAGTTGTCTCATTTACTTTGCAGTTTTCTCTATATTATTTGGCTTGATTCTGTTATAAGTATTATTCAATTTTTAAGTTTGTATTTAGTATCTGAAACTATCTACGTGTAAAACATTTATTGTTGGTGTCTATTATATTAATTTGTAGCTACTACAGTAACTTTGTTGGCTTGCCAAGATGAGCATTATAGCATGGAACTGTCAAGGGCTCAATCAGCAAAACACAATACAACATCTTCGAAGTTTAATTTTGCTACACAAACCATCCTTTGTATTCTTATCTGAAACTCTAGCTACCAACAATCATATGAATTTTATCGCGCAATTGCTTCAATTCCAGAATCATTTCTATGTTCCCAAAGTTGGTAGGAGGGGAGGACTTTGCTTAATGTGGAAGGATAATTACGATGTGCAAATCATCTTGCATTCCCAAAGTTATATACACGTACTTATTACTCCTCCGACACCTGAACATCCTTGGATGTGCATGGGCATCTATCCCCCCCCCCACCCCCCCCCAGTTTCAAGAAAAGATTTTTGGCACGACTTTTTTCCAACATCAATGCACCATGGGTCCTCATCGGCGACTTCAATGAAGTAATGAACCGAACGGAAAAAAAGGGGCAGACAGGTCACATATGCACAGACCCAACCATTTCTCAACTTAATTGATCAAATGAGACTCTTGGATCTGGGATTCCGAGGCGATCCATTCACCTGGACGAACAATCAGCAAGGACAAGATAACATCCTGAGATGACTCGACAGAGCTGTGGTAACTCAACATTAGCGAACATCCAAACCACATGCAGGAGTTACGCACCTACCGAGAATAGCCCCAGACCATTCCCCTAAATCAATTGACTGGTAGGGGAGCAAAAACTATAAGTTTGAGCACTTATGGCTTTCCCACCCACAGTTACAACAAGTGGTGAATTCGGCATGGACCAGGCTTCATGATTCGGAACCCACACTGAATTTGCAACTCAAGCTCATTTCAACCAGTGAAATCCTTACCGAGTAGAACAAGGAAAATTTCGGCCACCTTCCCACTATGATCAAGAAATCAACATCGCAAATCAAAATGGCACAACATCAATGCGCAACGCGTACTGGCAATGATTTGATATATTGGCAACTTCGTGAAAAACAACTCAGAGAAAAACACATGACGTTACTTGACTGCCACGCAACTTATTGGCGACAAAGATCAAGAATTCTATGGCTGCAATCAGGCGATCGTAACACCACATTCTTCCACACCAAAGCAACAATCTACCGAAGTTGTAATAACATCCAACAACTTCAAGATCATCAAAACAATTGGGTTACAGACAAGGATGCCTTGGTTGGAATAATGATCGATCACTTCACTGATCAATATACGACTCCAAAAACACTGATAGATGAAAGCCTATTTTCAGCAATAACCCTAAGGTTAACACCTAGCCAATGCGCCTCGTTGACGAAAGAAGTAACCCCTACAGAGATCAAACAAGCATTATTTTCCATCAACTCTGAAAGTGCTCCAAGTCCAGACGGGTACACTAGTAAGTTTTTCAAAGTTTTTTGGGAAACCACCCACATACAATTAATAGAGATGGTACATAGTTTCTCCAGTTCCTTCAATATCCACTCACTCGTGAACCATACAAACCTAACTTTAATTCCAAAAATATAACACCCATCCAAACCATCGCAATTCAGACCTATATGACTATGTAATGTCACCTACAAAATCATTTCAAAAATCCTTGTTAACTGTTTACGCCCCTTACTACAAAATCAGAAGGTGAGCTAGGAATTCAAAGAAGCAGCGATCATAATAAATCGTTAATGATGAAACTGGTCTGGAACATCCATGAGAAACCAGACTCAATCTATGTTAGACTTTGCAACGAAAAATATCTTAAGAATCAAACTATCTTTTCAGGAACTCCAGCTACCCCATCATCAGTCAGTCCCCAGTGGAGGCAATTAACAGAAAAAGTTAGTGCGGAATCACAAGAGTCTAAGACGAAGAACTGTTGTGATTACTTTACTTTTTATATCTTACCTATCATCGATAAATCTCGAGTAAATCTTAGAGAATATAAAACTCAATACGATAAAACAAGTAATATCAGAATACGCAACTACGGAGAAAATAGTTGGATTTGGCTTCATGAATCCCAAATGAAGTCTTGAAGTCGTTAACCTAATGATGGTTTTGGAAAACCTAAGCTAAAGGAGAATCGACTCTAGTTTTCAACTAGGACACAAGAAAGTGTCGGGATTAGGTTTTCCAGTTGCTATAGTTCTCCCTTATATAACCTTTCAAATCAGGGTTGCTTACAATCAAAGCTAATATAGCTTAGTAACAAAGCATTCAATATTCACCGTTGCATGAACTCCTGATTTAATATTCAAGCTAAGTCTGCTTAGAAATTAAGCAATCAATCTCCACTGTTAGATGGTCTTAGCTTGTTACACACAAATGAAATATACTTATATTTAGATATATCGGTAACCGTACCTAAACGTGTATATTGGGTTGTCTCAATAACAGCTAATTGAAGTTATCCATATGAACCCTTTTGACTTAACCATATTATCTAACACTTCTAGATCAAATACGATGATCAATCAATCATGATAGATAATCAAATGAATCTAATTGTGTTTCAAATAGAGTTGTTCAATTGTTCACTATCTCATAGAAATATTCATGAACAAATTGAAACGAAATCGGATTGATTTGTAATCGTACAAAGTACTTATACAAGAATCAATTCATGAACATTAAGCCACGGTTTGCAAAGTTAATTTGCATTCCTTAAATCATAAATGTTTTAGTTCATGAGTATGAGAATCATACATAACCGATTTTATAACTTAACCACTGTGTTCGCAAACTGGGTACGCAAACAGCAGCTCCGGACCTTGGCCTAGTCAAGCTGTTCGCAAACCCGGTTCGCGAACAACTGTTCCGGACCCAGCTCAGGTAAACTCGTTCGCATACTAGGTACGCAAATAAGAGTTCCGGACCTTCTCAGGTAAATCCGTTCGCATACTAGGTACGAATACAAGAGTTCCAGACCTGAATCATCACAATACAATTCACATACTAGATATTCATACTGTGTTGTATCCAAACATGGGTATTTTCATTCTAAACTCTTATTTCAATCATTGAAACATCCTTAGAAGACGACAATGGTAATCTCACACATACCATTAGCTTCAAGTAATTTTCAAGTGATCGAATGATCAATACGAAACTTCCCGAGCTAACATCAAATGACTGTCTCATACAAATCATATAAGATGTTTCAAGGTAATTTTCACATGATCATCTTTTGACATAATATTTAGTTTCTAACAAATAAATTGTTTCCAACTAAACTCGTCAAGAATACGATGAACATAGCTAAAGCAAAAAGCTTCCAACACATATTTCGAGAAATAGATGAGCGAGATAAACTCCGCTCGAAATATCGAATGTGTATAATGTAAAAATCTATATAGCTATACGCCGTGAAGTTTAAAGCTCAACTACAAATTCTATCCTAAACCGATACATAGCTATAGGTAGACTAGAAATCAAGTATATAGTTTTGATCAACTAAACTTGACAAACAAGCTTGATATATCAAGTCTTGCAAGTTTTCCTGAGCAGTGCTCTAACAATCTCCCCCTTTGTCAATTTTAGTGACAAAACTATCAATACATATGGATTACAAAATAAATAAACTTTGTAGCTTCTCATCCATCATACTTTCCTTGAATTCTTCGTTATTCCAATTACTCCAACGATTCTGAACGTGTTCAACTTAGCATCATTGTTGTTGAAGATCCGTAGCCATAACAATAAGAAAACAGATGTTCTTAATCATTGTTATACAGTGTCATAGTATTATTATATATAATCAAAGTCCAATTGCATCACAACTTTGAAAATAATACTACGGTGATATGTATCACTCCCCCTTATTCAATACTTCCATCTTACAATGAAAACCACTCCCCCCTTACATAATGATCCGTAAACCATATGTATGTAGTGTGAATTACCAAATAATTCGTCCCCTTTTTGTCAGTATAAATTGGCAAAGGTACGAAAATTATGGGATTATAATGAAATTCTCAAAAAGATAATTCATGACTAAAATAGAATATATCAACCTTGTTTCGATGATTTCACATAGTCGAAACTTAGTGTATTCATCAAGGAGGATATAATGATACAAGATAACTCTTACAATATTCCACAACGGCACTCCCCACAAAGATATGGAAATTAAGCACAAGTTAATTTAAGAACTCTCCCCCATTTGATGTCATTCCCAAGAGAACAACATGAGCGACCTTACTTTTACGAGAAAAGAAGGATTTCTTTGGACGCGATTTGTTTATGTCCAAAATATCATCGATTAAACTAATCATAAGAGAACTTTTATGATTAATTTAACCGGAAATCACTCAACATAAGAAAACCTTACGGAGTCATACAATACTTTCACATAAAAGTGGATCAGGGAAAGATCAATACTGCGGAATTTTCTCAAAAAGTTCATTCTATCTTTTATCAATATTTGTATAAAGACATAATAGACTTAACTTTTGAGCATATATGAGATAAGCACAGTTCACGAACGTAAATGCATATATATCTCATAATTTTTTTTCAATATACAAGAATATCCATGAGGATTAAGTATTGCAATTATTTTATCAAAGAAACAAACTTGTAAAGAATATACAAGTTGATTTGCCCTTAGAAAGTAGAATCAATCTTTTTCGTACGGACTTACACCAAGAATGGCTACCAAAGGCGTATAAAAAAATTTCTTCACAAATAATAAAATAAAAAGTCATTAACGACCATGCACCGTAGTTCACATAAGGTTGTGAACGTTTAAGAATCCCAAAGGTATGCGTACTACTACCCATTCTTTAACTTCCTTCTTTGCGATCTACCAATTACATTCTTGAAAAAGGATACAAATGAGATTAGAAGAGAAGTACTCCAAGAATCCAAGTGCCCAAGTTCAAGAGAAGTGGAACAAGTGCGACGAAACAGAGCAAAACGCTCAAAAACAAGGGATGGGACAAAGACCAATCTTAACTCATCCAAATTCAAGATTTCTCATCACCATTTTGAATAGAATTAAAAGAGGAATAGAATGCAAAAAGAATGAGGTAATTTCGAATTCGGACGAAGAAGTTACGGCCAAAACAAGTTGTCAAATATCGACGTCCACAGACCAGTTCGCAAACGGTGTTCACAAACGGGTGTAACTGAATTTCGTGAACTGGAGCTGTTCGAAAACGGTGTTCGCGAACTGAAGTCCCAAGATTTCAATTTTAAATGATGGTAGGCATATCTGGTATGTGTATCATGAAGGCCAAACATCCCGAGCTACTATTTTCAAACCTAAACATTTAAGCGCTTTCTCTGTCATCAAAACTTGCTTGTTGGGAGTTAATCCTTGCTTCAGTTACTGCAAGTTTTTCTTCCAACTTAAATAAATCTCTACGAAGATTATCACATTCAAGTGATTTTTTACTTAGGTCATTCTCACGATCTTTGAGGATCGAATCGTTACTGGAATTCCATATATAAAGACCTTGATAAATTCTTCTCAATTTCTTGTTGCGACAGAGATTAGTCAGAATAGGTGTGACATGCGAAGTTGCAATCTTTTTCTTTTCCAACGAATCCAATAGCTTAACATACTTCGAGACTTCCTCATCAACATCTCTATCAATATTTGAGTCACCTTCGTCAGAAAGTTCATCCAACTGTTCCTCTAGGTGTGTTTCCCAGTTATCAACAATTTCTCCATCAAGAGAATGTATATATATTAACTAAGATGTGACAGTTCTATCAGGTAAATCCAATATTTGAAAATCATCTGATAATTTCTGAACTGGACGTTATTAGATAGACTAGTCCATAGAGTCAGATTGCTACAGACACAGACTTATGAGGTCTTAGCGTGTTTGTCTGCTCTGATACCAATTGAAAAAGCGGGCATATAACAACGACACCCAATAATTCGTTCGGAAATCTGTATGGACTAAGCTCCAATATAATTCCGAGAGCACCAACTTAAAAGTGAAACTCAATCAATAAATATATCAAAGAGCTTTATCTCTTTCTCAATACAATCAGCAAATCAAACAGATAGAAATCCGTGAGACTGATTGATATGAGAAATAACTTGGACGGTACCAAAGACCAATGCCCAAGTGTCAATCAAGTTCTATCTAACAAACAAGGTTGGATTTATCAACTGTGATTAAACTACGCACAACCTGTGATATTCTAATTATATAAACAAATATAGTGCGTAAAAAAAATAACACAGATACCAAAAAATTTGTTAACGAGGAAACCGCAAATGCAGAAAAACCCCGGGACCTAGTCCATTTTTGAACACCACATTGTATTAAGCCGCTACAGATACTAGCCTACTACAAGTTAACTTCACTAACCAAGTCTCACACCGATTAAGGTACAGTTGCGTTCCTTACGCCTCTAGAACCACAACAAATTCTGCACACTTGATTCCCTTAGATGATCTCACCTACAACTAAGAGTTGCTACGACCCAAAGTCGAAGACTTATAAATAAATCTGTCCCCCACAGATATGTCTATCCTTTATTCTTTTTATTCCGTCTTTTGATACAAAGATCAAGGTGAACAGGAACCAACTAATACCCCGGACTTATACTTCCCAAGAGCAGCCTAGAAATATCAGTCACCTCATAATAACTCAACTGATTAACAGAAAAAGTTATTGCGGAATCACAAGAGTCTGAAACGAGAACTGTTGTGATTACTTTTTATATCTTACCTATCGGAGATAAATTTCGAGTAAATATTAGAGAAGATAAAACTCAATACGATAGAACAAGTAAGATCAGAATACGCAACTACAGAGAAAATAGTTGGATCTGGCTTCACGAATCCCAAATGAAGTCCTCAAGTCGTTAACCTAATAATGGCTTTGGAAAACCTAGGTTAAAGGAGAATCGACTCTAGTTTGCAACTAGAACACAAGAAAGTGTCGGGATTAGGTTTTCCAGTTGCTAAAGTTCTCCCTTATATGGCCTTTCAAACCAGGGTTGCTTACAATCAAAGCTAAGATAGCTTAGTAACAAAGCATTCAATATTCACCGTTAGATGAACTCCTGATGCAAGATTCAAGCTAAGTATGCTTAGAAATTAAGCAATCAATCTCCACCGTTAGATGGTCTTAGCTTGTTGCACACAAATGAAATATACTTATATTTATAAATGGGTAACCGTACCTAAACGCGTATATTGTGTTGGCTCAATAACAGTTAACCGAAGTAAGCCATATGAACACTTTTGACTTAACCATATTCATCTAACAATCTAGATCAAATATGATGATCAATCAATCATGATAGATAATCAAATGAATCTAATTGTGTTTCAAATAGAGTTGTTCAATTGTTCATTATCTCATAGAAATATTCATGAACAAAATGAAACGAAATCGGATTGATTCGTAATCGTACAAAGTACATATACAATAATCAATTCATGACCATTAAGCCATGATTTGCAAAGTTAATTTGCATTCCTTAAATCATAAATGTTTTAGTTCATGAGCATGAGAATCATACATAACCGATTTTAGAACTTAACCATTGTGTTCGGAAACTGGGTACGCGAACAACAGCTTCGGACCTTGGCCTAGTCAAGCCGTTCGCAAACCCGGTTCGCGAACAACTGTTCTGAACCCAACTCAGGTAAACTCGTTCACATACAAGGTATGCAACAAGAGTTCAGGACCTTCTCAGGTAAATCCGTTCGCATACTAGGTACGCAAACAAGACTTCCGGACCTGAATCATCACAATACAGTTTGCATACTGGATATGCATACCGTGTTGTATCCAGACATGGGTAATCGTTCCAAACTTTTATTTCAATCATCAAAACATCCTTAGAAGACGACAATGGTAATCTCATACAAATCATATAAGATCGAATGATCAATACGAAACTTCCCGAGCTAACATCAAATGACTGTCTCACACAAATCATATAAGATGTTCAAGGTAATTTTCACATGACCATCTTTTGACTTAATATTTAGTTTCTAACAAATAAATTGTTTCCAACTAAACTCGTCAAGAATACGATGAACAAAGCTAAAGAAAAAAGCTTCCAATACATATTTCGAGAAATAGATGAGCGAGATAAACTCGGCTCGAAATATCAAATGTGTATAATGTAAAAGTATATATATCTATACGACTTAGTCTCATTAGAATATAGAATAAAATAGACTTCTGAGTAATATATAACTTTTAGTCTCCATATACCTTTTGTTGATGAAGTTCCTCCAAGCTCCTCAGTAGATTTTCTTCTTTAATTGGTGAACGCCGTGAAGTCTGAAACTCAACTACACATTCTATCCTAATCTGAGACATAGATATAAGTAGACTAGAAATCTAGTATATAGTTTTGATAAACTAAACTTGACAAACAAGCTTGAGAGTTCGACCGAGCAGTGCTCTAACAAACATTTTATCTTATGAGACTATGTATTTGATTTTAGTAGATTTAATATTTTAAAGAAGAAATTTCAAGTCAAGTTTGTCTTAATAAATCTCTCGAAATATGGTTCAACCAATTAATGTTTATAGATCCTTAACAATCTTGTTTTAGAACAATTTATAGTTCATGAACTATTTTTGTTTCAAGTTGATCATTCAGAAATTTCCTAGTCATTTACTATCTATGGCGATTGAGAATGTTTCGAATTGTTAAAGATAGTATTCAGAACTTACTGAAATTCTGGACACAAGGTAGGTATGCATACCAAGTACGCGTATGGTAGTGATCTGAGTTTCGAAATAGGGTAGGTACGCATACTGCATATGCGTACCCAAAGGTTATGAGTTTGTGAGTGGGAAGGAAGTACACATACCCCTGGGATCTGAGTTCGTGAATGATTAAAGGTACACATACCTATCCCAATAACTCGAGTTCATGAACTGGTCCATAGGTATGCGTACCACTGCACATACCTACCCAATATCGAACTAAGCTGATGCTCATAAACTATTTTCACAAATATGTTTGGCATTACTAAAACTCTTATAAACACTTCTTAGACACCTTTGTTTACAAAATCATTTTGTGATTGTGAATCACGACTTAAGTCTTGAGCGTTAATTAACACAATTTATGCTTGAAAGTTCAGCATGCATATTTCCAAATACGAACTATATGTACACGGTTCCAGAACCCTGAAACATAGTTTATATTCTTCTATGTAATGTTAAGGAAAACTTCTCACATGCTTACATGAATTCCTTATAAGAATTTTATCTAAACTGAGAAAGTGTTTGCTTGAATCTCAATACCAATACGATAAAGAGTTTCATGCAAATGAATCCTGTTATGAGCTAAGAGCCCCATAAAAGACCTAATTTTCCAGGGACAACATAAATGCCAAATAGATTTCACGTCTTTGGAAAAAGGACTTGATGATTTCTTGTTTGACAACAGCCAAACCATGATTTGTTTTTTTCCACTGTAATAGACACAAGCACTGCACCGAATTGTAGGTCGGCTACACATTTATCAAAGTACGATTGGGAACAGTAATGCTGACATTCTAACCCACCTGAGTACATATGACAAAGTTAAAGATCAAAAGTTGCTCCAAAGTTCGAATCAGATGCCCAAGAACAATATACAGTATAATCCTAATATTTTAAAGATATTATACTATTAATATAATAAATTATTATTTTATAATTAAATTAATATATTTTTCTTTTAGAGAATAATTTTTAGTTTTGGATAATTCTAGTAGTTCGATATAATGCGCCTAAAACGTGCAACCATTCACTAATATGTTGCAGTATAATAATGTGACTCTGGACCCTTTGAGTGTATTACGAACTATTATGGACGAAATATATCTTGATTTAAAATTCAAAAAAATAAAATAAACCAATGCTTAACTATATCTTGAGATAATGTGATGTTTGTGACAGTTATTTTTATGTTCTTAGTACAATTTTTCTTCTTCATATAATATGTAGGACCTGTTAATGCTTAAAGAGAACGTTTGAAATGTATTATATTATGAATCCTTGTGGTAGTTTTAAATTATCAAAATAAAACGTTTATTATCTTCAAATTTTTTATTATAATATTATTAAATTTATTATTTTGGCACCAAGGGAACAAATCGGGACTAAAAAGTCTTATTATTTAACGAGAATATTGTATTATCGAATATTATACTAAAAGAAGTTATATTGTACATATTCTACAAAAAGGTTCAGTTTTGATATATGTCGGCGCATCAATCATGAATGCGCAACTTATGTATGTGCGCTTCACATGTTTTGGCCACAAAAAGCATGAAAACCACGTCTAACATTTTGCAAAGGAAAAATGATACTTTAGTCATCCTAAAAAAGATTACAGAACTGAAAAGAAAAAGTTTAGGATGTTGTCTTCCTAAATTATTGTATCCCCGAAAGGGCCGAAACCCTTTTATTCTTCAAATTTCTAATAAGACCTCTATAGTAAGTCTCACCAACTTTTCTTCCTCCATCATCTTTCTTGAGTTTCTCATTCTGGTATTGGTGTGGGGTTACAACCAAGCATACAAAATTTATTCAACACCTTTTCGACATACTTGTTTTGAGAAATGAACACTCCATCTTCACTTTGATGAACTGCAATACCAAGGAAGTACTTGAGCAAACCCATGTCACTCATCTCATATTTCATCATCATTTCTCTCATGAATTGTTCAATCATAAGAACGTTATTACATGTATAAATAAGGTCATCAACATATAAATCAACGATTAGAATAAATGTACCTTGTTTTTTCACATATAGTGTAGGCTCACTCATGCTTTTGTTGAAGTTTTTGTCATTGATGAGAACGATACATGAGAGAACTTAGCAAGGCCAAGTGACAAAGAAGAGGTACAGAGAGAAACTTATACCCTCACCTCCATTCAAGTGAAACTTATCAAATCCATACCAATTTATTACTATAATCAATCAAAATATCCAACACATTGGAAGTGATTCTCTTCTCTTAATAACAACACTGCTTTCCACTATCTTATATCCAAATAATTTTACTTCACCTTTGAATGTTGGTTAATTATATCTTGATATGGATATTTTTGATTTTTGATTTGAAGAAATAAGTTTGTGATTATGATTTTTGGCTTGATAAAAAATGAAAGAATAAAATTTTTGGGCTAATAAATCAGGTATGGTTCTACGGGTCGGGTTTAGGTTTTACCCGATTTACTACCCGTTTTCTCTATCTGAATATAAATGAATAACAAATCTGTTTTTTTAATTATTAATTGATCAATCAATGTTTTTCTAGAAATCAAATACCTTGTAATTAGACTAAGTAAAAGATAAAATTAGTGGACGGGGTATGATGACATTCGTTATTGCTTAGAAACTAAGTATAAAATTGCTTTTAATTTTGGGAACTTTGAATTGATTTTTTTTTGGATAAAAAAGATACTGAAATTCGTGGATTTTAATCAATTTAATAATAAGTATTTTGATGATCTTTGAATTGTAGTTATGCTTGTTTGATTATATTTAAATGAAATATTTGATCAACTTACCCAAAATTTAACCTCAATTTTATAAAATTGTAAGATTTGAAAATTCAATTTCAAATTCGTGGGACTTTTTTTGCGTCCGACAAAGTGTAGTTTTATCATCACATAGTAGGCCTTCGTTTGGGTCGTCCAATAAAAATATGGACAATGGGTTCTTGAATTTACTTTAAAATGTCACCATTTTGTTTTATATATTATCCCCAATGTGTGGAAGCATCCACTAAATGTGGGTTCAAAAATTATCTCGTGTTGTAGGGCCTACGGCCCATGGGTGTGCGGCCCAACTAGAAGCCTAAGGGTTTCTCTTTACATGTATATAAAGGATACTTTACCTATGTAATAGGCTAATCAATAGAAATCATTCTCTTCTCCGCTTCTTCCTTTTTCCTCTATTATTCTATTGAAACACGTTATCATGCACGAGCTCTACCGTGAAGCTAAAGTCTGGAATCATTGATTTTTTATTTACTTTTTTGCGATCAAAATAACGACGCAATATCAGATAACTAGGATGGATTGATTTTTATCAAGGCAGCTTTGCAATCATCGTCAAGCTAAGTTTATCTTCTTCCTTTCTTTTTTATTGATTGATTGTATCGTACTATATTTTTTGCCATCATAGCTATTAAATCTACTATGATAATTGATCGGATTGCATCCTAACTATTAAATCAATTGATTGGATTGTACTGTATAGTACAATATCTATATTAAATCAGTTGATTGGTTTGTACTCTATAGCACAGTATAGATACTAATCCGTCTACATTAATCTTGTGAAGGAAAATCTTTTTGCGAGATCTCCCGTTTGTTCGCTTTTTGCGAGATCTCCCGTCTGTTCCCTTCCCCAGAAGAAAGGGAACCTGTGAGAGAATTTTCTGGAACGGTCCAGCCAGCCCGGTCCAACCAGTTCCGGTCCAGCCAACCCGGTCCGGTCCGTTCCATTCCGGTTCGACCCATTTAAACCTTTTCCATCCATCCGTGTCCTTTTCTAGCTTGGTCTTGGGATGTGCGTGATTAAGTCTGTCCCGGTTCTGCGTATATATAGCGGGAACCAAAGTCTGAGGTATGTAACATTAGTAATTTGTTGGGCTTATCTATTTATTTTGGAAACATGCCTAGTTTTGTTTTTTCTTTGTCTTAAAATAAGTCCATATCATACAAACGATCAACGTAAATTATGACTGTTGATCTCGACCGTTAAGAATTTTGGTTTTACTGTTATTTTGTTCTCTTGAATATGATATTGGTTATAATTGAATGGTGTCTTTTGTTCAAAATTAGTTGTACCAACTCGATTCCAATGTATTCATTTGGGGTTTAGAAGTACTTCAACACCATTATTGTGTACTTGATATTTTCTCCCCAAATTTGAAATGTTCTGTGGGATGTAATCCACTGGCTCGACTATTAAAGAGTCGATATTTTCAAAAGATACATTGCAATTAAAATCACATGTATTCCAATTTTGTGGAAGAACTCACAAAAGGTGATATGTGTCAGAAAATTTCCATTTCTCTACTTCATCCATGATACTAACGAACCAGTATATGTTGAAGTATAACAACAAGAGAACTATATTTTGTAATCTATTCAACCTAAAGTAAGTGATTAACATGTGTAGTGAGATTCTCTTGGCCTGTTTAAAATGGAAAGAACCCCGAAATAATGAGGGTTAGACGTACTGACTCATATAAAGCATGTGAAAAGAGACATATATATCATGAGACAAATATGTATTTTCCCCCCCAACAATAATGACACCAAAAGTACATGTATCAACCGAACATGGGATCTGCTAAAATGTAACTCTAGCTCCCATCATAAATGAAAGAGTTGGAAATGCACCTGGTTATAGGTGTTGGTATATGCAATGTAATGCGTGTATCATAGTAGCAACTAATTTCTAGAGGAGATCATGCTTTAGGCATCAACTTAAATGACAAGACGAACTTTGTCTGGCTAATTGATTATTTAATTGAACTAGATCCAATGTCTGTGCTTATGGAATGAAAAGTACATCATTCTCACGAGACATAAATTCTCTAAAGCACTTGAGATATATCTGGATGAATCGTAACATATATTAATTCTAAAGTAATTGAGTTGAATCCGAATTTTGTTATGTAATAAGGCCACACCACTTATTAAATCTCTTAAGACTCAATGTCTAAGCTCTGTATGTACTAAGGGATAATCACATTTTGTTAAGTGCAAAGGGTGTTCATGCGTGAACTATTACCTATTTTTTTTTTTGTAAACTTACATTGATAATGGAGTTGATTGCATCTATAAATTATTTCTAATGAATGTGGAAGGAAGAATATTCATAGAAAATTATTGTGTCAATCTAGTGAATTGTAAATCACTGGAACTTGAACTACTGAATCCATATTAACCCCAACAATGAACTGATTGGGATTGATTCATAAAGACTTTGACATAACCATAAGGCACATTGGTTGTGACACGATGTTCCATTTTAAAAGTACTAACATGGGCATCACTTCATTTGAGTGTACCAGACAATGAACTAATAGAATGTGAAGTTACGACATCTATCACAATCAGTGATTTCTAAAGTTACTAGATTTTCACTGCCTCTCCCCATTATACTTTAAGAGTAAGAAAGCACGTCACTCATCTTACAAAGCCTTTCTTTAGTAAAACAGGATTGAGACCATCCTAAGATGCAAATGGTAAAAATTCTATATTACAAAGAAAACAAGGTGAAATTTATTAAAATATTCATGCAGAATGCGGACCATTAAAGTGACTTATGGCTCTGGTGAATGTTTTGACATTTTGGACTAGTTATAGTTCCTAAGAAACTTGCGTTTGGAAAACTACTAGCACATATTTTACATGTAAGGGCTCACCACCCCTTTAAAATGCTAGCTAGTGCACATCAAAAGGACTTGATGGTTATTGCATATTTAATAGGATGAATGCAGAGCATCCTATACCTCATGGTCTCGCAAAGGCTATCATCAAAGGTTACAGATGATGTCTAAGTCATGGTTATGCGTACAAACCTACCTTTAACTGCTTGGGGGATATGCAATATTAAACGCACCCTTAATCAAATTCATTTTAGAACCCAATATTAGTCAACCTTCTCCGCATACCAGTTGGTAACTAGATATAAGCCTGACATTCGTATTCTTACGCATTTTTTGGCTGCACTATAAATGTGCCATTACGAGTCCACAACGTACTATGATGGGTCACGAAAAATTAAGTAGTTATGTTGGATATTTACTCCCAACAATTATCCGCGTTTTAAAACCTTTGGCAGGAGATCTCTTACCGCTAGATTTGCGGCTTGTCATTTTAATGAGACAGTCTTCCCGTCGTTAGGGGGAGATAAGATAAAGTATTTTCTAAGGGAACGACAAGAATTGTCGTGGTGTGTTCCTATTGTGTCGCATATTGATTCTTGTACTCCACAATGTAAATGTGAAGTGAGAAAGAATAATCGATTTTCAGAATATACACTGATGTCGCTAAAGTGATGAGATCACACATACCAGCTGCAAACCTACCTGCAAGGTTACGAATCCTCAATAAGGGATATACACCATAGACTAAGGTGTTGCAACTACACTTAGTGGAAGTGTGGTTGAGGCCGTGGCTTCATAAAGGAAGATGGATAGACCACTAGGTTCGATCAATGCTCACCTAGAAAGGAAGTAGATGAGTAAGGCGCAACCTATAATTTGTATCATTAATGAAATCATCTCAATTGATTGTCTCTTACTATGTCCATGAATCAATACAGGAGGACGCTCCGAAGTTTAATGATTCTAGAGAATAATGAAATCCTAAAGGATTATAAGAACACACACGAATCAATGGAGATATCGTGCGAGCATATTAATGATTATTTTTTATATATATAGTTGCTCAAGAAAATAGATCACGACGAGATCGAACCATGCTTCTTATTGTTTAATGTCAACAAAGAGCATATTTGGCCTACACAATCCAGGTTGAACTTGGTTCTTTGACAAATATACAGGTATTTGGTGTGGTAGTGCTAACCAACCAAGTGTAAAGCCTATGGGACATACATGATTAATTTGTCACCAAGCATAGTGAGAAGAAAGCAGTCTTAAAGTATAAAGATTCTCCTTGTGGCGTGAGTTTTCCCAGAAATCCCTGTAATTGTTCTCTTGTAATGAACGTTATAGCGTTTCGCTACTTAGTTAGCTTGGTAATTTTAAAAGGACTTGAAATGCAGCATATGTATGTGGTTGTTACGTATCTCTGAAAGAATAAAGAGATAACAGATATTTACAAAAGTATTTGATAAGCCTTTTGGTTACCAAATCAAGTGACTCTAAACCACATAACGCGTTTACAGTTAGATAGAACGCTCACTTATAGATTGAAGAAATTAGGCGGAAGTGTTATACCCGTCTAAGTGGCTATTTGATTTGGAGGGAATAGACAAGTAAGTTATTTTTTTTTCTTGCGTATTCAAAAGAAAGTTCCTGATTTGGAATTGTAGCTATCTATGTCGATGGTACAGACATGATGGGTACTCTTGATGCAATAAGAGACCTTAAAAGCTACTTGAAATCCGAATTTGAGATGAAAAATCTAGGGAAAGCTCGACCGAATACTGAGCTTGTGGTATATTATTCCACCAGTTTGCATATGTCTAAAGTTGTCAGGAAATTTCACAAAGACATGCATCCTGATAGCACTCCCATGATTAGTCGAGGTTCAAATATAAGTAAGTAACCATTTCGTCCAAAGGAAGATGACGAAGATGTGTTGGGAGATGAAATTCCCATATCTAGGTACAATAGACGCATTGTTGTACTTAGTATAATAATGTACTCGATTAAATTTTACATCCTCAGGGAACTTGTTAGCTAGATATAGCTCAACGCCAACGCAACATCATTGGAATGGTATAGTGAATGTAATCATGTACTTAAAAGTAACCATTGACATAAATTTGTTTTATCCCTGCAAAGACATAAAAAGGAATGCTAATGAAAGTGCAATTCAAAAGTTTTTGATTATGAAAGAACAATAATCTCTTCTCCAACGAAAGTAATAAGGGGGAGATATGGTAGACTATTTTCTAAGTCATTACCGATATTCAGTTTCGAAAAGTACGTACATGACTAAAGGAACTGTCTTGAACAACTCTGAAAGTAATCAGGGGGAGATGCCGACATCAGGGGGAGGATCCAAGGATATGATGTCGACATATTTTACTTCTAAATTGAAGATGTGTTGTACTCTTTTTCCCTTCGATCGAGAATAGTTTTTCCCAAAGGGTTTTGTTACTCGACAAGGTTTTTAGCGAGACAACACT
The DNA here is from genome assembly GCA_023531105.1 of Papaver atlanticum. Lineage (NCBI taxonomy): Eukaryota > Viridiplantae > Streptophyta > Magnoliopsida > Ranunculales > Papaveraceae > Papaver > Papaver atlanticum. Next base: position 2,411,705 of record JAJJMB010010755.1, on the reverse strand, counting down.
AAAAACATCAAGTATGTTGAACATTGAATACATAAAGATCGCGTTGATATTACTGAAAATATCTGAATCAAAGATATGAAACACGATAGTCTGTTAAGCAACATAACTTCCAGAATCAACAACATGGTCTTATAAACATTCAAGTCACCAAAGTAAAGTGTGATAAACTCCTTTTGACTTCATTAGACTAATAAAATTTTTCCGATATCAGGGGAAGCATCTAATGGTGTGTTGAACTATTTTCCTTCACCGAGGTTGTTTTTTCCCACAGGGTTTTGTTACTCGGCGAGGTTTTTAATGAGACAACAACAAACACCGGGAATGTAATTTCCCAGCTAAGGCTATTGTCTTTCCCACGAGGATTTTCATCCTTAAGAGTTGTGAAGCAACTAGTCAACTTCAACGGAGCAAAGTGATCATCTGCAACGGATCACCTTTACTTGCATCTGTCATGTTGTACTCTTTTCCCTTGATCAACGTTTTATCCCACTGGGTTTTCCTTGTCAAGGTTTTAATGAGGCAACATATCCGAGTCCAACTATGTTCTAAGATTGCTTAATATTGTAATCTTTTTCTTTAGTTCAGGTTTTGTCCCTCTGGGTTTTCCTGACGAAGTTTTAATAAGGCAATTAACTTAGACTCGTCGATCTTTGAAATTCGTATTGCATGTGATGAACTACATGTAAAGTACGTGAAAACATGTGAAGTACTACATGTGAAAAGTTTTACCAAGGTTTTATCCCACTAGGTTTTTCCTTGTCAAAGTTTTAATGAGGCGATTGATTTCAGCACAAGTCATCAAGAAGAGGACGACATTTGAAGACCTACATTCGAAGCACTATACGTGAAGCACTACAAAAGGAGTTCTATTGGACCACACAAGGGGGAGTTTTGTAGGGCCTATGGCCCAATGGGTGTGCGGCCCAACTAGAAGCCTAAGGGTTTCTCTTTACATGTATATAAAGGATACTTTACCTATGTAATAGGCTAATCAATAGAAATCCTTCTCTTCTCCACTTCTTCCTTTTTCCTCTATTATTCTACTGAAACATCTCGGGGATTATAGACATGCCAATTAATTTATAAAAATCATCCATAAATTAACTTAGGCCTTGTCTTTTTAGATTAAAAGTAAATGCATAGACACCGTACATTCGTTGTTCCAAAATATGTCAATGACTCAAAATTTTCCAATTGATGCAAAACATGACTAAAACATTATATATAAAGTATATGGACAAAGGGTTTTTGAATTTACTTTAAAATGTATCTATTTTGTTTTTTTTAGTATCCACCAATATATGGAAGTATCCACCAAATGTATCTTCCAAAAAATATCTTGGGCATTATAGATATACTCATCAATTTATAAAAATCACCCCTAAATTAAGAAGACACAGTTGGGAGATACTCAAAAATAAAATAAAATAGAAAATTATGAATTATTTGAAGAACCCCTTATTCAAATAGCTTTTGGAATGGATAAATTACCCTTAAGTATCCCCAAATGTGTTAAGATTAAACTTTAGTTTTTTTATTTTATCTTTCTAAGTGTTATTTATAGAATAAAAAGATTCTAGTGAGGAATTTGATGTGAGAAAATCCTCATCCCACCAAATAGAAGGTGCTTAATGACTCCCAATTGCAAAATTTTGTAGATAATCAAAATTTCATCCATGAAAACCCCCAATAAAACTATAAGTCAAGCTTCAAATAAAGCAGCAAGATTTAGAGAGTCGGCATTGCAACACCAAAGTCGGCATTGCAACACAAATAGTCGGCATTGAAAATTATCTAGACAGCATTGGTGTACCAACAGTTGACATAGGTAAATGCACAACCCACAATTCCTGTTGTGGTTATTTTCAAGGCAGAGGGATCAATTTTCACACAATTGGTGCAAAGAACAGTCGGCATTGATGCAAAGAACAATCGACATTGGTGCAAAGAACAGTCGGTATTGGACTCAACATACAAACAATGCCGACTAACACAGTCGGTATTGCATTCAAACTAAACTCAATGCCGACTGTGACTGTTTAACCCTAATTTTGACTTGATTTTTGATATAAAACCTAAATGATTCCATTATAACAAGACGAATTAATGGGAATTAATCGAAGAAGAAATTATTTCGTGTTAGGTTCCATTATTATAGGAGGATTTTTTGGAATCGTCGATTAATTGATGATGAAATAAAAAAAAATTAAGGAAGAAGAGAAGAAAAAAGAGAGGTGTGGTCGGTTTTGAGGGGGATACCAAATTAAAATGATTTAGGTTTTTCCTTTTAATTTTTATTATTGTGAAGGGCAGTATTAACATTTCATGTCGGAAAAATACCCCTTAGCCAACCCCATATAACCGTGAGTATCCCCCAATTTGTGAAAGTATCCCCAATTGTGCCTTCTAAATTAACTTAGCCTTTTTTTTCCATATTAAAAGTGGATGCATGGAAACGGTTACATTTGCTGATTCAGTTATGCTTGGTGTCTTAAAATTCGCCAAATGAAGCAAAACGTGACTAAAACAACATTGTAATCCAGTATTTTATTAAAATGTTAATTTAATTATATGACCCAGTATCCGCCATCACTACTTCTACTTGTTCGTGTACTCGAAAAACTTGCCAAGTGACTCGAGCTGCTATGTGTATCTAGATAGGTTTTGGACCTCAAATCGATCATAAGACTAACTCTAAACTCTGAATTCTGAAGTCTGTCATAAGAACCTGAATCCTGAAATCTGTCTTAAGGATGACTCTAAATCCTGATCTTGAAATTCTCCATAACACTTGCTTTAAATTCTAACAGGGAGGTAGTCAAATAAGAATTTGAAGGATTTTTAAGGAGTTCTCAAATCTATTGTTAGTCGATAGAAATTCTAATAGAGTCTCCTAACCTCTCTTGTTAGTGGATAAAGACTTTTTTGAAGTCTTTTCAATTCTATAAAACTTCATGTTATTGGATTGAGATTTCTTAAGAGTTTTTCAAATACCCTTGTTATTGTAGTTTTATTGGTTCCTATGGGCATGACAAAGGAGTGAGTTTGTTACTTTTACACTAACTATGGGCATGACAAAGTGGCAAACAAACCCGATGATACAGGTGTATCCGTACTCCTTTAGGGAACTTAGTTAACCTCAAGCTAAGTTGAGGGAAGAATCTTATTCTAGGCAGGAATCCTTGTTTAGGCAGAATTCCTATTTAGGGAAGAGTTTTGTTTTAGGCAATACTCTTAGTTTAGGAAATATATTCCTAATAGAAGTCCTTGGTCGGCTGAGTACGATAAAGGCTATAAATAGAGGCTTTGGCTAATAGCTAAGGACATATACTAGATACAGAAAACCTAGAGAAAGCTTGGAACAATACTTGTGCAAGCTTAGCAAATAGTTTAAGGTAGATCCACTGTTTAGAGAGATTGTGAGCGTAACAAAGAGAGAATTGTAATCGTTTTCTTGTTCATAATCTAGAGAAGATATTTTTCTTCGAATTACTTTCTTGTGTCTCTTTTTTCGAAGTTTTTCATCTATTATTATTCTGAATTCCGTCTTTATAGTAATAGCTACCAAGGTAGAGAGATAAAACGTATCAAGTTGGTATCAGAGAAAGGTTCGTTTCTAGGGTAGATCCCTGTGGTTTATGGTTTTCACTAGATCTCTCTACATAAAGCTTGGTAAGGTACTCGAGAAGCTAGATGATGTTAGGAGAACAAGGGGATTAGGGATGAAAAAGTCAGATGATGATCCTAAGAAAAGGGAACCACAAACTAAAGAAGAAAAGGTGGCTGCGCTGCAGACATACATGAAGTCGATTAAAACCACCCTTGTTGAATTTACTGAATGTATTCGTTCTCATACACCCAAGCCGAAGACGAAGAAAAAGACCGCGTCTACACCTGAAGCTTCGGAAGAAGATGACGATGAAGAAGAAGAAGAAGAAGATGATGATGAAGAGGATGAAGACGAAGAAGAAAAGAAAAGTGATCTTTTTAAGAGTCATACATCAATTAAACTTCATGGTGAGAATCTGAAAATTGATTTCCATGTTAACATTCCACTTTATGATGGAAGTGTCGATGTAGAAAAATTGGATGATTGGATAGAACGTCTAGAGACGTATTTCTCTTTCTTTGAATATGGTTCAAAAGAAAAGATTTCTTTTGCAGCATTGAAGCTACAAAAGCATGCTCTAACATGGTGGAAAGCTTATCAAAGGCAAAACCTAAGTAAGAGAGCATTGTCGTGGAGAAGATTCAAGGAAGTTGTAAGGAAATAGTTTTATCCGGTCGGCTACCTTGAGGAGAGGTGGTTCAAGTGGTATAACTTGATGTAGTCCTACAACCAAACCATACAAGATTATACTTCGGAATTTCAGAATCAAGCTATGATTTTGGATTTAAACTTAGGAGATTACGTTATCTACATGAAGTATATTTTCGGGTTCCATGAGTATATACAGAAGGAGTTGAAGATGTTTTAAGTTGATAATATTGCTGAAGCAAGTATAAAAGTTAATGTCATTGAAAGCAGGCTTAAGAAATATGATTCAAAGGGAACTACTAAGGGAAAATCTGGAGGTACCACTGTAAAAGGAGGTGAAAGGAGCAAAGAAGAAGGGAAGTATAGTGACAAGGAAGATTTGACTTGCACCCATTGCAAGCGGTCACATTATCGACAAGTGTTGGGTAAAGAACCCTCATCTAAAGCCCGAAGGGTTGCAGAGAAAAGAAGCCAAGAAGGAAGCACTAGTCGCTCAAACTCCAAAATAAGTCCACGGACTAATGGAACCCAATTCAAAGCTCTCTCTTATGACAGGGGCAAAAGAAATACCTTCAAAAGATGATCTTAGGGAGCGACTCTTCGCAGTGAAGATGCAAGTCAAAACATCACTAATTGATGTTGTTATTGACCCAGGAATTCAAAAGAATTTACTTTCAAATTCTTTGGTGCAGAAGTTAGGATTGAATACCTTCAAACATCCAAAACCATACCCTTTAGGATGGATTCAAAAAGAAGGGGGCTTATAAGTTACACAGCAGTGCAAGTTCAAATTTTCTCTAGATGAGTCATACATTGATGAAGTTACATGTAACGTAGTTCCTTTGGATGTTTGTCAGGTAGTACTAGGTAGTCCTTACCTATGGGATAGAGATGCAACTCTACACATGAGGGAACTAAAGTACACCTTTACCAAAGATGGGGAAAGTTTTGTGATCCGTGCTATAGATTCTCCTCTTGAGGGAGTAAGCTTGATCACAACCACTCAGGCTAAGCGGTTGGGGAATGCTAGTACAAAGTTCATTCTCCTTGTGATCCGTTCTCTTGAGGAGCAGCCGAGTAGAGTTTGTTTGACAGCTTTGACTGCACAACAAGAAGATGACCTAGAAAGGTTGAAGTTGAATTTATTTTCAGATGTCACGGGATTGCCGCCAAAGAGGAGTGTGGAGCATGAGATCATGTTGACCGGGGAGAGTTCTCTACCTAATGTAGGTCTTTATCGGACGACCATCGAGGAATCTGATGAGATCAAGAAACAAGTCCAAGAACTTCTAGAATTAGGAATGATAGTGCCAAGTGCTTCACCTTGTGGATCATCGGTGTTGTTGGTGCCAAAGAAAGATGGAAGTTGGCGTATGTGTATTGATTATAGAGCATTGAACAAGATCACTATCAAGAATCGTTACCCTCTACCTAGGATAGACGACATGATGGATCATTTAGAAAAATATCGAGTCTTTACAAAGTTAGATTTCAAATTCGGATACCACCAAGTGAGAGTCCGAGAAGATGATACATGGAAGACTGCTTTCAAAACCAATCAAGGCTTGTTCGAATGGTTGGTGATGCCTTTTGGTTTGTGTAATGCTCCAGCGATTTTTATGCGTTTGATGAATGATTTGTTATGCCCTTTTATAGAAGATTTTGTGATTGTTTACTTGGATGATATCCTAATATACAACAGAACTTGGGAGGAGCATCTCGTTCTCGTTGAGAAGGTGTTTAAAGTGTAACATGAAGGCCATCTGAAGTTGAACGGAAAGAAGTGTGAATTTGGAAAGGAGGAGTTGGTGTATCTCGGATTCATTGTTGGTGGTGGACAACGGAAGATTGATCCAAGGAAGGTTGAAGTGATCACTAAGTGGCCTATACCTAGTACTGTAACTGAATTCAGGAGTTTCTTAGGGGCATGCACATACTTGCGTAAGTTTATCCGGTATTTTTCGACTATTGCAGGACCATTACATGGTTTGACGAGAGCTAAGGAAAAGTTTGAATGGCAACAAACCCATGAAGACACTTTTAAATTACTAAAAAGGAAGATTTCAGAAGCACCGGTATTGGCATTGCCTAACTTACAACGTACTTTTGAAGTTGAGACCGACGCTTCTAACTATGCATTGGGAGGAGTGTTGTTACAGGATGGTAAACCAGTGAAATACCATTCAGAATTGTTCTCAGGCGCTATTAAGAACTACGCACCTTATGACAAATAATTTTATGCTTTATATCAATGTATTAAGCATTGGCAAGTGTACTTCTCTGGTAAAGAAGTAGTGGTACATTTGGATCACAAACCATTCGAGTATATACACGCACAGACAAAACTACAACAATCCCGACACATGAAGTGGATGTCTTACTTGATGAGTTTTAACATTCTCATTAAGTACAAGAAGGGAGTAACAAACAAGTTGGCAGATATGTTGTCTCGTCCACCTATCCAAGCATTAATGGTGGCCATAAGAATTCAGCCGATTGTTCCTCAAGAGTATGCAGAGTCATACGCATCTAGTAAAGACTTCAAAAAGGTGTTAGAAGATGTAAAGAGTGGTTTGAAAGGCGAGTTTGAACTCCGGGATGGGTTGTTATATAAAGGTGTAGATGGGGAAAAACGATTTGCAGTTTTTTTTAGGAAAGTGAAGAGACGACCATGCGGACGAGACTCCTCAACCTAGCAAACTTCTTAACCTCAAACAGATGCACTGCACGGGAGTGCTTTGAGTTCGAGAGATCAATCTGTAGGACTCCGGCCTAAACCCAAGTCAATGGCCGTTCCAGAGTCAATTTGGTCACAAAGAGGGAGATGGGTTGATCTGTAAGAGGGAAGCTGAGAATTGTGGGATCAATGATGATCAAGGATTGTGGATGTGTTGAAGGTTTCTGCAAAATAATAAATAAGTTCGAATGATTGAGAGAGTGTTTCTCACACGATGAGTCTTGGTTAGACGATGAATTGTCTGTTATAATATCTGGTGGATTTTATGTGTTCCTTCAATCATGGATTCAGCGACTTATTTATATTGTCAGAATAGTGAACACATTGATCCCAGTAAGTATGATGGTTTCTTGAGTGAAAGAGTGGGAAAGTGGGAATTCGTGGTGAAACCAGTTCCATGTCGTGTGGAGACTTGGTTAACCGTCCACCCACTACTTTGCTAACTCCTTCAACCGTTTGCACGACTTACTCACATTTCTCATTGTGGATGAACACACATGCCATAGGCCGCCAGACCAAAACCCTAGGTAATATCCCTCCATGTGACGTGATTGATGTCTCACGAACGTGGAGTCTGCAAAGCATACGTGTATTAGGTCAGTTATTAACTTTTAGACAGTGAGTCTAAGTTTTGTTGAATTGAGCATGATTGACGAATGCTGAGTGATTCATGGATTGAACATGTCTGAGACGTATGGTTCTTGAATAAATGTTAATAATTGGATCAACATGATGAATATTGATGAACTGAGCAAATGTTTCTCGTTTGATTAATTGTTGGATATTGATGGTTGAACCAATATTGACGAATTAAGCAAATATTGCTCGTTTGTTGAATTATTGGTAGCGTGACCAAATAAAATATTGATTAAAATATTGGTAACTGGACCGAATATTATATAATTAATTAAGATGTTGATTGCTGGATCAACATAAAATTATTAGTGTTTAAACTTGCTCAAAATCATGATTTGCAGAGCATTTCAGTTTGAAACCCTAATTTTTGATCAATTGTTCGTCAATTGATGAATTACCGAAAATAGGTCACTGAGTGAAGGAGTGACCGACCACATGGGATGATGGACGACCGTGTGGTGTCAAAGTGCTCGAGTGAGCATGTACCGGAGTGACCGGTTGGTGAAAGAATGATGATTAAATGCCGGTTTCATCATTTATTAAAATAGTGCTCGTATGAGCATTAGGTAATAAAACCTAATTTATGGAGAAGTTAGGGACCAACCAAGAGGGCATGAAACCGGCCCTTGGTGGTCATGGGATTAGCTGATGGTCGTTTGAGCAAATTCCAAGTTGGTTGGAAAGAGTTTGGTCCCAATATGAGCAATTGAGCAAATTAGGTCAAAATTATAAGAGTGTGTGGGACCGGCTCCTTGCAAGCCTTAGGGACGGCCTTGGTCTGTCAAGGAAGCATGCCCGTGTCACCATAATATCCGTGTCTCAGTCCTGAGAGTTTCGGTATTTTCTGATGCGCGTTTGAGCAACATTTTGGATTTTCAAAAGAGTTTGATCTTTGACTGAAATCTTTGGTTTTGCTCGAATGAGCAAGTAGGACTTTGCTCGTTTGATCAATATTTTGAGAATATTAATATAATAATAATATTTGACGTGAGTAGCCTAGCCGGTCACGTGACTATTTGACTTTTTGGCTTTTTTCATGGTTTGAGCAATATTTGAGAAAATATGAAGAAACCATGATTTTTGCTCAAACGGAGGAGTTTCATGAGATGAGGGAAATAATAATTATGAAAACAAGGGATGTAAGGTGTGGGACCGGCCACGGCTAGTGCATGGCCGGACGGCTAGGTAGCCCGGTCCCGCAACACCTTTCCCTATTTTGTTATTTTTTCATGAAACCGTGAAAATATGGAGAAACCGTGAGTTTTGCTCAAACAAGGAAAGTTGCTCGAATAAAGGAGTTTTCATGAGTTCATGAAAATAAGAAAAATAAAGGGAAGAGGCGTGGGGGACCGGCCACGGCGGCATGACCGGCCGTCCGGTGGGCCCGGTCCCTAGGCGCCTCTTTAATTATTTTTTATCATTATTTTCTCTCTCTTGTTTTGTGCAGGATTCCTCATTTGTCCATATTTTTGAATGCTCGTTCGTGCATTTGGGTGCTCCTTCGTGCATCATTGTTGAGTACACTTGCACCATTTTATTGGGGCTTACTCGGTGATAGTCCAGATGCCCGATTGTTGGAGATTTATTACTAATTCATGAAATTCAGCGGAGAATGACTCATGAAATGAAGTAATAAATGAATTGTGTATCTATTACTAATCCATGGAATCAGCCGGGGATAGCCATGGAACGGAGTAATGAGATATAGTAGATTATTTTCTAGGAATTCAGTGGCGAATGTCACGGTAGAATTAATCTATTGTAGAATCGAGATATGAGATAGTTGAAGCATCATACTCATTCTGAAAGGTGTATAGCCAGGGAACAACGTGCATCGTTGGTGTCCTGAAGGCGTTTAGCCCCCTCAACAAACAATTATGTAGGAGAGCCGCCTGAATCTATACACTTTGTCTCTACATAGTCAGGGAACAGCGAGTGTCGTCGATAACCTGAAGGCGTTAATCCCTCTCAACAAACAATTATGTAGGAGGACCGCCCAATCGTTATTCTATGTAGAGGTGGGTCTCTCTATGTAGTCAGGGAACAACGAGTATCGCCGACGTCCTGAAGGCGTTAAACCCTCTAGACAAACAATTATGTAGGAGGACCGCCAATCATGTTATTCTACATAGAGGTCACGATGAAATGTGTAGCATTGAACGCTCAGCTAGTGGGAGGCCTTTCGAGAAACATATTCATCATGGCTCTGAGAGGATCTCGATCAGAGATCGTGAAACGGTTCACGGATCGTAAAATATGAATCGTCACATGCGTTCCTGAAGCCGGGTAAAGTATCATGATTTTACGATTTTGACCTTTGTCGAAAATCCACCATCAACAAAAGGTCAGTTACTTTGCTTTCCATAAGATGGAGATCGTTTACAATGGTTGAGAGAGGCACACACATCCCGAGTTGCTGGACACTTTCGGATGAATAAGACTCTTCTTAACCTTCGTCGTTATGTCTTTTAGCCAAAGATGCAAGATGATGTGGCTAAATTGGTTAGAGGGTGTAAGTTGTGCAGCACATCTAAACCTTGCAACAGGAAACGTGGGTTATATCTACCATTACCAGTACCATCAAGGCCTTGGGAGAGTATTTCTATGGATTTTCTTGGTGGGTTACCAAAGACCAAGTATGGTCATGATTACTTGTTCGTGGTGGTCGACCGATTCAGCAAGATGATTGCATTAATTCAATGTACAAAGACGGTAACGGGAGCCGGTGCAGCTCTTCTTTGAGCATGTGTGGAATCATTTTGGGTTACCTACTTCGATTATTTATGATAGGGATAGTCGATTCCTTAGTCACTTTTGGGATTCTTTATGGAAGATGTTGGACACTAGGTTGAAGAAGAGTACAACTTTTCATCCACAAACAAACGGACAAACAGAAGTGGTCAACAGGACTATGGTTCACATGTTAAGGGGATATAATTCCAAGAACCCTAAAACTTGGGATGAGAGTTTACCATATGTACAATTTGCATTCAATAGAGCAGTTCATAGTTCTTCGGGAAAATCTCCTTTCGAGATGTGTTTTGGTTACTTACCACCTAGTCCTTTCGATCTACTTGGTATGGTTAAAATTAGGTAAGGAGCGACTGAAGGGGGAAGGTAAGAAGTTGAAGACATTGAGGTATAGACCATTTCCTATTCTCGATCACATTGATGACAATGCCTTTCGTCTGGATCTGCCACCTTATCTAGGAATGTACTCGGTTATAAATGCCGAATACTTGAAGTTGTTTGAACCACCATTACTTGATGATGACGGCGACGACACTATGATCTTACCACGAGTAGAAGACTTATGGTTTGATAAAGAGGAACCACTCAAGGAAGACTGCATATTGGAGCGAAGAGTGACTAAAACACGACAAGGAGAGAAAGAAGCTTTTCTAATTGGATGTAAAGGTCAAGTTCCTAGCAATGCCAAGTGGTTTAACTAGGAAAAAGGGACTATAGAGTTCCCTAATCTTCATTTTTAACTTTCACAGGAGTTCAAGTTCTTAAAAGGGAGACCCGTGATACATGTGTATCCGTACTCCTTTAGGGAACTTAGTTAACCTCAAGCTAAGTTGAGAGAAGAATCCTATTCTAGGCAGGAATCCTTGTTTAGGCAGAATTCCTAGTTAGGGAAGAGTTTTGTTTTAGGCAATACTCTTAGTTTAGGAAATATATTCCTAGTAGAAGTCCTTGGTCGGATGAGTACGATGAAGGCTGAAAAAACGAGGGTCTAACAACCACACCCAATATTTCGCTTAGCAATCTGTATGGACAAACTCTAATATACTTTCAAGAGAATCAACTAGACAGTCAGACTCAATCTTAATAAAAGTATATCTAAGAGTTATATCTCAATTTCTCAATTCAATCCGCAATCAAAGAAATAGGAATTTGCGAGCCCGATTGAATATAAGAAATAACTTGAATGGTACCAAAGACCAATGTTCAAGTGTCAATCAATTTATATCAACAACCAAAGGTTGGATTATCTAATTGTTTGATCTTACACACAACCTGTGATATTTCAATTATATAAACAAATATAATGCGGAAAAGAAATAACACAGACACCAGAAATTTTGTTAACGAGGAAACCGCAAATGCAGAAAAACCCCGGGACCTAGTCCAGATTTGAACACCACATTGTATTAAGCCGCTACAGACACTAGCCTACTCCAAGTTAACTTCGGACTGGAATGTAGTTGATCCCTAACCAATCCCACACTGATCAAGGTACAGTCGCGTTTCTTACGCCTATAGAACCACGCCGGATTCTGCGCACTTGATTCCCTTAGCTGATCTCACCCACAACTAAGAGTTGCTACGACCCAAAGTCGAAGACTTGATAAACCAATCTGTCTCATACAGAAAAGTCTATTGTATAGATAAATCTGTCTCCCATAGATAAACCTATGAGTTTTGTTCCGTCTTTTGATAAATCAAGGTTAACAGGAACCAATTGATATACCGGACTTATATTCCCGAAGAACATCCTAGAAATATACAACCACCTTACAATAATCTTAATCGTATGGTAGTGAAACAAGATATTGTGGAATCACAAACGATGAGACGAAGATGTTTGTGACTACTTTTTATCTTGCCTATCGGAGATTAAATCTCGAGCAAATCTTAGAGAAGATAGTACTCAATCACGATAGAAAACAGCAAGATAAGAACACACAACTACAGAGAAAATAGTTGGGTCTGGATTCACAATCCCAATGAAGTCTTCAAGTCGTTAACCTACAGGGTTTCGTAAAAAACCTAAGGTTAAAGGATAATCGACTCTAGTCGCAACTAGTATCACACAGGAGGTGTGGGTATTAGGTTTCCCAGTTGCTAGAGTTCTCCTTTATATAGTTTTTAAATAAGGGTTTGATAGCTTTAAAACAAAGCAATCAATATTCACCGTTAGATGAAACCTGATCTAAGAGCCAAGCTAAGTTTGCTTGAAACTAAAGCAATATCTCTCCACCGTTAGATGGTCTTAGCTTTTTACACACAAATGAAATGTACCTTCATTTAGATATGGGTAATCGTACCTAAACGTGTACACCTTATTGGCTCAACAATAGTTCACCGAAGTTAGCCATATGAATACTTTCTTATCAACCATATTCATCTTATCAATAACTAGTTTAAATGACTCAAATGAAACTAGTTATAGAGTTGTTCAATTGTTTATATTCTCATAAGAGTATACAAGACATAATTGAAGCAAAATCGATTTTGATTCACTCGAATAAAGTCATGAATATTATAGCCACGGTTTGCAAAAGATTGCATTCCTTAATATATAAATGTATTAGTTCATGAACAAACCGATTCTAGAACTTAACCCACTCAAGTATGCAAACGGGTACGCATAATTAAGTAGCCGGACTTAGACTGTGTCCGACAGTATGCGAACGGGTATGCATACTATCACACATCCAAAACAATAGTTGAATTAGTACGCGTACGGGTACGCATACATACAGAAGTTCCTGGACTTCAACTGAGTTCGCAAGTACGCGTACAGGTACGCATACCAAGACTTCCGGACTTTACCTGACCTTCCCAGTACGCATACGGGTATGCATACTATGCCGGTCTTTGATCAACATATATGCAAGAACGCATACTATGTCTATAATCCAATTATGGTTAAGTGTTCTAAACTCTATTTCAATCATTGAAACATTCTTAGAGGATGACAATAGCTGTTTTCACTAACTATTAACATCAAAGCGATTTTCAAGTTATTGAAATAATCAATAAACATTCCGAGTCTACATCAAATGACTGTATCACACAAATCATGTAAGATGTTACTTAGCGATTTTCACATGATCATCTTTTGACTTGCGTCAAGAATATAAGATGAAATTGGTTGAAGCAAAAGCTTACCAACACATATTTCGAGAGATATGTAAGCGAGTTAAACTCAGCTCGAAATATCATATGTGTATAATCGAATACTATATAGTAATACGACTTTTTTCTCAAGAAGGAGATAGAGTAGAAGTAGACTTTCTGAGTGATAGATGAGTTTCAGTCTCCACATACCTTTTGTCGATGAAGTTCCACAAGCTCTCCATAGTAGTTCTTCGTCTTCAATTGATGAACGCCGTGAAGTCTAAAGCTCAACTACACAATCTATCCTAGTCCGAGACATTACTATAAGTAGACTAGAAATCAAGACTTATAGTTTTGATCAACTTGACAAACAAGCTTGAGATAGTAACGCTTGCGAGTTCGACCGAGTAGTGCTCTAACAAGGGCTATAAATAGAGGCTTTGGCTAATAGCTAAGGATATATACTAGATACAGAAAACCTACAGAAAGCTTGGAACAATACTTGTGCAAGCTTAGCAAACAGTTTAAGGTAGATCCACTGTTTAGAGAGATTGTGAGCGTAACAAAGAGAGAATTGTAATCGTTTTCTTGTTCATAATCTAGAGAAGATATTTTTCTTCGAATTACTTTCTTGTGTCTCTGTTTTCTAATTTTTTCGTCTATTATTATTCTGAATTCTGCCTTTATAGTAATATTTACCAAGGTATAGAGATCAAACGTATCACCCGACTAAGTGGAAAAATATAAAATTTATCACTCCGTGCGAGGTTTAGTCTCTACCTAGCGGTACAAGTATTATCCGAGCGATCAAGTGTGGCGACCAAGTATTGATCACCTACAATAAAAAGTTTATCGCCGAGTAATACGTTTTATTATTTTATTGATATATGGTGTGTAGGAGTTATAGTTTTATACTGCTTCAACTGTAGTTTTTATTACTTTATTAATATACTTTACTCTGTGAGGACATTTACACCACTTAAATCTATTATTTATTATTCTTTAATATAAAATATCTTACAATATATTACCCGATAAACTTTACTTATTCATTGTATAAAATAATTGTTTAGTGGTGGAGTTTAACCTGCCCAAAAGTGAAAATCTATCTCTTGGTGTATACTCTATCGCTTAGGCTATTTTCTCATAATGGCGCATATCGTTTACTAGTCCACCTGGCCAGGCAAATCAACCAGCCTAAGTCATGGATTTGTAGAATTTAGAGACTTTGGAGGATTTTTGTAAGAAAATAGGAATGACAAAAATCCTCATGAATAGATGAGATTTTGGGAAACTTTAAAATTTGGATTTCATTTTATAAGCATCAAATTCAGGTACAAGTTCTCTTTTTATTTATTTTACAGTGATTTTAGTAGTTATACTCTAGCTATTTTGCATTCATTGTTGCCAAGAGAAGAAAATATCAATAGGAAAAAAACGCATAAGACTAAAAAAAGAAAAACACAAATAGTACTTTTGTTAACATTGTAACTTACATAGTAAAAAAGTTGGTACATATTTTTATTTTTTTATTAGATATTATATATTTTTTGTGTCTACATGTCGCAAAAACTCTATGAAAAACCACTAAATTTATATTTATAAGTTAAAAAGACTTTATGTAATACTCTCGTAAAATCAGTAAAAATATCTAGATTTCTAGACAAACTTCAGGAGTTGCTCAACTAAAATACCTCTTAAAGTCTATAGAATATTCTTATTTTACTACCTCCCTGTAAATCCTGAAATTAGTCTACATGTAGGATAATATCAGTATATGGATAGTGAAACTACTGTCACACCCGTCTTTCGAATTTTTTTTCACCTAGAAACCCACAAGCGGAAAATTTACGTGTGCCCCCAATTTTTGGGAGCAAATTTCTCACAGAACCAAATATTTTAGAATTATGTTTTTGTTTACAATATGTTTTTTCTCACTTTTTTTTCTCTCGGGTGATCTTCTTGGGAGATAGAGAGTCGACACATAACCTAACCCTATAGAAGAAGAAATTTGTAACTGGGGGATCGGGATCTTTCAAGGTTTATTTAGTTATCATCGTTTTGAAATCTATTCCTCATCTTGATTTCGCCTGGAAAAGGAGAATAAGATCCTCTTTAGGTTTCATTGATTCCAACTCATGATAGGGAGACTCAAGCAACAAGATATCTTAATCCCTGTAACTTTTGTGTCCTAGTTGCTTGCTAAAGTCGTCCTCTAAAGACCTATGTTTCCTCTGAGAAACATAATTAGGTTAAAACTTAAAGACATCACTTAGGGATTCGTGAAGCCCGGCCAGACAATCTTTTACCAGATATTTATTTTATCCAGAACTTGTTCTTATCGATCTTTGAGGTTTTCGTAATCCCATATCAGGAACGAGACAAATAGAAATCACAAAGTTCTTTTCGTCTCAGACTTTATTATTCTTCACGATAGATATCTAAACTCTTTTTTTGATTTCATTGGATTGTTCTTTAGAGGTGGTTAGTAATACATGCTCCCAGCTAACTGAGTAAGTGTCGCGGATTCGTGAGGTTTGCTGGACTTTGTCTACTTCAAAAAAAATTACAAACCTAAATTGAAAAATTAAAAGTGAAATCAAATAGGCTTATTTGTTAGGGGCAAATTGGTATTAAAAGTCTTCACTGAGGTTGAAGCAAATCATAGGCTGTAAAGGACGTCAAGTGCATAGAATCTTGCTAGGTTCAAGAGACGTAAGGAACGTGACTGCAGTTGAATTACTTGGAGGGTTAATTCGGTCTCGACTACATTCAAGTCTGAAGTCTGTATGTAGCGGCTTAATACAACGCGGTGTCCAAAGATGGACGATGCCCTATGGTTTTATTACAATGCAGTTTTCCTCGTTAACAAAATACTTGTGTCTTGTGTTAATCTATTTCCGCATTATATTGTTTTATGTTTATAATAAAAATAACACAAGTAGTACATAATCAATCTAGATAGTTTAAGTCCTTGTTAATTGAGATAAAAAACAAGACTTTTTCTTGTTGACCACAAGTTTAATACTTGTTAGAATTCAAATCTTCTTGATTTGGATATGACTAGATTGATCTTGGATATTGATTTTTGAAATCGTCTAAGAACTCTTATACACAGTCAAGTTCACGGACTTTCAGTCTAAACATTTTAGATGAAAAAATATAACATCTGCCAATTAATTGACTGGTGGAGAGTTCAAGTATTGAGAACTGAGAAAGAACCTAAAGATACCAGTGAAAACCCGAGTTCATGCGTGAATTAAATGAAAACCCGAGTTCAGGTAAACCAAGTGAAGACCTATGTTCAACTGTACCAAGTGAAGACCTGGAACCATGACAAATATGAGGTCTGAAGAAGAATGCCAAGGATATAAATGTAATCTAATTATTATTTGGTAATCGCCTTGTAATTAGTATAAAAACTTACTTGTCTTTGCAAGAGGATATAAATGTAATCTAATTATTATTTGGTAATCGCCTTGTAATTAGTATAAAAACTTACTTGTCTTTCCAAGAGGATATAAATGTAATCTAATTATTATTTGGTAATCGCCTTGTAATTAGTATAAAAACCAACTTGCAAAAACAAGTGAAGAATCTTATTTTCCCTATCCAACTGATTTCTCTAGAACTTTCTCTCTCCTATAACTAGAGAAATGAAGTAAATCTTTGTAACTCAAAACTCCATTAATGGGAAAACACCAACATACCCACAGTGGACATACATCTTGAAGATCGAATCACTTAAATCGATGTCTCATTTTTACTCTCAGTACTATTAGTACCTTTATCACTTTTAAACAATTATAAAGTACAAACATACGTACCTTCAAACATCTTGATCTTGGAAGAGAGGAGAAAAATTCTAAATACATATTGTTTAAGGGTCTCTGTTTTAGGCCTACTTGTAATTATATTGATTTTTGTCTATAACGGTTGTCGAACGAAAATATTAGTGATGTATTTGACATCCTTTCCTTTCCCGATAGCCAGTTTTCGAAAATTGATTATAACAAATATATTGTTGAGTTCCAGCGTCGGTTCAAGCCCTCGATAAAGATGACCATGGTAGTAAAAAACTTTATAATATATTTTCCAATATAATCGGTATCTATCTATGGAGACAATGATATTGATAGAAATAAAAAATAAAATAAAATAAAAATAAAAATAAAAATACAATATGGAGAAAGCCCATGCATAAAGGTGCTCTTACTTGGACCTTCCCCTCTCCTTTTGGTGTGATTAATTTATTAGGTAAGTGGCATGTACCCAGTGCAAACATATTTTGCATCTTAATGTATAAAGAGGACATTAAAAAATCTTAATTCATTTTGGATTTTAAATGAAAGGGTGGCAATTGGACTAAAATATTACAAGTTGGGGTTAGGCCCATTTGGGACATCACCAAGTTATTTAGATAAGGACGGATAGAGAACACAGAGGACATCACTAGTTTAAGCACTCGTTTAGCATCCCATTTTCTTACACCTGCAACCACGTTATTGATAATTTTGGATGGAAATCATTTCATCAGTATTCTCTTTGAAAACTGAAATTTTAAACACCATGACCATGTCCGCTGAAGTCGACTTGAATTTCGATACTGCGTTAGATTTGATATACTGGATTTACCACCTACATTAGACTTGAGATTCTGAATTGACTTTGACAATAATTTTGTGGGGGAATAATTACCCCAAACTCAAGTCTACCGTGTTCTGCGGCATAGCTGTTGAGAATGGGATCATATGAAACAAATCGCGCCTACATAGGAATCAACAAGGATTTAGCACAATTATGATTGCTAAATGCGGGTACGAAGATTAACAGGGATAGCATTTGAGTGATCTACAGTAGAACGATGCAATGTCAGTATATGAGACACGAAAGGAACCGCACAAATAATTTGCCAAAACGACCATGGACTTGGCACTTGGGGACAAATCCAAATTCCCACCGGCAATAGTGATGTCAAAATCCATCAGTGCATTGAAGCATGTCAAATCTTACCAGGTTGTCAATTTTCTATATTGAAATTTTACAAAGAGGTGTTTCTTTTTGTTTTCCTATTATGATAGGGTAAAAATGCTTCTGCAAAACCGTTTTTTCTCTTAAATTATCTAAAACTTCTCTTTTAGATTTTTGCATCTTCAAGTCTATATCTACTTGGATTATTTGAGATATCAGGTTTTCCGAGTAGATTTGGGTTTCTGTAATTAGTAGATTTAAATTAAATAAGATAAATTATTGTCATATTAGGTTTTAGATTTTTGGTTCCTTATTTGCTTTGAATACATATTATCCATGGCTACTTCAAGCCATTTGGTGTTTTATTACGCTGTTATAGCGATTTATCATAGCTTTCCGGCAATTCTGATGGAATATGATGATGGAATCAAAGACATGGATTTGTTGAATCAGATTGTTTCACCAATTATTGTCTTAACAATCTCATGTTGGACAAAATTATGTTTTGGAAATCTCTCAGTAAATTACTTTGATACAACATCTTTGATGGTTAAGGTAAAATGGAAAACTCAATTAATTAAAGATCTAAATCTCAATGATGTGATAATGGAAGGAGATGTAGATGATATTGAGCAAGCTATTTTGGAGAATGATCAAAAGGTTCCTTGGAGATTCAAGGATTCGATTAGGTTCTTCCATGTTTTTCAGTTTCATGTAGATCAAAGAAATCACATTGTAAATTGGATTTGTCAATGTACAATGTATAATGATGTAATAGAAGGGTGTGCCATTCTAACATCTCTTCTATGTAACAATCCAAACCTCAATTTGAATGAGGTATTTTAATAAATAATTCTAGGTTTTTTTTTAAACCCCACATTTCATCAAAAATAAAATAAAAAAATGTTTATCGAAAACATCATATTCGCCGGTTTTAGAATCAATTAATTTTTGCAATTTAATAATACGAATACCATGCAAACAGACATGCAATTAAAAATCCTTAAAATCAACATCTAAAATTCAACAAAACAAAACAAACAGTGACCAAGTCACAAACAAGAATCAAATTATTCGAATTACAAAACAGAAAAATCCCTAATTTACAAATTTTCATTAATCACCTACAATTTCTTTCTCTATACAAGAAAAACCTAGTTATTATCGATCGATCAATTACCAATCAAAGAAGGAGAATGTTGAATGATAGATCTCCCAATAGAATTAATCCATTCGTTCTTCTCTTTAACAGAATCAGCAAGAAAATACAGAGTATCATAATCATAACTATTAGTAATAATCTGGAAAGGAAAATCCTGATTGAAGATAATATCCTGCGCACATTTAACAGCAAGACAATTAGCACCAACAGATATAACACCGCGAGGTTTAACATCAGGTGAGTTTACATTTGAATCTTTAAACCAAAACAATTTCCCCTGTTTCAACACGAACCAGCGACGCCTCCATGTTTTTATGTATTCGCCTTGTTTCGTTAACCAACCAGATTTTTCTGGGTTGGTCCAGTATTCGACACCGTCGTAATCTTCTTCTGCTGTATATGATCTCTGTATTGCTTCCATTGCTGCTTGCCATATCAAACTCACCATCTTTTGCTTTATGATGAGATTTGGATAGGTTTTCGTAGTTTCTAAAAGAGAGATAGAAAGAGGATTTTGTCGTTTGAAAAGAGAGGAGGGTGGATTAGGCTGGAATATATTGGATTATTATGCGAGCGCGGAGGTAGGGTTTTTTGTTTTTTGTTTTTTTACTCTCCAGCTTTTTCTCTATTTGGGGAGAGTCTGAATAGAGGACGATAACCATGTGCGGTTTTAAATACATGAAGCAGTTGAGTATGTGGATTGTAAAGTTCTGGCACATGTTTTTCTTGGTACGTAAACTAGGGGCAAAAGTTGGACGGCAGGTTGACTTTTACCGGGTTATTTTCTGTCTGCCACCGTCAACACAATGAGCAACCGTTATGTTGATTGTTGTTTCAATCCGATGTTTTTAAACAGTCTGGGTGAAAATGCTTGGGACCCACGTGACGCAAATGACCAGCCAACGGGTCGAGGGCCACACTTCAGAGACTGTGAGGAGCGGGATAGACTTCCGGCAGTGAAGCACAAAATTCGTATAACACTAATTTTGAGGAGCGGGATAGACTTAAGGCTATTAGATACCAAATCTTGATAGCGTAGATATGCCATCAGACCCATCAGAAACATAAAAACTGAAACCTAAAATCACAAAAATTATGATTTTTTTATTGAAAGCATTAAATACTATTTACACAAACCCAAATCTATCCGGAAAATCTGATATCTCAGATTATATCCGAGCAAATCTAGGTTTGGAGATGAAGAAAATTGAAGAACAGAAGTTTCAGATAATTATTTGGGAAAAACGGTTATGCAGAGAGAAAAGAGGGAGATTAAGATCAAATAGTGATAAATATTGGATGAAGTTTTTTTTTTGTTTCTTTTCTTTTCCTTGTGCTCGGAAAAGATGCTAAAATTGTATCGACCGGTGCTAGACTCACGGTAGCTCTACAAATTTTGTTATAACAATCCAACATGATCGTCACAATTGTTTTTAACATCATCTCAAGCCAACCAAGGTTAATTTTCCAACAGAAGGACATGGTTATATGTTTCTATATTATATCATATAAATAAAAGAAATAAAATTATTGTTGGACCGTTCAAATAGGCTTTGGTTTCATTTCTTACATGAGATGCTTCTCAGGCAGGTCACACTTATATGACTTTCTGTGGACTTAGAATTTAGTGGCGCTCCATAACTATTGTGAAAAGGACCAACAAAACCAAACTTGATCCTTTAGTCACAAATAAGTTGGGTAGGCTAGAAATGAAACCCCTGACATAAACCAGGTTAAATATATCATGTTTCTGTTACGTGGATCGCTGATTTCCACGTGCGTCTGTCTAACGCCAGCCATTCAGATAAGTTTCGAATTTTCAAGTCACATTTCATTACTTCCTCCTAAGAGGTTTTGTACTTTTTATGGTGATGCACGTGTTTGTAGTAGTCTTTCTTTTCTTAAATCATTCTTTGCACGCCCTCGTTCAACCATAACGTATCCTAAAATGCGCTTCCACTTCCTCTCATGACTCCAAACACCTCTAATGGGAATTGCCATCTCTTCCCATATAAAGTTCACCTCTCATTCTAAACTTGGCCATTATGCCAACCTCCTATCTCTGAACACCCGTGCGACCTCTTCTTTGATATTCCACCACTTCGTCCTTGTAATATTAACGTATTTTCTTTCTTGTATACGTGTTTTAAGAAGAAAATCGAATATCAGGAGTTTATGCTGAACAAGAACGCATTCTCCATGTATAGTCTTGCAATTTAGGCAATCTCGTTTGTTATCCCTCCTAATGAGGATGTAATCGATCTGCGCAGAGTGTTGGCCGTAAATATAGGTGACTAAATGAGATTGTCTCTTTGTAAAGAAAGTGTTAGCTGTCATAAGGTCACAGGAAACAACGAAATTCACAAATTATTCTTCGCCTTGGTTATTATCTATATACCTAAATCCATCATGAATCCTTGAATCCCCTTACGTATGTGCCAACATGACCATTGATGAAAAGTTTCCTTTTATAGGCATATTTCTAACCATTATATCTAGAGCGTCCCAGAAGTTCTTCTTGTCGTCTTCACTCAGGCGCTCGTGAGGATTATACGCTCTTATAATGCTCAAAGAAGTATCACCACCCATGAGTTTGAAAAGAATGATCTTATCTTCTTTTATTCCAACGTCTACAACTACCTTCTCGAGGTTCTTATCGATTAAGATGCTTACTTCATTCTTGGTCTGAGTTTCTCCCGGGTATCATCGCTTGAAACCTGTGCCCTTTGTTAGAGTACTGCTCGGTTTAACTCGCAAGTTTTGCTATCTCAAGCTGGATGTCAATGTTAGATGCATAAAACTATATATTGATTTATAGTATACTTAAGTCAAGTCTCGGACTAGGATTAAAATATGGTAGTTGAGTATCAGATATCACAAAATAACCCTTGAAAATTGAAAAATAAACAAAGACATTTGGAAAAAATCATCAACAAAGAGGTATGTGAAAACTTAACTATCCTATTTACTCATTACATTTACTATTCTGTCTAATGAGACTATATCATATGATTTTAGTAGATTTAATACTACAAAGAAAAACTTCGAGTCAACCTTGTCTTGATAAATCTATTGAAACATGATTAAACCAATGGATGTTCTTAGATCCTTAACAATCTTTGCTGAGAATAACTTATTGTTCATGCATTGTTTTTGTTTCAAGATGATCATTTGGAAATTTCCCAAGCAACAGTATTTATTATCTATGACCAATGAAAATGTTTCGAATTGTATAAAGAGAGTTTTCAGAATATTCTGAATTCCAGGAAAAGAATAGGTATGCGTACCTGATGAAATTTTAAATAGTGGTAAGAATGGGTTCGTTCAGATTTGTGAAGATTCGAGTTTTTTAAAATTAATAAAAATATACAATAATATTACAATTGGTGCAAGAGGTACTGGGACTAAGGATTTAATTTTTTTAGAGTGAAAATAACCAAGACACTAGATTCCACTATTACACATGAATAAATGATGATAAAGATTCCAAAACTCTAATTATTTTTAAAATATCTTTTTCTTAATTCACAAATTATCAAGCATATTCTCAAACATTAATTGTATCCCTTAAGCATAGATTATCTAATCAAAGCATAACCTATCTAATTGAATCACAACTAATTAGGAAAAATTATGCAAACAATTAAAATTCTACAAAGTAGTGATTGAGTGAATTATAAAATACAAATTAGAGAAAAATAGAATAGTTACCAATTATTCATGCATAAATAGCTTCCTCCATGCCTTGGTTATGCGAGAATTAGCTCATCATTATCATGGAAATATGCTCAAAATTCATCTTCATTAATGCTCAAAAATGGTTCACAAATGATGAAATAGGAGAAAAATTGATAAAAACCGGGTTTGTAACACTTTTGTTCGTTACAAACCGAGCTGTTACAGAGAACGATAAAAATGAAGTGTTGTTGACACTGTCGCAATACGACCCACAAACAGTTGTCGTTGTCACTGTTGAAAAACGACGTTCTTCATGCGTCCAATGTTCTTCGCGTTCATCATCATCAGCAGCAGCAGAAACTGAATTCTGCAACTTGTGATTTCTTCTTCTCTGGCTCTCCTAAGATCCCCAAACTCTCCACACCCCTTACTTGTACCTGTAGAACTCTATTTATACTCCTAATCCTCCTTTAATCCGGCCATATCTCCCAAATAATCTTCATTTATCAATATTATTCTCCACGGCCAAAATTTCCATTTTTTGATCTTCCACGCGTTCTCAGCTGTCAAACTTCGTTATTTATCTTCTTCACGAATCTTTGTAGTGCAACACACTCGAAACTCATGCATTACATGCCTCAAACTCGTGTCAAATTCACTTGAACCCGTGAAAACTTGTGTCCACTGTTTTGGATTGAAACACGTAATTAAGCCAAATTTGATCGGAAACAACACCCATACCAGCTTTCTATAGTCATATCACGTCTACCCATTAAGTTTCAGGGATTTAATCTCACTAAATCACGTCCAAAAATCGATCGAAAATCTAACAGTGAAATGACATAAAACACCATAATAAGTACAAAAATGGGTACTAAAAATATATACAATAGAGATGAAAATAGACACATAAATGCGTCTATCAGTACCCTGTTGATCTAAATTCCGGAATGAGGGGAAGGTACGCATACCCAGTACACGTACCCCTGGGATATGAGTTTGTAAACAACAAAGGCATGCATACCCGGTACGCGTATCCTTGCATCCTGAGGTCGTGGACTTTTCATAGGTATGCATACCCGGTACACATGCCAACCAGTTTTGGTTTAAGCAGGAGCTCACGAACTGTTTTACAAACATATTTAGCTTTGCTACAACTTCGTAAGCACTTCTAAGAAAACTTTCTTCGCAAAATCTCTTGAGCTTGTGAATCATGGTTTAAGTCTTGAGTGTTATTGAACACCACTTATGCTTGTACGTTCACTAGGTATACTTTCCAACATGAATCATCATTGTATACGGTTCTACAACCTTGGACCATAGTATATTTTCTTATGTTTAATTTCAAGGCACAATTCTCACATGCTTACATGAATTGTTAATAGTAATTTCATCGAAACTGAAAAAGTGTTTGCTTGGATCTCAAGTTACCTTAGCTTGAATTCAAAGATACCTAAAGCCTTAAAAACCTATAAGTAGAGAGACTCTTGCAACATGATTTCTTAATCCCTGGAACTCTTGTGTCCTAGTTGCTAAGCTAGAGTCGTCCTCTATAACCTAGGTTCTTTGTAAACTGTATTCTAGGTTATGACTTTGAAGACTTCATTTAGGGATTCGTGAAGCCCGGTCATACTATCTTTTACCTGATAGTTCTTGTATCTGGATTTTATTCTTATTGATCTCAGAAGTTTTCGTAATCTCATATCAGGAACGAGATAGATAGAAATCACAAAGTTCTCTTTGTCTCAGATTTTGTGATTCCTCCATATAGATATATATCTAAACTTTTCTTTGATTTATTTGGATTGTTCTTAAGGTGATTTATAATCGAGGTTTCTCAGCTAACTGAGTGTAAGTGTTCCGGATTCGCGAGGTTTGCTGGACTTTGTCTATTTCAAACAGATTTCCAAACCTTGATTGAAAAATCAAAACGGAAATCAAATAAGCTTATCTGTTAAAGTAAAATTGGTATCAAAAGTCTTCACTGAGGTTGAAGCAACTCTTAGGACATAAGCAAAGGGAATCAAGTGCACGGAATCTTGCGAGGTTCAAGAGGCGTAAGAAACACGACTACAGATGAATTGGTTGGAGGGTTAATTTAGTCTCAACTACATTTAAGTCCAAAGTTTGATATAGTATGCTAGTGTCTGTAACAAATTAATACAGTGTGGTGTCCAAAGCTGGACGAGGTTCCGAGATTTTTCTTCAGGTGCAGTTGTTCTCGTTAGAAAAATTCT
This sequence comes from Papaver atlanticum, assembly GCA_023531105.1. Classification (NCBI taxonomy): domain Eukaryota; kingdom Viridiplantae; phylum Streptophyta; class Magnoliopsida; order Ranunculales; family Papaveraceae; genus Papaver; species Papaver atlanticum. The sequence goes on along the minus strand of JAJJMB010010755.1, from coordinate 2,386,176 downwards.
TGTGTGTTTGTTTGTTACTTTCCCGCATCTTTTGATTGTTAAAAGTACTACACAATTTCATACTCATATGAAACGAAAAAGTTGGTGATGTACTTGGTACCCTCTCCTTTCCACCCTCCACCCCTTTTCCCTTCTTGCCCTCCAATTTAGCCTCCTGAATGCATAAAATGTTTACATGTCTCCTACACGCCGTATCAACTATCCCTCTTATTTTTTCTGTTAAGGATCTCATGTTCCAACTACCTAAGCGAATCATGCCTTCCCCTACCCACCCTGCACTCGTCGAGTACAATGCGAAGACCCTCACTTATTTGTTACTATATCTAGGCGGTGACGTAACACGTCACTAACAGGGGGACAGCCCGACCCTTGCTCATTTGACACCATACCCAGGTTCTGATATAGAGCGTTACTAGCTAAGGTGATGATGACCCTTAATAAATCCGAACATTTTATTTCTATTTTACTTTTGAAGTATTTATAAATAACAATTAAATACTCTCTCCGTTCCATTTTAGATGAGTGTCTATGGTTATTTTTTTTGTTCCACATTACTTGGTGGTTTTCATATTTTCCACAACAGATGAATTAGCAAACTAAATTGCAGACGGAAGCCGGTTAGGAACATTCTTGAACCAAATTTTATTATCTATCTCTTTGAGATTAATTCCACATCACACACTAAAAAAAATAAATAGCCGAGGAAGGCAGCAGATGGATTAGCAAACCAGATAGCAGATGGAAACCATTTAGGAACATTATCGACTACAATATAAGACCATATCATCCCATCTTTCTTGAACCAAATTGTATTAACCGACTCTCCGGATACAATATGTGGTCGTGCTAACAGCGACATGAACGACGACAAAAAGACAATTGACAAAAGTGTGCTTTGAAACAGACTCGTAAAATTTGGCTAGCTTCATTAAATATGATAACATACCGCCTTGGTGTATCTCTAAAATATGAGTACATAAATCAAATATCGAATGAGATTGATTACACATTACACACTAAGTCAAAACAAAAACAAGATGGATTAACAAACCAAACAGCAAACAGAAGCCAGTTAGGAACATTCTTGATTACGTATGGTACCATATTGTCTTATCTTTCTTGAACCAAATTATATTAACCGACTCTTTGGGTATAATATATCTGGGTATAATATGGTACCATACCGTGGCCTTTTTGGGTATAATATACCTGGGTAATATACCTGTGTAAAACCGACTCTTTGGGTATAATATACCTGTGCAATGCCGAGATGAAAGGCTGCTCTAAAATTTCTATTTGCACAGACTCGAAGACTGTGGTATCCTTCTTTAAAAAAGCTGATCTGAAACCACCATAGCCTTGTCATCATGTGTGGGAATCTATTATGAGATTACGAGGTAAATTTCGAGCATGCCCAGTTGTGCATACTTATAGGGAAGCCAACAGAGATGCATACCTTTTGGCTAGCAACTATCCCATAGGGGAGTTTGATGTAATCAGTCCAAATTGCTTTTCTGAGGAGCTGAAAAAGATTGTAGAGGATGATGCTAAGGGGAAGGTTTACTTTAGGTTGAGTTGAGTGAGTGAATGATGTGCGTCCCCTTTGCTTGTGAGGGGATTGTATTCAATTTTGTTTTCTTGTTTTCTTGTTTCCTTTTTTATTTTTTTCGTGTTGGTTGGGGTTCCCTTAATCCCTCTCTTTTCCAAAAAAAAAAAAAAAAAACTGTAATTCGTTTCTGGTGTTAAAGAAAACAGAATATCTAATGACTAACGTTCTCTTCTACAGTAGAACTTCATTAATTAATACTCGATTATTCAATAAACTCTTTTAAATAATATTTTAGCCGGTCCCTAGTCGAGGACAGCGTCCCTAATTAATAATTCGCTAAAATTATAAATTAATACATTTTTGATTACCTATGTAGGCCCCATATGAAATATAAATTAATAATTCATAGTATATATTCAAATACATTAATGATTTATGCAGATTCTTTGAAAAATGATTCAATTGTCTTCTGTTTTTAGTTAGGCTAAGTCCTATGGACTAAATTGGGCTGCTAGATTAGCAGAAAAGTGTTGAAGTTCAAAAAAAAGTGTGGCCTATTTTTGTTAACACTAGTTCTCTCTCCTAGCATTTGCTCGCAGTTGAACTAGCAGCGAGATTGAAGTGTTGAATGGTTCAGCGCTCAATAAGTGACCTTTACGCTGAATGGTTCAATGATGGGAGATTAATTTTCTGATCTAACGGCTGAGATTTAAAGCGCTGAACCAAACAACGCTGGACAGTGGTCTCAGATGACGTGGACTGCTAATCTAGCTGCTAGATTAACACTCCCATAGGACTTAGGAGGTTGCCATAGCTGACATGGATAGCTAATCTAGCTGCTAGATTAGCACCCATAGGACTTAGCCTTAAAACTAATATCACATTGGATTTCATCTCTAATTTTTTTTTTTTATCATCGTAAGAATTTCTTGTATTGTTCTCTCATAGCTCACCAAGAAATTATTTAATGTGATTACCGCTTTAACAACCTCATTTCGTGAAGGGGGTCTATTGTAGAACTTTCATCATCTCTTTTCCCATCTTTATCAATTACCACAACACTCTCAATTATTTCTTCATCAGCCAATAGTTGCGTAACTTCATTTTCTTCTGGATATTTTGATATCATTTAACTGCGGTAACCCAGCTTTTCGACAAAATTTTGCAAATCTTTAGTGATTTCACCATCTAACTGTTGATCTGAATTGTCTAAACTTATGTTAGATCGAAGTTTACATTGAAGCAAACTGGAAAATTGAAGGGTAATTTGAAGGATTTAATATTCTACGGTATTTAGAAACTAATTATTTGATAATAAATTTCTCTATAAGTTAATCCAATCAGATAATAATGGCTTCAACTACTTCTTATTCCTATATGTACCTTAAATTTGTATGTCCCAAAATGTTCCATTGAGGAACGCTCTGGCAATAGGAGAAAACTTCAGACTGCTGCAATAAACCATGCCATTCAGACATGGAATGAACCAAATGGGTGCTCTAATTTGATTCACAAGTTGCTCTCACAACAAAAGAAGCCCCCAAGGCAGTCTAGGAAGATGAAGAAGAAGAAGAAGAAGAATGACTCCTAATCTGGAGGCTTGTAGGAGGAAACTTGGTTATGGCCATTATTCAGCAGCCATACGTATCCTATCCTCTAATGGCATTGCACCATCTACACCTGACACATTATTTGATCTACAGTAGAAACACCCCTATGCACCTCCTCCATCCATTCCAGCAGAGGATATCTCAGTCTCAGCATTAACTGTCGATGCCACTGCTATTCTCAATGCACTGAAAAGTTTCCCTAAAGGTACATCATGTGGGCGGGACAAGCTCAGAGCACAACACCTCTTGGATGCGATGAGTGGGCAGCTGCTGCAGTGGCTGATGAACTACTGCAATCTATTACAAGGGTGGTTAACCTATGGCTAGCAGGTATGTGTCCACCCATTCTTGGTGAATTTGTCACAAGCGCACCTTTAACCCCCTTGCTTAAACCTGGTGGTGAAATTCTACCCTTTGATGTGGGAAAAATTTGGAGAAGGTTGTGCTCCAAGTTGGTCGCTACTGTTGTCTCTAAGGACATGACATCCTACTTAGGCACCTATCAATTTGGAGTCGGCATACCATGTGGTGGTGAAGGAATATTGCATTCTGCTAACAGGCTATTAGAGATGAAAGGTGGTGACAATACCATGACTATGATGCTCGTAGACTTCTCGAATGCATCTAATCTATTTGACAGATCTATGCTTATCAGGGAAGCTAGAGCTCATTGCCCATGTATTTCTCGTTGGATTGAGTTTTGCTATTCAAAACCAGCCCGACTTTATTACAATGAATCAACTCTTTCATCTTCCCAAGGGGTACAACAGGGTGACCCACTTGGTCCCTTATTATTTTCCTTGGCTTTACATCCTATCACGGAGAGAATCGCTGTTGAGTGCTCTTTGGACCTGCATGCATGGTACTTGGATGACGGGACGATTGTGGGCGACACAGTGGAGGTTGCAAAAGCTCTTAAAATTATTCAAGATGATGGTCCACGAAGGGGTCTGCATTTGAATGTCACCAAAACTGAACTATTTTGACCTTCCTTTGACCCTAGAAGAGATATAGAAGACATCTTCCCTGCTGAGATCGGCAAGCCATCTATTGGAGTCAAACTTTTGGGCGGACCTGTTGCTTAGATATGCAATTTTGCAGCGACATTGTTCAGAGTAGGGTTGAGAAGATTGTTCTCCTCATGGACAAGGTTAAGAAATTATGTGACCCACAGAGTGAGTTATTGCTTTTACGGAATTGCAGTTGGGTGTCCAGGTTGTACTTCACACTCCGTACCACAAACCCTCTTGTTATTCACAGTGTTGCCTCATACTATGATCATCATCTCATGCAGTATTTGCGGAACATCATTGTGGGTGATGGCGCAGGGTTTGGTTTACTACAACAACGCCTGGCCATATTACCAATTAATGATGGCGGCCTAGGTATTTACACCATGAAAGATACAAGGCATTACTGCTTCCTTGCTTCATGTGCTCAGACTCAGCGCCTACAGACCTCGATCCTAATGCAGTCTTCAACACTTGACTCTTGCTACAGATTTCAGCACGCTTTGCAGTATTTCACTCAGAAGTGTGGGCTTTCTACCTCCACTTTCGACATCAATGACGCTGCCCATCAGTATATGAAGAAATTGGCAGTCATCTACTTTGGTGTTGTTAAAGAGAAACTACCCACCAACTTCCCTTTAACACAGCGTGACATGTTTTTGTGGCATAGCAACCGAACTGCACATGGTATGGACTTCCTTAAGGCCATTCCCATTCAAGGCCTCAACCAATCCATAGGTCCTAGACAGTTCCGTTCAGTGCTAATGTACCGACTTGGTATACCTTTTTTCAGTAAAGACGACGTGTGTTCATGCTGCCAAAGAACAATGGATGTCTTTGCAGACCATGCAATCCATTGTGCCGGGGAGGTTGGGCAAAAATTCAGGCATGACATGGTGAAAGATGTTATTGCAGACATGTGCTTTAAAGCCGGAGTGGTGGCTAGAAAGGAAGTCTCATTAGGCTTTTTGTCTAATAACGGAACCGCCCTTCGACCCGCAGATCTTCTTGTTTACAACTTGTTGGACGGGAAGGATGTTTGCATGGACGTTACTGGCGTGTCACCCTTCACCAGTGCTAGCACTCACACCTTTACACCAGGGCGAACTATTTTTGCAGCCGTCACTCGTAAACGCAACAAATACATGGAGACATGCACAGCTCATGGATACGGCTTTGGTGTTTTGGCCTTCACTATTCTAGGTGAGCTAGGTGAAGAAATGATTTCTTTCTTGAAAAGGTTACGAAACTGCCTTGTTAGTCGAGATGCTAACTACAAGTTTGGTAATTCTCTTTTTCATAGGCTTGGTATCATGATTCAAAAAGGCATAGGAGCCCAGATTGTTGCTAGGCTGCCTGTTGCCGATGTGCAAAAGGCCTTATTTGCTTGTTCTAATAAAATGCCTGGAATGGCTTTCCCATTTATATATAAATTATTAATTATTAATTTATCGGTTAATTAATATCTCGTTTAATTAATAAATTCTGGTGGTCTCAAACACATTAATTTATAGAGTTTCTTCGGTATTTCGATGCAACCTTGGGTTTCTATTCACACTACACATTTTATTTACATTCTATGTTTGAACTTTGAACAATTGACACATGCAAAGTTGTACGGATTTCTTTACATTCAGCCGTCTTAATTTCAAAATCGTAAATCTCAACGCCCACCAGGATTATCATTGCACAGATAACATCTGCAAAAAAAATTTTTTTTTTAATTATTTAACACTAGCAAATCTTACCTCCACAGTGAAAGGGTACGGATTTCTTAGATTTCCGACGTGTTGTTAAACTAAAAGTTTATCGAGGACAAAGCAGAGAGAGCACCTTTTATTATTCTTTTACAAGTCGCTCCAAATGTGCCCGCAACTCTTCGATCCTCACAACGTTGTTTCACTCAGAAGAAAAGAAACGAAAAAACAAATAAAGTGACTTGTGATGATAATTTTCGAAACCCCTCTTGAATCGTGAAAAGTTTAAAAACTAAAACAACCTAAACAGCCTTTGCTTATTTGAAAAGGAAACAACGCTTCACTAGCATTTCGTTATATAAACCCCCATAAATGGACTAGTAGTATTATATTTTATAATATCTAATTCATAAACCATTTCAACTCAAAGAGAATTATTTTTATTTTCTGAAATTAGCGACTAAGTTTTGTCTTGTAATGGCAAACGATGGATATGCTAAACATATTCGAACGCGTGCAATACTTCAGCTTCAGCATATCCTTTAACATATTCCAAAGGGTGCAATACCAGCACCTTCAGCAGTGGTGTAAATTGGGTTGTGCCAGCACGAGCGCAGCCCAGCACAGCCCGCTAAAATCCGAGCACAGCCCAGCACGTTAGTTTCGTGGGCTGTGTTGGGTTAGCCTAATCGGTACAGTAGCACACGGATAAGCACGTGGCCTAGCCTAGCACAACATGTTAAGAAAGCACGTCATAACATGCACAAGTACACCATATAACAAGGCACAATATATCACATTTTGTGTATATTTCAAAAAAGAGTCTTTATTCTAGCTAGTTTTTGACATTTTATCGTTATTATGTGGGCTTATTTTTATAATAACACATATAATACCTAAATATTTGGAAAATATATTTCAATACCGTTGTTATAATGTCGTTACCTATATTTGACTAGAACATTTACTTTACATGACAATGATCCAATTTTATATTTGATGGACTATTTCTTTTTATTGAATAAACTTGTTCATTTTACTTGAAATAATTTCAAATGATATGTTGTCTATTTAGAATCTCGTGATAATGTCCGACTTAATGTATACCATTAAGTGATTTCAAATTGTTTATAACATGTGTGGCAGCACGACGCAACACGACACATCACGTTTATTCGTGTGTTGTGCCCGTGGGCTATGTTGTGCCTGGCTTTTGACTAGTAAAGCACAACACGACACATCACGTTTAAATCGTTGGCACGGCATAGCACGGCACGTGAAGCACGCACGTTTTACACCTCTATACGAGCTGAAGCATTTGTACTCCCTTAATTGTAGTTCAAAGAAGAGAAATGAGAATGTTTGATTAAAGAAAAATGGATATTTTCAAATTGTGTAAAAAATAAATTTGGTTTTGTCTTAATAAGAAAAGAAATTGGTCACTTTTTTGGCTTGAGTGACTGCTTTTGGTTGGAGAAAAATGACCAAAACCACCAATTTTTTATGACAAAGTCGACACTGGTAAACAGGAAACATGATTGAATTTACTTCTTGAATTGTATTGTCCGCGCACCAAGAAGTAAACAGGAAATATAACTCAGCGACGGACCACATTGCTAAAGAAGCTCGAGTAAAACATCTTCGGCACGGGTTCTCCCATATTCAGCATAAGATTTTAAAATCTAGTGTTAATTCTAATGTTTTTGACAAAAATGAGATATTGAACATGTTGTACTATATTTCTTGATTAATATATCTCTTTTTTTCAAAAAAAAAAAAAAAAAGATGACCCAAATCGACAAGATTTCGCTATGGGAGGCAACGACATGTATACGTTACAACAGATGGCAACATTTGACAAATGTTTTGTGGCAATGAAAACCATTCTCCCATCTAATGTTATGTCTAAAAATTATTGCACTTTTTTTACATTTGATACTCGGAAAATGGGTCATATGACCAAAACCCATAAACTATAGGAGTAATAGACAAGAAATTATGTGTCTGAGTGGAAAAGACACAAGAGAATTTAGTCCTATATACCCTTTAATTTAGATTTTATTCTTTATTATATCATTTTCTCTCTCTTATTAATTTTTTTTCTCCAATTTAAAATTAATCGTGAGAGATGTCTTAACTTCCGAAATATAAGTCGGATTTTAATAAAATTTATATTTTTGGAAAGTACTCGAAAATCTTTACAAAACAAGATCCATTGTTGATATGAAATTCGAAAAGAAAAAAAAAATCAACCAGGTCGTGGATACATTATGCACCCAGGTGCAATCTGACCAAAATTATTTCCTATAGAAATATGCATTATGCACCCAGGTGCAACTCGGCCAAAATTTATTTCATATAGAAACATGCATTGTGCACCCAGGTGCAACCTGACCAAAATTTATTTCCTATAAAAATATGAATATGCACCCACGTGCAACTTGGCCAAAATTTATTTTATATAAAAATATGCATTAAGCACCTGGCCAAAATTTATTTTCTATAAGAATATGCATTATGCACCCAGGTGCAACTTGACCAAAACATTTTTCCTATAAGAATAAAAAAAGCATACATTATGCATTCGGGTGCAACCAGCCAAAACATATTTCCCGTCAAAATTATACATTATGCACTCAGGTACATCTTGTGTACTTTATGGATAAATTTAGGTTTATACTAATAATCACCTGCAATATATTATGCACAACCAAAATCACTAGTTCATGATCTCGGGCGATAAACCCACCACCATTACCATCACATTCACCATTAAAACATCAACAGAAAACAAGTATTAAAGAAGAAAAATAAGAGGAACAACAAAAATTTATACATTATTGTTAGAGCACTACTTGGTCGAACTCGCAAGCGTTGCTATCTAATGCTTGTTATCAAGTTTAGTTGCCAAAACTATAAGTCTTAATTTCTAGTCTACTTATAGCTAAGTCTCGGATTAGGATAGAAAGTGTAGTTGAGCATTAGACTTCACGGCGTTCATCGAATGAAGACGAAGAACTATTAAGGGGAGCTTGTGGAACTTCATCAACAAAATGTATGTTGAGACTTGAACTCATCTATCACTCAAAAGTCTATCTACTCTATCTCCTATTTGAGACAAAAGTCGTATAGCTATATAGACTTCAATTATACACATTTGATATTTCGAGCTGAGTTTAACTCGCTTACATATTTCTCAAAATATGTGATGGTAAGCTTTCGTTTTAACCAAGTTCATCTTATATTCTTGACGAAAGTCAAAAGATGATAATGTGAAAATCGCCTGGTAACATCTTACATGATTTGTGTGAGACAGTCATTTCATGTAGACTCGGAATGCTTCATATTGATCATTAGATCACTTGAAAATTTCTTTGAAGCTAATAGTTTGTAAGAGATAGCTATTGTCGTATTCCAAGAATGCTTCAATGATTGAAATAAGAGTTTAGAAAAATTTGATATAAGCATAGTATGCGTACTTGCATATATGTAATCCAAGTCCGGGAACCATGGTATGCATACCCGTATGTGTACTACTTGTCCGGGAATCTTGTACGCATACCGGTACGCGTACTGGCGTGAGGTTCAGGTCCGGGAATTTCTGTCGAGTTTGGAAGGTTCGCGTACTGGCGAACCCAAACTTAGTCCGGCCATTTAGGTATGTGTACACGTTTGTATACCTGAGTGGATACTATTCTAAAATCGGTTTGTTCATGAACTAATATATTTATATAATAAGGAATGCAATCTTTTGCAAATCGTGGCTATAATGTTCATGACTTGATTCGAGTGAATCAAAATCGATTTTGCTTCAATTGTGTCTTGTATACTTTTATGAGAATATAAACAATTGAGCAACTCTAGAACTAGTTTCATTGGAGTCATTTGAACTAGTTATGGTTAAGATGAATAAGGTTGATATGAAAGTGTTCATATGGCTAACTTCGGTTAACTATTATTGAGCAAACAAAGGTGCACACGTTTAGGTACGGTTACTCATATCTAAATGAAGTCACTTTTCATTTGTGTGTAACAAGCTAAGTTTGATCTAACGGTTGAAAGATATTAGCTTGAGTCTAATCAGGTTTTCATCTAACGGTGAATATTGAATGCTTTGTTACCAAGGTAACTTAGATTGCAAACCATGATTTGAAGACTATATAAAGTAGAACTCATGCAACTGCGAAACCTAATATCCCCACACCTCCTATGTGATACTAGTTGCGACTAGAGTCGATTCTCCTTTAACCTTAGGTTTTTCACGAAAGCCTGTAGGTTAAAGACTTGAAGACTTCATTGGGATTGTGAAGCAAGACCAACTATTTTCTCTGTAGTCGCGTGTTCTGATCTTGCTGTTTTCTATCGTATTGACTACTATCTTCTCTAAGATTTGCTCGAGATTTAATCTCCGATAGGCAAGATAAAAAGTAGTCACAAACATCTTCGTCTCATCGTTTGTGATTCCACAATATCTTGTTTCGCTACCATACAATTAAGATTATTGTGAGGTGATTGATATTTCTAGGTTGTTCTTCGGGAATATAAGTCCGGTATATCAATTGGTTCCTGTTCACCTTAATTTATCAAAATACGGAACAAAACTCATAGGTTTATCTGTGGGAGACAAATTTATCTATTCAATAGACTTTTCTGTGTGAGACAGATTGGTTTATCAAGTCTTCGACTTTGGGTCGTAGTAACTCTTAGTTGTGGGTGAGATCAGCTAAGGGAATCAAGTGCGTAGAGTCTTGCTGGGATTCAGAGACGTAAGGAGCGCAACTGTACCTTGATCAGTGTGAGATTTGTTAGGGATCAACTACATTCCAGTCCAAAGTTAACTTGGAGTAGGCTAGTGTCTGTAGCTGATTAATACAGTATGGTGTTCAAATTTGGACTAGGTCCCGGGGTTTTTTATGCATTTGCGGTTTCCTCGTTAACAAAATTTCTAGTGTCTGTGTTATTTCTTTTCCGCATTATATTTGTTTATATAATTGAAATATCGCCGGTTGTGCGTAAGTTCAATCAATTGTGAATCCAACCTTTGGTTGTTGATTAGATTGATTGACACTTCGATATTGGTTTTTGATACCGTCCAAGTTATTTCTTATATTTAATCAAGCTTGCAAATTCCTATTTATTTGATTGCGGATTTTATTGAGAAATTGAGATATAACTCTTTGATATACTTTTCTTAGGATTTAGTCTGACTGTCTAGTCGATTCTCTTAAAAGTATATTGGAGTTGGTCCATACAGATTGTTAAGCGAAATATTGGGTGTGGTTGTTGTACCCCCGCTTTTTCAATTGGTATCAGAGAAGGCAAACACATTAAAGATCTTATAAGTCTGTATTTGTAGCAATCTAATTATTATTGACGAGTCTATCTCTAATAACGTACCAGTTCAGAAATTACCAGATGTTTTTCAAAGCTTAAATTCACCCGAGAGAACTGTCATATCTAGGTCAATATCTAAACATCCTCGTGATGTACAAATTATTGATATCTAGGAAACACACCTAGAAGAACAGTTGGATGAACTTTCTGACGAAGGTGACTCAGATATTGATAGAGATGTTGATGAGGAAATCTCAGAGAATGTTAAGTGGTTGAAACCAGTGGGAATGTTGGCGACTTCTTCTGTTACTCCTTTTCTAACCCATCTCTGTCGAAAAAATAAGAAATTGAAAAGGATTTACGGAGGTCTTTATGTTTCGAATCGCTCTTGCGAATTGATCCTCGAAGATTCTGAGGAAAACCTTAGTAGAAAGTCACTTGAATGTGATAATGTTTATCAAAAATACTTCTTGTTGGAAGAGAAACTTGCAGAAACTGAAGAAAGGATTAACTCTCAGAAAGCAAGTTTTGATGACAGAGAAAACGCTTATCTCGCTCGAGAAAAACGTCTTAAGGATGTTTAGCTGCTTCTCTTGATAAAATCAAGATGTTGGAAGATGACTTGATAAAGTTCAATACTAGTTCAAGCAAATTAACCACTATGCTAGGAGCAAGTAAAAATCATCATGATACATGAGGATTGAGCTATAAGGGAATAGATGATCCAAGTACTAGCATAGAGGTAAAATTTGTCAAGGCTAGTGATTCTTCTCAACAAAAGGTTTCCACTGATGGCAAAAGTGAAATTCCTTCACCGGAAGTTAAGGTTCGAAAGAGCAAAGTATATCAACCTCAAAAAACAACACAGATGAATGCGGGTAAGAACGTTCCTTATATTTGTCATTATTGTGGAAACAAAGGTCACCTGGAAAGGAGATGTCGTTTTCGTATAACGAATGAAAAACTTCATGATATTCTTGTATGGGTGTCAAAAGAAGTGATTAAACCTAGATCATATGCTAAGGCTTATACCCTTGACATTACGGGTTGTGAACGTCAAACCTTTAGGCAAAGGAATCAGTGCTATGAAAAACCTATATTTTCCTATAAACGTCATACAAAGTCTTTTCACAATCATAATGATTATCAAAAGGATAACTTTGTAAAGACAAAGACAAGATCCGATGCTCCCAATTGGAGAAAGACTAAATTGCAAAAGGATAATCAATCCAATTCTCTTCCGAAAATTCTAGAAGAGAGTAATGGGAAGAAGGTTCTGGTTGTTCCTAAACGCACTCAGCAGTGGGTACCAAAGAAAGCCAATGATGCACTGAGTGTCAAAAGGAAAGATCTCCCAGAAAATTCCATGACTATGGAGAAGGCAAAATCCATGATGTTGGAAGTTACAAATTTCTTGGGGAAAATGAATTTGGATATGAAAGGTTCTAAAAGTGATCTCTTTCATGATAATTCAAAAGTGGAACAAAAGAATCAGTGGAAGAAGAAACGAAATAAACCAAAAACTATAGATTGTGAGAAATCCATGGTTGCGGAAAAGTCGGTTTCTGACACCTGTGGTGAGCAAGGCATTGTTCACCACAACACAACTTGATTGTGTTGAAAGTTCATCCTCACAAAAGAAATGCCCTGTTGTGTATATGGTGAGGGAAGCACAAGAATTGGGCGCACACATTATGTTGGGTATGATACTGAATATTTGGTAAAGCCATAGGATTTACGATAGGATCCTTCTAAAAGGTACGTCTATAAACTTGAGAAAGATTTGTGTTTTTATTATTTGCTTAGAGTACTTATAATGATCCATGTACCTTGCTTATCGTTCATTTCTACCTAACTTGATTTGTGTTTAAGGTTCTTAAATGTTTAGGTTTGGAAATAGTAGTTCGGGATGTTTGGACTTCATGGTACACATACCAGGTATGCATACCATCATTTAAAATCAAAATCCAGGGATTTTAGTTCGCAAACCCGTTTGCAAACTGCTCCAGGTCATGAAATTTCGTTTGCAAACCGGTATGCAAACTTGCCCGTAGACGTCGATATTCGGTAAACTTATTTTGGCCGTAACTTATTCGTCCGAACTTGGAATGACCTAATTCTTTTTGCATTCTCTTTCTATTTGAATTATCTTAAAAATGATGATAAGAATTTCTATATTTGGATGGTTTAAGATTGGTATTTGTCCCGACTCTTGTTTTTGAGTGTTTTTCTCTGTTTCGTCGCACTTGTTCCACTTCTCTTGGACTTGGGCACTTGGATTCTTGGAGTAATTCTCTTCTAAGATCATTTGTAGCTTTTGGAAGATGGTTTTGCAGTATTTAATCTTTATTGGTTTTATATATTTCAAAAATTATCGTGGGATATGAGTGTTTGCGTCCGTGAACTATGATTGTCCCATATATGTCAAAAGTTATGTCTATTATATGTCTTTTTGCAAATATTTATAGAAAATAGAATTAACTTTTGATAACAAAGATTAAGTCTATGGTATCATTATGCAAATATTGATAAAAATAATATGAATCTTTGTATATTCCGCAGTATTGATCTTTCCATGATCCACTTCTATGTGAAAGTACTGTGCGGCTCCGTAAGTTCTCTTATGTTGAGCATTTCCGATTAAATTAATCATGGGTTCTCTTGTGGTTAATTTAATTGAGTTTTATGGATACAAATTCATGTTTCATGTAATTTGTTAATGTCCAAAGAAATCTTTTTTTCTTGTAAAAGTAAGGTCTCTCTTGTTGTTCTTTCGGGAACGACATTTAATAGGGGGGAGTTCTTAATTGAACGTGTGCTTAATTGCAAAATCTTTGTGGGGAGTGCGGCTGTGGAATATTGTAGGAGTTATCTTGTATCTTTATTAACTCCTTGATGAATGCATTTTGTTTTGGCTATATGATTGCATCTAAAAAAAGTTGATATGTTCTCTTTTGGTCATGAAGTATCTCTATGGAAATTTCATTAGGATCTTTCTAGTTTTCGTACCTTTGCCAATTTTTATTGACAAAAAGGGGGAGAATTAATGTGTAGCTCATACTACAAATACATATGGTTTACGAATCATTATGTAAGGGGGAGTGGTTTTCATGTGAGATGAAGTATTGACTAAGGGGGAGTGATACATATCACCATAGTGTTATTATCAAAGTTGTGATACAATTGAACTTTGATGCTGTGTAATAATACTATGATACTGTATAACAATGATCGAGAGCAACTGTTTTCTCATTATTATAGCTACGGATCTTCAACAACTATGATGCTGAGTTGAACACCTTTAGAATCATGGAGTACTTGGAAGTGATGAAGATTTCGAGTAATGTTGAAGAACCAAGGAAATCAAGCATTTGGATTGAGAGCTAAAAAGTTTATTTATTTTGTATTCCATATGTATTGATAGTTTTGTCACTAAAATTGACAAAGGGGTAGATTGTTAGAGTACTGCTCGGTCGAACTCGCAAGCGTTGCTATCTCAAGCTTGTTGTCAAGTTTAGTTGCCAAAACTATAAGTCTTGATTTCTAGTCTACTTATTGCTAAGTCTCAGATTAGGATAGAAAGTGTAGTTGAGCATTAGACTTCACGGCGTTCATCGAATGAAGACGAAGAACTACTAAGGGGAGCTTGTGGAACTTCATCAACAAAAGGTATGTGGAGACTTGAACTCATCTATCACTCAAAAGTCTATTTACTTTATATCCTATTTGAGACAAAAGTCGTATAGCTATATAGACTTCAATTATACACATTTGATATTTCGAGCTGAGTTTAACTCGCTTACATATTTCTCGAAATATGTGTTGATAAGCTTTCGCTTTAACCAAGTTCATCTTATATTCTTGACGAAAGTCAAAAGATGATCATGTGAAAATCTCCTGGTAACATCTTACATGATTATTGTGAGACAGTCATTTGATGTAGACTCGGAATATTTCGTATTGATCATTCGATCACTTGAAAATTGCTTTAAAACTAATAGTTTGTGTGAGACAGCCATTGTCGTCTTCCAAGAATGTTTCAATGATTGAAATAAGAGTTTAGAACAATTGGATATAAGCATAGTATGCGTACTTGCATATATGTAATCCAAGTCCGGGAACCATGGTATGCATACCCGTATGCGTACTGCTTGTCCGGGAACCTTGTACTCATACCGGTACGCGTACTGGCGTGAGGTTCAGGTCCGGGATTTCTGCCGAGTTTGAAAGGTTCGCGTACTGGCGAACCCAAACTTAGTCCGGACATTTAGGTATGTGTACCCGTTTGCATACCTGAGTGGATACTATTCTAAAATCGGTTTGTTCATGAACTAATACATCTATATAATAAGGAAGGCAATCTTTTGCAAACCGTGGCTATAATGCTCATGACTTGGTTCGAGTGAATCAAAATCTATTTTTCTTCAATTGTGTCTTGTATACTTATATGAGAATATAAACAATTGAACAACTCTAGAACTAGTTTCATTTAAGTCATTTGAACTAGTTATGGTTAAAATGAATAAGGTTGATATGAAAGTGTTCATATGGCTAACTTCGGTTAACTATTGTGTAGCCAAAAAAGGTGCACACGTTTAGGTACGGTTACTCATATCTAAATGAAGTCACTTTTCATTTGTGTGTAACAAGCTAAGTTCGATCTAACGGTTGAAAGATATTAGCTTGAGTCTAATCAGGTTTTCATCTAACGGTGAATATTGAATGCTTTGTTACCAAGGTAACTTAGATTGCAAACCCTGATTTGAAGACTATATAAAGGAGAACTCTAGCAACTGGGAAACCTAATATCCCCACACCTCCTGTGTGATACTAGTTGCGACTAGAGTCGATTCTCCTTTAACCTTAGGTTTTTCACGAAAGCCTGTAGGTTAACGACTTGAAGACTTCATTGGGATTGTGAAGCCAGACCCAACTATTTTCTCTTTAGTTGCGTGTTCTGATCTTGCTGTTTTTTATCGTATTGACTACTATCTTCTCTAAGATTTGCTCGAGATTTAATCTCCGATAGGCAAAATAAAAAGTAGTCACAAACATCTTCGTCTCATCGTTTGTGATTCCACAATATCTTGTTTCGCTACCATACGATTAAGATTATTGTGAGGTGATTGATATTTCTAGGTTGTTCTTCGGGAATATAAGTCCGGTATATCAATTGGTTCCTGTTCACCTTAATTTATCAAAATACGGAACAAAACTCATAGGTTTATCTGTGGGAGACAGATTTATCTATTCAATAGACTTTTCTGTGTGAGACAGATTGATTTATCAAGTCTTCGACTTTGGGTCGTAGCAACTCTTAGTTGTGGGTGAGATCAGCTAAGGGACTCAAGTGCGTAGAGTCTTGCTGGGATTCAGAGACGTAAGGAGCGCAACTGTACCTTGATCAGTGTGAGATTGGTTAGGTCTCAACTACATTCCAGTCCGAAGGTAACTTGGAGTAGGCTAGTGTCTGTAGCGGCTTAATATAATGTGGTGTTCAATTCTGGACTAGGTCCCTGGGTTTTTTTTCTGCATTTGCGGTTTCCTCGTTAACAAAATTTCTGGTGTCTGTGTTATTTCTTTTCCGCATTATATTTGTTTATATAATTGAAATATCACAGGTTGTGCGTAAGTTCAATCAATTGTAAATCCAACCTTTGGTTGTTGATTAAATTGATTGACACTTGGATATTGGTTTTTGATACCGTCCAAGTTATTTCTTATATTCAATCAGGCTCGCAAATTCCTATTTGTTTGATTACGGATTGAATTGAGAAATTGAGATATAACTCTTTGATATACTTTTCTTAAGATTGAGACTGACCGTCTAGTTGATTCTCTTAAAAGTATATTGTAGGTTGTCCATACAGATTGCTAAGCGAAATATTGGGTGTGGTTTCTGTACCTCCGCTTTTTCGATTATGCATTCAGGTGCATCTATGCCAAAATATATTTTATGTCACAAATATACATTATGCACTCAGGTGTATCTTGTGTTTTTCGTGAATAAATCTAGGTGTAACCTAGTAATCACCACCAGAAGGGAAAATCAAGTTATCTACATGATTCACAACAAATCCATAACTCATAATTCTATGCAACCACTTAAACTATCTCCCAACACACCAGTGAACCATATTGATGGCAACAACATTCAATCGTGCACCATGAAAAATACTTTTGTTATTATAAAAATCGTACACCATGGACAACAACTGGTGATTTTTCTATATATCCAATAGTTCATAATCGCCAAGTTACAGTAGACCACAATTCCCAACGGAAAAGAATAAGATAAACAAGGTTCCTGATTAATTCAATTGACGACATCATCAAATAAGGTTCCACCCTGTGGTTAAGTGTGAACAAAATTGGGTGGAGGGGTAGACAAAAATAACACTCATTTCTGATGAGAAATAATCTAAAATGAGTACTCTATCGTGTTTAAGTTACGTATCATATCAATTTGTCCCGATTAGTCTGCCCAGCAGCAGATAATGGGCATCTAAAGACTTAAAGGCCTAGACAAATAAAGCTCTTTTATTGAACGGTGAGGAAACCCTCGCTTCTTATTGGCCGAAAAAAGTTTTTTTTTGAGTTTTGTGAAACGAGAGTTCTGGTGAGGACACTTGGCAACCTATGATTGGTTTAAAAAAATAGGAAAAAGAAAAGGAAACCAAATTGAGTCAAGCTGTGATAATTAGGAAATCCATTGTCGGATCGAGAGACAAGACAAGAAGACGTTTCCTAATACAGCTATGTTCCTTATTAAAGCCGATTGTCCCCCGGCTAAATTCACTTTCTCTGTTAAATTCCGGATTGAGAGACAAACACTGTATTCCTATTATAGTTGTGTTTCCTATTATAACTGTGTTTGAACAAAAAGGATATATACAAGGACTCTTCTTCAAATTTGACATTAGCTACACGTTCGTTCTTTTTTTTTTTGATCGGTCAATAGGAAAGGATTCATTGAAAAAAAAAAAGGTACTTAAGGGGTACCTCAACCCAATAAAAACAACAGACAAAAAAAAAAAGGAGACCGATTTTTGGAATCGATCACCCAAAGAAAAGGAAAAAGAACAAAGAGCCAAGTGAGAACAATAAAAAGCAAACACCAAACGACTCATATCCAACTCAAAGCGGCCTATAGAAATACGAATCCCATAAAGCTATCACCATGTTAGCCGTCAATCCCAACATTTTAGTGTTTGACTCCGCCCATAAATAAGCTTGAATCTTAATATCTCGAAGACTTTCCAAATTTCTCTTTTTGTGATTGAAAGTTCTAGAATTCCTTTCTTTCCAAATGCACCACCATATTGCTACACGTTCGTTTTTCTCCGCCGAATCTGTGGATACCTAAACATTGTTGCGCTTCCATTCCTCCGAAACTCCAAAAATTGATTAGAGCATGTTATATTTTATACTTTAGATCAAGTTCTCTTATTTACAGTTGAATTTTTGTTAGTTACTGATATAATTATTCATCATCAATGTGTTTTTTTTCCCCTTCATTCATTGGGTTTTGTAATCATGCCCTAATTATGGACAAGTTCGTTCGAGGGATAAATCCCAACGTCCATTCCCAATTATAGAGGAGATGTTTTTTCCTTTCTACTCTTTTCTCTTTGATTTTTATGCAGTGCTGCCTTTCTTTCTCTAGGGTTTCAATTTTTTAATTATGATTTTATTAATCAGAAGTTTAATGAGTTGATTTTCTTATTTGTTTCCTATCCCTATGCTTCACACGAGATCAACAGTAAAGCACCATCTTTCTTCTCTATTTGTTTCAGATTTTTGATTTGTTTCCAAGAACCAATATTCCATATTTATTTCTTATTTGATTTCCATCATTAAAATCTCATAGCCATATCTGTTCTCCTAATTTACAACGAGGGTGATCATGAATTACATTATGTAGAAGATGGAGTTGTAATGATGTTGCCACCATTTCAATGCCTATGTCGACAAGTGCTTCTTAATTACTGAAGAAGAATATCATAAAGAAGAAAGAAAAGATTCCTCCTATACAAGTTTTTTCTACTATTGCCTACTTTTCGGTATAGAAGAAGGTACGAATCATACAAGTTTTAGTCGCCCCTAAATCCTAATATTGTTTCTCAGTATTTCTTATGAAATTATATAAACGCCTCCATGTCTTTAGTGGTAAGAAGATACCTTCAAACCATGAGATCATGGGTTCAAGGTTTCAGTATGTAGGCTTTTAGTTGGTGATGTATCATTAATTAAATAAATTCTGATAATGGAAACCGCAGGGTTCAAGGTTCGGTAAATATGCATGGCCTTTTAGTTGATGACACATGTCATCAATATATTGTGATATATTGTCTAAGGTTCAAAAGTTATTGTCCTTCGTTGTACTTTAATGTATATTATGATCTTCTTCTTTGGGGTAATACTAGCTTTGTTCTAATTTTCTTGATGGGTGGGAGTGTATGGATATAAGTTTATCAGATGTGCATAGCTTAATGGAGATCCATTGTACTGTGTACATTTTTGTATACTTGGAGAATCTAACATTTTATCTTATGTGAGATTCATTAGATTGTCGCGGCGGAGTATGCATGTCGTCAGCTGGGACAACAAAGGATCTTAAGTACCCAATAATGGTTGCAGCAATGGAAGTAGAAGAGGAACGATAACGTGATACCATAATTCCTCTTCTCTTTTATACCATTTACATTTGTTTCTCCATATTGGCAAATTACGAAAGTTGAAGAATGATTTTATTATTTTTCGGTGGCGGTGAAAGTAGCTTTGCCGGTGGTGCATGCAGGAGGTAGTGATGGTATCCTTGCAAGTGGCCGCTGCACAAGCAATACATGAAGTTTGTGTGATCATAGGGTGCTTGGAAGGGAGTTTAAAAGATGATGACGTCTGCCAACAGGAGCGAGTGGTTGATAAAATTAAAGTATGAGTCGTTGACTATGCCCGAAGTGGTTGATCATTCCGGCTAGCTGCAAGAATTGTTAACCTGTGAGCGAAAGATGTTTTAGTACGGTACATAAAAACGAAACAGAAGAATTCCATTCACATTCACATCCGACCTCAGAAGCTTTCTCAATAATGCAAGCAGGGGAATAAATCGTATTCAGGACCGTGCCCTGAGCATCGATGGACTGTACAAGATGAACCAATATCGACCAAGAGTAGAAAGGATTGATATATAGTGTCGCAGTAAGCATATCTCCATCCTTAATGATCATTTTGTAATTAAGCAGACAGACAAACATGGAGAATGGACGTGTAACTATTATATGCAAGAGACCCTGATGTTCTAGACGACACTTATAGCGATTGATTTTGAAGGAAACTGCACTGGAGAAAACGGATGTCCAAGTTACTATGGAGCTGATGGATCAACAAGGGGCAGCTCTAGCGTTCAAGTAGCCAAAAAAAAATGCAGCATACCAATGTTGAACTACAAGATGAAGAAATGGCCTCTACTGTCAAATTCTCGTTGCTTTACAAGAATGCAATCCAAGGAAGATATAGAAAATTTTCAAGCTATCATGTTAGTTACCGAGGAAACTCCAAAGTCACCTCAAACCCTCTTTCTTTTGTTTTGTTAAACCTAAGGGATATCTATAGAACAAGGATTAATTGGGGCCCAAAAAAACAATTAGGGGCCTCACCGATTTTATTCCCCCAGAAAATATGGGGCGTCCAAAATGGTGGTGAAAATACCATTTTACCCTTTTCTAATTATAATCTAAAAATCCTATTAACCCTAGGCCCCGATTTCATTTCATCTCTAAACAAAAATCCGTCTCTTCTTCTCCTCCCCTCCTTCTCTTTATTCTCTCCATCTCCATTAACGACCCAGAGGAAGAATTTTTTTTGAAACGATTCATCGTCGTAATCGTCGGCGCGAAAACTTTAATCGACGATTAACTTCTTCTACAAATATGGAACGTACTAAGCAGACTACTAGAGAAGCTATTCAAATCCCTAATCTCGTGGATGCAGTAAACACTAGGGTTTATATAAAAACTAGGAAGAAATCAAAAGAGGCGGAATCGAAGCAAGGTATGGCTCCAATCAAAAGGTATATGAACTAAAACCCCCTAATCTAACTTGGGTTTGCGTTTAATTTTATGCCGATTGAAAAATTAGGTTTTTAACCGCAAAATTGCAGTTACAGATCTAGGGTCGTCAATGTAGATGTCTTTATTCCTTAACGATTTTTCATATGCATGTTGGTATTATGAAAAATCGTTAACGTATAGGCTGAAGGAGATAATGACCCTAAAACTTGTTTGGAAATTTTGTGCCCTAGATTAGAGTCGTCAATTTAGTAAGTACACTGTTGACGATTCTTGTTGACGACCTATTTTGTTGCTCAACGACTCTATATTACACAAAACTACCTCTGTCCAAAAAAATGAAAGGGTAGTTAGGTTTTATATATAAACCATTAACGATTTATCATGACGACCCATTTTTAGACCATAACGACTCTGTACTAAAAATAACTTCCTTACTGTCCAAAAAATTGAAAGGGTCGTCATCGAAAACCAGTAGAGTCGTCATTATGTATTTTAGAATTGTTATGGTCTAGTTTGGAGTCGTCATATGTGTTGAAGGGTCGTTTATATTTATCATATTTTTATTGATGACCCTTTATCTGAGACAATGAAAATTATGTCTTATTGGTTTATCTTTTTTTATTTTGTCTTTGGACTATTGTAGCAAGATGAAAGATAAGAATCCCATGGTAACTCCTCCTTCAAGACCTCCCTGCCATGATAAATACTTAATTGCCAGTCCATTACGCGGAAAAAGGCCGAGTGAGGTAGCCTTCTCTATCCGTGAACCCAGAGATAAAGGTAACGAGTCTTCGGATTCGTCAACTTCATCCTCTCCTGTTGTGTCTGCTTCTGGAAGCGATGAGGAAGAAGAACAAGAAGAAATTCCTATGGGAGGTGAATATGTTGTTGATGATGATGATGATGATGTTAATGATGGTAACGGTTGTTCTAGTCGAGGTGATGGTGGTGGTGATGCTAAGGAGGATTTGGAGATTGAGGAAGAGGAGGATGAAGGTAATGATGGTGATGATGATGAGGAGGAGGATAATGGGAATGGTGGTGGTAGTGGTGATGAGAAGGATGATGATGTTGATGATGGTAATGATGGTAATGGTGATGATGGTGGTGATGATGAGGATGATGATGATGAGGATGATGATGATGATGATGAGGAGGAGCAGCAGCAGCAACCGGCTGTACATGCTAAGAAGAATAAGTCAGGTCCAAATGCACCCAGTGCGAGACACATTCCCGCCCAACATTTACAGCTGGAACTTCTTCGTGGTGGGAAAGCTAAAGGATAACCTAAATATGGCTGCGAAGTTCTATTTGAATATAAGAGCACCTAGGCTTGTACCATCTATGAGACAATCGTAACAATCAAAACTTTGCTTTTCACATGAATTGTTGATATTAAGTTTCTTATTTATGATTTTTATTCGTTTCTCTGTTGTAGGATCATTCGAATGCCCACGTCTTTTTAGACGCCAATCTTCATATGTAAAAATGTCAAAATGGCCGTTAGAAGGTGAATGTGCAAGAGTGAGAGAGATTGTTGAAAAGTCAGGTTTGTATGCTGCGGTTGAGAATTCCGTCATTACGTATGACAAGGTCGCAATATCATGTTTTTGTGAGAGGTTTTATGGTGAAACCGATACATTCCTATTTCCTTTTGGCGAGATGGCAGTGACTCCAGACGATGCATAACAGATTTTAGGGTTACAAGTCGAAGGAAAATCCACTGGTGAAAAGTTCAAGAAAAACCTACCTTGGAAAGAAATTTATGTACTCACCTTGAAGTTGTTTGGTTGGGATGAAGCGACGACGAATGTGCATTTCGTCCCGGGAAAGAAGTACCCAAAGAAAGAATTCAAGCTTAATCCCCTTAGAAAGATGTATGCTGGTTCACTTAAGAAAGACGGAGACAATAATCTCCTCTCTGATTTGGAAGTTCGTGCTACGGCGGACGCATATTTGTTGTACGTCCTTGGTTCGGTTATATTTCCCGATAGCAAAGGAAACAGAGTCAGCGTCAACCTTCTTCAGCTTTTGGATCCATTGGACAAGGTGAGTAGGTATTCGTGGGGGACTGCCATAGTGGCACATTTGAATGCACAGCTAGCAAAGGCATCTCGGGAACGAACTTCTCAAATTAACTGGAATTTGGATCTACCGTTGGGTCGTTAATTTTACAAATAGAGACCCATATCTCAACTCTTCCTCACCCAAACCACATTTCTCAACTATCATATTCATTCTCATCAATATCTAATCCAAAAAGTAAAGAGAAGACACCATGGATACTACCTACACTTCCGAAGAGAATTGCGCCATTGTGAGAGCTTGGTTGACACTCAAAGACCATTTTGAAGATCTAGGAAAAGACATTGATCAAACATCCGATGCTTGGTGAAACCGTGTATTCATCGTTTTTGTGGCGTTAGACGGAAATTGTAACTCAAGGTCTTTAAAACTCGTCAAGGAACGGTTCGAGGAGATATTCATAGAATGTGAAGCTTTCAAAAAAGAGTTGAAAGACGTAAGGGAAGCCTTACCCAATATGTTGGGTGCTATAAGAGTAAGTATCTAAACAAGAGGTTAAACTGATTCCAAGTTTGGAATGATACTAACTAAGTATATTATTTTTGTTTTGCGTTTTCAGTTTGGGAAGGCGTATGCCCGATATGCGGTGCTTCGTGGAAAGAGTTTGAGTTCGACGAATGCTACCGTATCTTGGAAGGCACTACCTTTAATTACAACATCTATGGTTAAGTGTTTAAGTGCACCGTTATTATCTATTGTTTTTCATTTCCTTCAATGCAATGCTATGCAAGATGTATGTCTTTGTTAGGGTTCTAAACCAAAACAACTATACAAGAACCCTAAAAATAGAAGAACAAATAAAAGAATAAATAAAGAACTGAGTTTTGTATTAATTGATGTCTTAAACCCTAGAACAAACTATGAATATATAGTTAACATAACTTGAGCACTAAGCAAATACTAAATAAGGAAACATATGCTAATTCCTAAAATAACTAAACTCCTCTAATTGGTGTTGGTGTCCCAACATCCCCTACCCCTTGATACACAACTTGTCCTCAAGTTGGATTATAAGACTAAACTAAAAAAGTGTTTAAACATAGATAAATAAATTCCTAGAATATATCTTTCCCAAAAATTTAATCTGCATCTCAACATTCCCAGCCCCTTGAAATGCAACTTATCCTCAAGTTGATCGTTATATCTCATCATCATGGAAACATCGTTAGGCTCCGCAACTGCTAACCAAGGTGGCTTCCACAATCTTGACAAGCTTGACTCATTAAAAGAAATAAATAATCCAATTAGGTCGCTCAACGAGTCATCAACATTGATATGCCCTGTAAAGCATAATCTTAAAATTCCATGCTTTCCATTCGCAGTACAACTATCAGGAAGATGTTCTTGAATTCCAAAACTTAGCACATTCCACTCAGTGGTACTACCCTCTTGCAATGCTTTCACTTTCTTCAAGTTGATATATGTGTTGTTCGAAGTGGATTCCAAGTAAACCAATCTTTTTGTGACAACAGGTTCCAAGATTTTCTAAAATGCCAAAACTGCATCCCACCGACATTTCATAGAGTACCCGTTGGTCACATTTTTATCCTCATTCGCTGCCAAAACGATAACGCAATCCAAAGATCTCTTGCTGGTAGCAGATGCACCTTTCGTTAATTCTTTGGCATTCTCATGGTTACCATCAGGTGACCATGCAACACAAAGAGAATTGTATTTATTGATTTTACCATCAGGTGACCATGCAACACAAAGAGAATTTTATTTATGGCTTTTACAAGTATATGATGGCGTCAGAATAATGAACGAATCGCGCATAGCAAAATCAGATATTAGGGTTCTAGACCAAAAGTTATGAAAGAACATGATTGGTATGTGAAAAACAGAAGGAAAAATATGAACAAGTTATTAACAGGAAGAATTAATTAACTGGTTTTCTTGAATTGAATAGCAGTACAGAACTCTGGCCATGTTGGATTGCCAATTCTATCCTTGATCCAACGATACCATGCATTGGCTTCTCCCTTAAAGTTTGCAGTAGAAAGTGAGATCTTAAGTGCTTCAGCTATACAATATAAACTAAAGTACTGATCAACTTGAAAGATCCATCCAGCAGGGTCTTTGCCTTCAAAAACAGGAAATTTCATATTCATGGATGGTGTGCGAAATTCTGGAGTACCCATATTAGCTAAACCAGCATTGTGACCATTATCAGTAATACCATTGAAACCAGATGGATTATTATTAAGAGGAAAATGTTCCAAAAGAAGTGATGCCATATTTCTATTAATGGTTTCAGCAAGCGTAACCATGTCTTGCTTATTAGTTTGCAGTAAAGTAGCCATATCCTTCCTATTATTCTCCATTATTGTAGCCATATTTGTGTTATTTGATTCTTGTAGTTTTGTAAGAAAAGACTCCATCGCAGTATTTCTTTGCTCTTGATCATCATGAGCGTCAGCTAATACTTCCATAAAATCATCAACCTTCATCGTTAACTTTTGAATATGCGCAGAGAGATCATTAACTTCTTCAATGACCGTCATCGGAAGAGAAAAAAAAATTGTTGAAATTTGAGTGAAAACCTAACCTGCTCTGATACCAGATGTTAGGGTTCTAAACCAAAACAACTGTACAAGAACCCTAAAAATAGAAGAACAAATAAAAAAATAAAAAAATAACTGAGTTTTGTATTAATTTATATCTTAAACCATAGAACAAACTATGAATATATAGTTAACATAACTTGAGCACTAAGCAAATACTAAATAAGGAAACATATGCTAATTCCTTAAATAACTAGACTCCTCTAATTGGTGTTGGTATCCCAACAGCCTTTTACGATTCAATGAAATGATTCTACGAAATCAAAAATTATAAACAAAAGTGATAGAGTCGTTAATATTTAAGGAAGAGGGGAATGACGACTCTCAAGTATCTATAAATTGGTTGGTTAGGGTCGTTATTGTATATGAATACACAAATGACGACCCAACGAATTTTTTTGTTTTTGGTTTTAGAGTCGTTTGGGTATAAACAAAATACACTAACGACCCAAGATGACCTAGCTAGTTAGAGTCATCAAGTTTTATCACACCATCTTGACGATTTTTCATAACCTCGAAACGTTGCAGGTTTGCGTCGTCATTGGTGGTTTTAATAAAATGACGACTCTACAGAGTCGTTTTGGTATAAACCCCCGATAGTAACGACCCTAACACTGAGTTGTTCCATAGTGTGGATGATTCGACCACTCGGAGCAACAAACATGTTTACCTGATTGTTTTGAGCTTCGGGTTCTTCATATTGAGGGTTGGTTCCTTCATCTTGAGCAATAGGATCTTCATTTGCACCATTATTCAAGGCTTCCTCTACTAACATCTCTTCATCATACATCCAATCCAAATGGGAATGCAAGATAATCATACCATCAACACAATCATGTTTGTTATTTGAAGATTCACCAACATCATTTCCTCCACTTGAATCACTCATTTTTCAAAACCCTAGTTTTTCCTCTAAAACCTCCACTTCTTCTTCTCAACACACAAAAACTCTAACCTTTCCCAAATTTTAATACAAAAATCTAATTTTAATTAACCACACTAATTAACTTCACTTAATTATTAACACTAATCATTAGAGGGCAGTTTAGCCATTAATATTTTTTTGGATAAGGGGTAACCAAATTTGGGTTTCAATGACCCTTTTTGTCCTGTAGTGGGAGTCCCCTAATTGTTTTTTGGGGCCCACAATTAAGCGGTGCTATAAAAACCCAAAATTATCATGTTATCAATCTAGCTTTGGCCTGTAAAAACTGTGCTCCTATAACGAGCACTAACTTCGTTTCCTGGCCAACCTTTTGCACTGGGAGGACAGTTGTAACATTATAGTTGCCTTATAGGCCTAACTATGTTTTCCCATTGGATGCATAAGTCAAAGTGAATAAGGAAAAGACTCGGTAGTTTTCGACCAAGCAAAAAAAAAAACCAAATTCATCAATTTTTTGGTGGATTGGTTAGAAAGTGTAAATCAGAAAAGATCTCGGTGCCTAATAATCTTAGTGTAAGTTGTAAAAAGAAGTCCATTATCTGTCTCCTTCTCCTTCTAACTCACGATAAACTGTCTTACTCATTCTCCTTATCCCTTTCTGTATAGTCGATTGTTAACAAAGCCCATATACTGTTCGATAAAATGTTTGAACCAGAACTTTTACATGGATCCTTCCATGGTGATACATTTTGTTCCTGCTGCTGTAACCAATGATTCTACGTTCCTTCTGTTAAGTCGAAGCTTTTTTCAAATATAATATCAAACAAGTTTTTGAGATGAAGAATTCTCTTGCATTAGAAACATTACCCGCCAAAAAGTCATATGAATCAGTTGTTCTTGGTGGTACTTTTGATAGATTACATGGAGGGCACCGTCTCTTACTCGAGGCATCAGCTGCATTAGCCACTAAACGTCTCGTGGTTGGTGTTTGTGATGGGCCGATGTTAAGTAAGAAACAGTTTGCGAATCTGATTGAACCGATCGAGGTAAGGGTGCGTAATGTCAAGGACTACATCAAATCTATTAAACCTGAGCTGATAGTTCAAGTTGAAACAATTACAGACTGTTATGGACCTTCGATCGAAGACGAAAATTTGGATGCTATCGTAGTCAGTAAAGAGACGTTGCCAGGTGGATTGTCGGTTAACAAGAAGAGAGCTGAGAAAGGTCTACCGGAATTGAAGTTGGAAGTAGTGGATTTACTCTCTCAAGGATCTACAGGTGAAAAGTTAAGTTCCACGTTATTAAGAAAGCTAGAGGCTGAGAAGGCTAAACAACAACCGCAACCTAAAAATTAAAGACTTGGATTATGCGCGTGCAGCAGCTTATCAGAAGGTGTCCACTGCGCATTGGAGATTCACATTGACAACATGATTTTATTCTTGCTGGTGTGTCACAAAAAAGGTTAGATTGCTCAACTTGAGCCACATTGATGGTTAGAGATGCATACATTGTTTCTTTGTTTCTTTCAAAGCACATGATATTTTTAGCAATGACTTTTTGAATAACATTATATTCTCGTTGATGTGCGACTTGCAAATTCAAGGAATGACTTTCTAGTTCCATGCATTTTCTTAACAACATCTTTGATCACTATCCCTTCACTTGGTGAAGTGAGAAGACATCGGACATGATATACCGACTCCAATAACATTATTCAAGGTTTTTATTACTACATATATCGCTTCCCTATGCTCATTGTTCATTAGAACTATTGTTTCTGTCCCTTCTTTTGGAAAATGAACCTGGTGTTCCACTCCCATAGCTGACAGTTCTGAAATTAAGAGTGGGTCTCCGATGTTTACAATTAGTCCAGGCACAGCCATTGTAGCAAACTTTTGAAGGCTTAGACCGTCTATGAATAATATATCTGTAGGTCTTTTACCTGTATATAACTCCAACAAGAGTCTGCTGTAATTGTACACATCCCCATATGTAGAAACTCGTTTACCCATACCATACTCTGCAAGTTCAAATGTTTACTTCAGGGATACTTTACTGAAGAAAACTTGAGCATAAAAATATTATACTAAAGCATATGGAGGAACCATGCTAAGCTCAAGTCACCCACGTAGGCAGTAATAGGTATTTTACAATCTTGATGAAGATACTCCGATGCATAAGCGACATCAATGCCATATCTTGTCTTTCGCCAAGATTTAAACACCTGTGCTGGTTAGTTTATAGATGTCTGCCTATGGCCTGCGCAGTTGGTGGCACAGGAGTTTTATCATGATCCTCGCATTATAAATTGGCTACGGATCAATGACCTCAGGAGTCTTCGAGTTGTAGAGGAACTATTGAAAGCAGAAAGTGAGAGTTAGGCTTAATTCGAGCGAATAAGTGTGTGAAGTCCATTATCGGATAATTTTTGTTATCTTTCCCTTTATGCAATGAAAAGGAATCAATTTGCATATAGCTCCTGTGTTCATTGTGTCTATATAGTATATTCCCTTAATCCCATGAAGTAAAATGGAATGGCAGGACCTCTATTGCAGTATGCGATGCAATAAGAGTCGAGAGAGAAAATAATATCTTCCGTTGCCAATCTGAGGTGATTTTAGTCGTTTGCACTTGTTGTTGCAAGCTTATAAGGCTGAGAACTTGTGAGTCGAAGAATTGCGCATAAAACCATGGTGTTGCCGGTTACAACTTAAGTGTCAATTTATTTGGGACCAAAAAACTAAAGAGAAAAAGTATCACTCATTTGGAATGGAGGAAGTACAACTTGGTAGATTTTCCTGCAATAGTAAAGCAGGCCTATGTTAACGGAAACTTAAGGAAAACTGCTAAGCTTGAAGTGAACCTTTCACTAAACTAAGGCTGCTTGTGTAGTTTCCAACTCCATTTACTGCAACCTTCTGAAATACGCCCTGATCACAGACAATTCCATAACTATGTCACTGATGTCACCTCGTTCTCCCGGCGATTCAACAGAGCAGGCAACTCCAACTTTAAGTACTGAATATAAGCATTCCTTAAGTTTTCCCTCGTTGTTGATTGTTTCTTGACCGTGTTCTCCTTCGTCAATCATCAGGCGTTCATCTACCGACTCCGTAACTAGATCCTTAGATAACAAAGCCGTCTTTGAAAAATTGTGAAGGTTTAGGCCTTCCTTAAACATGTCTTCTGTTGGTGCTTTTCCCGTGAACATCTCCAATAAAACGATACCGAAAC
The DNA here is from genome assembly GCA_023531105.1 of Papaver atlanticum. Lineage (NCBI taxonomy): Eukaryota > Viridiplantae > Streptophyta > Magnoliopsida > Ranunculales > Papaveraceae > Papaver > Papaver atlanticum. The sequence continues at coordinate 2,356,131 of JAJJMB010010755.1, read as the reverse complement.
TATAGATATCACCTTGGGTGGACGCTTTGCCTCCCATCGCGTATTCTGCAAGTTTAAGAGAAATGTGTATGAGATTTATGGGAGCAGTAAAAATGTGTTACAGTTCTTGAAATTTACTGAAGAGAGAAAGCAGTACCTGGAGCAAGATACCCAGTAGATCCCTTCACCGCGGTTGTCGAACTCATTTGTCCAGAACTATTGGAAAAATCAGGAAGAAACTTGGCTAGTCCAAAATCACCAACATGGGCATTCATATCATCGTCGAGGAGAATGTTGCTAGGCTTTATATCACGATGAACAATTGGTATTACACAATGATGATGAAGATACTCTATTGCAGATGCAACATCGATTGCTATGTTTAATCGCTGTAAGAGACTCAAGTTCTTGGATATATTTTCCCCATTTGCTTGTGGGGTGGGATGTAACCAGCCCTCTAGGTTTCCATTAGCCATGAACTCGAAAACAAGAGCTTTGAAATCATTCCCTCTATAATCAACACCTGAGCAAACAGTCAAAATCTTTATGAGATTCCGGTGTCGAATATTTCTTAACGAATTGCATTCAGCCATGAATGTCTTTGAAGCTCCTTCCTGCTGAAGGTTGAGTACTTTCACAGCAACAACTTTTTCATTACCATTGTAACTTAGAATTCCTTTATATACTGAACCATAGCCACCAGACCCAATCAAATTTTCTGAAGAGAAACCATTAGTTGCTTTAAGGAGTTCCGCATAAGAAATCCTTACGCTCTGCGTTTGTTGATCAAGCAAAGCGCTAGAAGTGGGATTATTTCTTGAACAACAAAAACGCTGAACAACGAAATACATAACGAGTAGAATTAAACAGATGATCACAATAACCAATGAAATTATTACTTTAAGAGAGACAGATCTTCTGTGTTTTGCAGAGGCTACTGTAAGCGGTCGCGGCGGGGTGATGCAAACCGGTAATCGCAGAGTAGAAATACCTCCACACAACTTACGGTTTCCAGTAATCGACAATGCACTTGCATTTTTAAACACACCTTCTTCAGGTATTTTACCTTCAAGATCATTATAAGAAAGGTTTAAATTGTATAGAAAAGGTAACCTTCCTAAAAATGCTGGAATATTTCCTGTTAAATTGTTAGCCGAAAGATCCAACTCTTGTAGGCCTCTTAGTTCTTTCAAAGACTGAGGAATGATGCCTTCAAATGAGTTGCCATTCAAGAAGAGGTATGTCAAAACAACACATTCTCCGAGTGTGCTAGGAATTTCTCCAGCTAATTTGTTCCCAGACAAGTATAATTCACCAAGATTTATCAATCTACTCACTTGTAGTGGTAGAAGACCACTGAAAGAGTTGTGAGATAGATCAACAAGTATCGAGAGCGATGAAATACTAAGAACAGTTTCTGGTATGGTGCCATTAAGATTATTATGAGCAAGTGTCAGTGCTTGTAACTTCAGACAGTTGCCAAGGCTTGAAGGTATGCTTCCTTGCAAACTGTTTCCATCCAAATAGAGTTCACTCAAAGAAGTGAGATCTCCGATGGAAGAAGGAATTTTACCTGACAAACTATTTGAACTGAGATGAAGTTGTGATAAGTCTTTTAGCTTTCCAATTGAATCCGGAATTTCGCCTGTAAAATTACAGTTCTCGAAAGCCAAAGTTTTCAGCTTTACTAGATCACCTATGCTTGTAGGTAACTTGCCATGTATTCGGTTATCACCCATGGTTATCGACTGAAGATTCGTCGTGAAGTTCACTGAGAAACTTGGTAATTCTCCTACAAACTGGTTTATCTCTAAACCTAATACTTCCAGAGTACTAGAATTGATCAAGGAAGAAAAAAAGTTCAACTTGGCATTGATCCCGCCTTCGTTAGTGAGCTCGTTGTTCCCTAAATTAAGCCAGGTAAGTAGAGGTAAGCTTCCCAGAGAAGGCGGCACTACTCCAGTAAGCTTGTTCTCAGCTAAATCAATTGCTTCAATTAGTGAAGCATTCGATAGTGAAAGCGGGATTAGTCCAATAAGCTGATTTCCTGAACCACCAAACCTTCGGATTCGAGGAAGAGTGAAGCCCAAATCTGATGGAATTCTTCCACTGATTTTGTTGAATGCAAAATAGAAGTACTCCAAGGAGGAAATGTTGTAAATCGTCAGAGGCATATCCCCAGACAATTCATTCTCAGATAAGTAAAGGATATACAACTCCTCAAGCCTACCAAGTTCTGACGGAACTTCACCGTCTAGATTATTATCCGTAAATGTAAGTGCTTGTAGTGATGAAAGGTTCCCTAAAGAGTTTGGAATGGCTCCAGTTAAGTTATTCTCATGAAGATACAAAAAATTGAGCCCTGGGAGCTCACCAAACTGGGCCGGAATCTGTCCGACGAGCTTATTCCCACTTAAATAGACTAGTACAAGTTCTTTACAGTTTGTGATATTGGTTGGAATTTCCCCACTAAAAGCATTGTCTGTTAAATTGAGATACTGTAAACGAAATAACCCGCCAACCTCTTGAGGAATCGAGCCATGAAACTTATTGTTGGCGAGGTTGATTGACTGAAGAAATGTAAGATTGCCTATTGAAGGACTCAAGGAACCTACCAAGCTGTGTCCTTCCAAGCTCAAATCCACAACTCTTTGCTGATGCTTTTTACCACAAGTAACTCCACTCCATTGGCAGAAATGGATAGAAGTGTTCCATGAATTCAAGACATGGAATGGGCCAAGATCGATCCCGTCTTTGAATCCGAGCAAAGCAATCCGATCAGTTTCGTTTGTGGTACTACTAATGGCACCCAAGGGAAAATATTGAAGGTAATAGATGATCAGCAACAAGACTATCTCTAGTTTGGTAGTAATAAAATGTGGGAAATGAAGTGACTTCATTTCTACAATTTGTGTTATTCAAATGTGAAGTAGAGATTTATAGACAGTTATGAAAATGGAGTCATTTCATTCTGAGGTGGTGAGAATGCCATTTTTTTTTGATCGGTCAAAAGGAAAAGATTCATTGAAAAAGGTGTGAGAATGCTTCTGTTCTGTTTGTTTGAGTTTATGTACTTTTTAGTGGTGACTGGTGAATGGTGATATAAAATCAAAATTCTTAAAGGAGATGATTACATTACATGCATCTAAGGGAAATATAGATAGGGACGGTTTGACATTAGCTTTGACTTTAGATGTACTATGAGTCAAGAACTTGAGAATAATTGTGAGTATGGACAAATCCGTACAACATAGGATTCATAGACTAGTGGAACAAGGGTTGGAAATCTTTGAATGAAGGCCTCGTTTACTTTGATTTGTGATGGCATGAATGAATGGCAATCTCAATCACTTTTTAGACTAGTGGAACAAGGGTTGTAGACTTGTAGACCAGGTATACTGAGTGGAAGATAGTTTTGTGGTTTTATCATTTTTTTGTTAGTTTTCTTATAATGCTTCTTTTTCCATTTTTGTGTCGACATCCTAATAGCAATGCGATTTTGGGTACTCTTTTTTCCCTCGGGCAAATGTAAATATCTTATAAGAAAAAACTTATATAGAGGGCGGATCATGGATAATCTTGTAGGAAGTTCGGACAAGATTTGTATCCATTTTTCTTTACAGTCCAAATAACAATGAATTGGAAATCAATGGTTTGGTGATATGTTTAATCTTATAAAAAATGAGCATAATCTGAGATGTATAACATCATCATCTACCATTTTGAAAATCAACCGTTGGAAATTAATGGTAAAAATTAAAATAGGTTGATAGTGGGGTTAGTATCTCAAATTGTCCTAATTTTTTTTTTTAGGAATATAGAATTTAAAGGAACGTATAATCAAAATATTAGTTTCAAATTCGTTGTCGTTTGGACTCTAATTTTTTTTGATACAAATCTTGTAATATAGTGACCATATAAGTAGAAAGATATACAATCTCAGTGGCCGAAAGATGTCGTTCAGTACAAGCACTGAACAAACAGACCCGGGAAAAATGCAAGAATCCCATAAGACAAGACCCTACTAAGTACGTGAAACAAGTTTTCATAAAAGCCCAGATGGCTATCGAAACCAAGGCCCAAAAGCTCACAATCTCCACGGAGCCTTAATTTCAGAAATACCCCGACTACCAAAATTAGGTATTGCCAATGCCGCCGCCACCACCACCACCATAATCATGAACTCTGCCGTTATGAAGAAAGAACGAAAATAGCTTGAAGTACGAGTCCTCGATTACCTATTGCGGATGCTATTCAACATAATTGAGCACTATCCACCACCTTTTGAGCCATTAGCTTCATGACCACCCGCACTTCACCACCATCATTCGAACCATTGAAGACTAAAAACCCCAACCAAAGAAATTCAGGCTTCCCAATCGCACAAAAGCTATCCCCCCACTGCGACGGATTTCGCCAACATACGGAGGAATTACAAACTAAGGGACTCCATTGTAACAAATATGTCTGATCTAGTGAGCAACTTTACCATTAATCGGAACAAAAAAAAGATATATAGAGTGATTTAGGCTTGAAAATCACCCACAAAAAGCTAACTTAAAGAGGGAAGTAAGAGGCCTAAACCTAACTGAAAGAACAGTGAAAAACAAAGAGATTGAAAACTAATCCTAAAACTACCTAGAAAACGATTGAAAGGAGATGAAATCAGAAGAAAAAGAAAGTTTTAATCTAGGATTTGGAGGGGGTCAGGTTGTCGAGAGAGGAGAGGAGGCCACCTTGGTACTTTGTGTTAGCATTTATGTGTTTTGCGCAACAAATCTCCATTTGGTTAAGCTAATCTTGTTTATACTATGTTAAGTCGGATTAGTCTTAATCCGCATTAAGGCATGTTTATGGTATTAATAATGCATTAAAGACTAGCATAAGGCTAATGCCAGATAAGGTTGAGTCTAAGCATGAAATGTCATATGAGGTGTCCAATGTAGCCATGAGGTGTCATCCAACTCATGATGGAAAGGTTGGTAGACATGTGGCAAGCATGATTAAGACTCTCTTCTAGCCTCACATGTTTTCTTTAAAAGCAAATCTGTTTTCATTCCATCATGAAGTAATGTGGGGAAATAGAAGTCAAGTCTCGGACTAGGATTAAAGCTTGGTAGTTGAGTATTAAATATCACTGAATACCCTCGAAGACTGAAGAATAAACGAAAACATTTGCAAGAACTTCATCAACAAAGAGGTATGTGAAGGCTGACTTATCCTTTGTTTACTCATTGCATCTACGTTAATGAGGTATCTAAATGAGTATCTTATTTATATTTTTAAGTTTAAATATCAATATTATGATGAGAGTTTTCTCGGACCATAATGCCTTTTAACCAGTGTTTTAGCCATTCTCATGGATCATGTTCTCGTCTTTTACTTAGGAGTCAGATAGGCAGGAAGGATACTGCAAAGAGCACGACGCATGTTGACATCCACATCGAGTCATTACATTTTAGACTCATTGTTAGTGATTTGATTGCACCAAGTCAACATATTTTGTGGTGAAAATAAGATTGTTATGATACCAAAAGGAATTTTGGCCATAAGATTCTTTCCAACAAACAGATTATGTCAACCTATCAAACAAGGATAAATCTCCCTGGAGCAGAGATCAACAGTTTCGCGATGACTTCTCAGTTTATCTTGATTGTGATAATCCAATAATTTGTATTTTCCTTCAAGTTTTTTTCAAATATGAGTTAATCAGACAATCATACCCTCTTCAGGTTCTAGTTCGCATCCAAGAGAGAATATGAGAACCAAACAAAGGATCATTTCTTAGAGAAATACCTCCCACCAGGTAGGGGGTTAGGTGGATGTTCAAGAACATAATTTTGTTTGTTTGAGAAACCTCTAATTCTTATGGTGCCTTTCATTACAAACCAAAGAATCAAGAATATAGTGAGAATTCTTACATGTGGACTTTGTTTATTTCTTCATGTTCTGTAAATTGTCTCTCAAGATATGGATAGTTCCTTGAAGATCATATATTATTTTATCCATCTCTCTTGATTGATCTGTCGTTTTTTTTTCTGAACTTTTCTCTTTTTCCTTACTTGCTTTGCTTGGGAAGAGAGTTCTTTCTCAAAGGGAGGACAACATTCGACATAACCTCATTGACCTGATTCTCATGTCAAAGTGATAAGCTGAATAACCCTATTTTTTTACACAAGGATCACTGAGGCAAGAGTCTTGTTGAAAAAAACGGGGGTATAACAACCACACCCAATATTTCGTTTCGACAATCTGTATGGACTAACTCCAATATATTTCCAAGAGAATCAACTAGACAGTCAGACTCAATCAAGGAAAATACATCCAAGAGTTATATCTTTGTTTCTCAATGTATTCATCAAATCAAACAGATAGAAATCCGTGAACCTGATTATTATATGAGAAACAACTTGAACGATACCAAAGACCAATGTTCAAGTGCCAATCAATTTATATCAACAACCAAAGGTTGGATTATCTAATTGATTGAACTACGCACAACCTGTGATATTTCAATTATATAGAAAATATAATGCAGAAAAGAAATAACACAGACACCAGAATTTTGTTAACGAGGAAACCGCAAATGCAGAAAAACCCCTGGACCTAGTCCATATTTGAACACTACACTGTGTTAAGCCGCTACAGACTCTAGCCTACTACAAGTTAACTTCAGACTGGAATGTAGTGGAGCCCTAACCAATCTCACACTGATCAAGGTACAGTCGCGTTCCTTACGCCTCTGAATCCCAGCAGGACTCTACGCACTTGATTCTCTTAGCTGATCTCACCCACAACTAAAAGTTGCTACGACCCAAAGTCTAAGACTTGATAAACAAATCTGTCTCACACAGAAAAGTCTATTGAATAGATAAATATGTCTCCCACAGAAATACCTACGAGTTTTTGTTCCGTCTTTTGATAAATCAAGGTGAACAGGAACCAATTGATACACCGGACTTATATTCCCGAAGAACAGCCTAGTAATATCAATCACCTCACAATAACTTAATTGTACGGTAGCAAAACAAGATATTTTTGAATCACAAACGATGAGACGAAGATGTTTGTGACTAATTTTTATCTTACCTATCGGAGATTAAATCTCGAGCAAATCTTAGAAAAGATTGAACTCAATACAATAGAACAATGTAAGATCAGAACACGCAACTACAGAGAAAATTGTTGGGATGGCTTCAGAATCCCAATGAAGTCTTTAAGTCGTTAACCTTTAATGGTTTTAGAAAAACCTAGGTTAAAGGAGAATCGACTCTAGTCGCAACTAGTATCACACAGAAGGTGTGGGGATTTGGTTTCCCAGTTGCTAGAGTTCTCCCTTATATAGTCTTCAAATCAGGGTTTGCAATCAATGTTTCCTTGGTAACAAAGCATTCAATATTCACCGTTAGATGAAAACCTGATTAGATTCAAGCTAATATCTTTCAACCGTTAGATTGAATTTGCTTGTTACACACAAATGAAATGTATCTTCATTTAGATATGGATAACCGTACCTGAACGTGTACACCTTGTTGGCTCAACAATAGTTAACCGAAGTTAGCCATATGAACACTTTCATATTAACCTTGTTCATCTTAATCATAACTAGTTCAAATGACTCAAATGAAACTAGTAATAGAGTTGCTCAATTTTTTATGTTCTCATAGAAGTATACAAGACACAATTGAAGCAAAATCGGTTTTGATTCACTCGAATCGATTCAAGAACATTTTAGCCACGGTTTGCAAAAATTGCATTCCTTATTATATAAATGTATTTGTTCATGAATAACCGATTTTAGAACTTAACCAACTCAAGTACGCATACTTAGAGTTCCGGACTTGGTCTGTCCGCCAGTATGCGAACGGTTACACATACTGTCGTTCACGACCGAACTCAGTTGATTTAGTATGCAAACGGGTATGCATACCAAATTCCTGGACCTGAACTGTTACGCCAGTACGCATTCGGGTATGTATAATAAGTTTATGGACTTCAACTGATAAACCAATACGCATACGGGTATGCATACTAAGTTCCCGGACTTGGAATAACTTGCAACAGTTAGCATACAAGTACGCATAATGTGCTATATCCAATCAATGGTTAGTTGTTCTAAACTCCCATTTTAATCATTGAAACATTCTTAGAAGACGGGAATAGCTGTCTCACACAAACTATTAGCTTCAAAGCAATTTTCAAGTGATCAAACGATCAATACGAAACATTTCGAGTCTACATCAAATGACAGTCTCACACAAATCATATAAGATGTTACCAGGCGATTATGTAAGTGAGTTAAACTCAGCTCGAAATATCAATCATTTATAAATTAAAGTCTATATAGCTATACGACTTTTGTCTCAATAGGAGATAGAATAGAAATAGACTTATGAGTAATAGATGAGTTCAAGTCTCCACATACCTTTTGTAGATGAAGTTCCACTTAGTATTTCTTCGTCTTCAATCGATGAACGTCGTGAAGTATAAAGATCAACTGCACATTCTATCCTAATCCGAGACATAGCTATAAGTAGACTAGAAATCAAGACTTATAGTTTTGGCAACTAAACTTGACAAACAAGCTTGAGATAGCAACGCTCGAGAGTTCGACCGAATAGTGCTCTAACACTTGTGTTTCTAGAAATGGATTGGTAGTCCTTCATAATAAAATTGGAAAAATTTAGTCAGGGATTGTGTTTAGTGGAGTTTTGCTGATAAGTCTTATGAGATTTTCTCAATTTGGAACGATTAGATAGATTTTCTCATTGATGGACTTGAGATCATGAATAAGCGTATTAGTTCTTATTTGTTCATTTTCAAGAGATCCAGCTGACATTCCATATTCTCAATCCTTTTAATGAGTTGTTCCATTTCCATATGAAAGTTTGGCGTTTTTTTAAAATGAAGGTATTCTTTTGTTGAACGAATTTTTTCTAGCAAGAGATGAATTTGCTCTTCAGGAGTGGACTGATAATCTTCTGGAGGAATGTCAATGATGTTAGGATCAAGAGCATGATCATTAGCAAAGAGAGTAAGATTGCCAACACGGTTATCATCATATGGACAACAGTCTACAGTAGCTACATAGGTTTTGGCTTTCTTACAAAACTCTTTATTATATAACATACAGTGGCAAGATGTCCAAGACCAAGGCATATAGCGCATTGAGATGTCTATTCACTTATTTAAACCCTATTGTCTTTTTGAACATTTGAGTAGGAAGATATTTGTTTATGAGATCTTTTTTTCCTATGTCAGAGAGTTTTCTTAATCAGTTGTGAAAATAATGACATGGTAGAATTTAAGATATCCTAATCTTCCTTACAAAGTGATTTAGGACGGAGGGAGACGGGAACATCATCAGGAATAACATCAGAGTTATAAGTTTTGAAATTGTTCTATGTTTTGCGAAGTTTGTCATCAAAGATATTTAACTTTCCAACAAGGGATTCACTGAGGCTGAAACAACTCTTATGATGTAAACTATGTCACCTTGTAAGTTCACGACCTTACTTGGCATGTGTGGACTATCATTATGCACAATTCCATACTATATGAATCATAGTGCATGTTCTTTTGTGTAATTTCAAGGCAACCTTTTCGCTCGCTTACATGAATTCCTAACTTGGAATTTCATCTAAACTGGTATTCCAAGCAACCTTAGTTTGAATACAGAGATACATGTATCTTTGAAAAACTATAAATAGAGACACTCTTGCAGCTGGATTTCTTAATCACATGCATTCTGGTGTCTTATTTTGAAAGATAGGATTGTCCTCTATAACCTAGGTTTCCTTACAAAATTGTACTTGGTTACGACTTTGAAGACTTCACTTAAGGATTCGTGAAGCTCAGTCAGACTATCTTTTTACCTGATAGTTCTTGTATCCAGATCTTCTTCTACTGGTTATTGAAGTTCACAAACTTTAGATCAGGAATAAGATAGATAGAAATCACAAAGTTCTCTTCCTTTTATACTTTGTGATTCCATAATATAGATATCTAAACTCTTCTTTAATTTGCTTGGATTGTTGTGAAGTGGTAGTGATCTAGGCTTCTCTTTGATAAGAATGTAAATGTTCCGGATCTGTGAGGTTTGCTCGACTTGTCTACTGCAAACAAATTTCCAAACCTTGATTGAAAGATATCTAAAAGGAAGTCAATATGCTTGTTGTTTGAGGAAGATAGGTATCAAAAGTCATCATTGAGGATGAAAAAACTCTAAGGCTATAAAGGACGTCAGTTAAGGGAATCAAGTGCATAGAACCAAGTTGGGTACAAAGACGTACATGAGCACAATTGAAACTGAATTGATTGGAGGGTTAATTCGGTCTCAACCACAGTCCAGTCCGAAGCCTAATAGTAGGCTGATGTATGTGGAGGTTTAATTCAGTATGGTGTTCAAAGCTGGACGAGGTCCTGGGGTTTTTCTGGCGTTGCAATTTAACTCGTTAATAAAATTCTGGTGTTTTCTGTATTTTATCTTTATAATAAGAATATCACAGGTAATACGTAATCAATCTAGATAGTATGATACCTTATTGATTAAGATCATAGAAAACTCGCTCTTGTTGAATTCATATTGAAAAAGTGGGGGTATAACAACTACACCAAATAATTAGTTCGGCAATCTATATGGACTATACTCCAATATAATTCCGAGAGCACCAACTTAAAAGTGAGACTCAATCAAGAACTATATCAAATAGCTTTATCCCTTTCTCAATACAATCAGCAAATCGAACAGATAGAATTCGTGAGCCTGATTGATGTGAGAATAACTTAGACGGTACCAAAGACCAATTCCCAAGTGTCAATCAAGTTCTATCCAACAAACAAGGTTGGATTTATCAACTGTGATGGAACTAAGCACAACCTGTGATATTTAAATTATATAAACAAATATAATGCTGAAAACAAATAACACAAACACCAGAAATTTTGTTAACGAGGAAACCGCAAATGCAGAAAAACCCCGGGATCTAGTCCAGATTTGAAACCACATTGTATTAAGCCGCTACAGACTCTAGCCTACTATAAGTTAACTTCGGACTGGAATGTAATTGATCCCTAACCAAGTCTCACACCGATTAAGGTACAGTCGCGTTCCTTACGCCTCTAGAACCACGTCGGATTCTGCACATTTAAATCCCTTAGATGATCTTACCCACAACTAAGAGTTGCTACGACCCAAAGTCGAAGACTTAAAAACAAATCTGTCTCCCACAGATATGTCCATCCTCTATTCTTTTTGTTCCGTCTTTTGATACAAAGATACATGTGAACAGAAACCAACTAATACCCCAGACTTATACTCCCGAAGAGCAGTCTAGAAATATCAGTCACCTCACAATAACCCAACTGACTAACATAAAAAGTTATTACGGAATCACAAGAGTCTGAGACAAAGAACTGTTGTGATTACTTTTTATTTCTTACCTATCGGAGATAAATCTCGAGAAAATCTTAGAGAAAATAAAACTCAATATGATAGAACAAGTAAGATCAGAATTCACAACTACAGAGAAAATAGTTGGATCTGGCATCCCGAATCCCAAATGAAGTCTTCAAGTCGTTAACCTAATAATGGTTTTGGAAAACCTAGGTTAAAGGAGAATCGACTCTTGTTTGTAACTAGGACACAGGAAAGTGACGGGGTTAGGTTTTCCAGTTTCTAGAGTTCTCCCTTATATAGCCTTTCAAATCAGGGTTGCTTACAATCAAATCTAAGATAGCTTAGTAACAAAGCATTCAATATTCACCGTTAGATGAATTTCTGATTTAAGATTCAAGCTAAGTCTGCTTAGAAATTGAGCAATCAATCTCCACCGTTAGATGGTCTTAGCTTGTCACACACAAATGAAATATACTTATATTTAAATATGGGTAACCGTACCTAAACGTGTATATTGGGTTGGCTTAATAATAGTTAACCGAAGTTAGCCATATGAACACTTTTGTCTTAGCCGTATTCATCTAACACTTCTAGATCAAATATGGTGATCAATCAATCATGATAGACAATAAAATGAATCTAATTGTGTTTCAAATAGAGTTGTTCAATTGTTCACTCTCTCATAGAAATATTCATGAACAAATTGAAGCGAAATCGGATTGATTCGTAATCGTACAAAGTACTTATACAAGAATCAATTCATGAACATTAAGCCACGGTTTGCAAAGTAAATTTGCATTCCTTAAATCATAAATGTTTTAGTTCATGAGTATGAGAATCATACATAACAGATTTTAGAACTTAATCACTGTGTTCGCAAACTGGGTACACGAGCAGCAGCTCCGGACCTTGGCCTAGTCAAGCCGTTCGCAAACCCGGTTCACGAACAACCGTTCCGGACCCAACTCAAGTAAACTCGTCCACATACTAGGTACGCAAACACGAGTTCCGGACCTTCTCTGGTAAATATGTTTGCATACTAGGTACGCAAACAAGAGTTCCGGACCTAAATCATCACAATACAGTTCACATAGTGTATATGCATACCATGTTGTATCCACACATGGGTAATCGTTCTAAACTCTCATTTCAATCATTGAAACATCCTTAGAAGACGATAATGGTAATCTCACACATACCATTAGCTTCAAGTAATTTTCAAGTGATCGAATGATCAATACGAAACTTCCCAAGCTGACATCAAATGACTGTCTCACACAAATCATATAAGATGTTCAAGGTAATTTTTACTTGATCATCTTTTGACTTAATAATTAGTTTCCAACAAATAAATTTTTTCCAACTAAACTTGTCAAGAATACGATGAACATAGCTAAAGCAAAAAGCTTCCAATATGTATTTCGAGAAATAAATAAGCGAGATAAACTCGGCTCGAAATATCAAATGTGTATAATGTAAAAGTCTATATAGTTATACGACTTGGTCTCGTTAGAAGGTAGAATAGAATAGACTTCTGAGTGATAGATAAGTTTTAGTATCCACATACCTTTTGTTGATGAAGTTCCTCCAAGCTCCTCAATAAATCTTCTTCTTCAATTGGTGAACACCGTGAAGTGTAAAGCTTAACTACACATTCTATCCTAATCCGAGACATAGCTATAAGTATACTAGAAATCAAGTATATAGTTTTGATCAACTAAACTTGACAAACAAGCTTGATATAACAACGCTTGCGAGTTCGACCGAGCAGTGCTCTGACAATCTCCCCCTTTGTCAATTTTAGTGACAAAACTATCAATACATATGGATTACAAAATAAATAAACTTTGTAGCTTCTCATCTATCATGCTTGATTTCCTTGGCTTTTCAACTTTCCTTGAATTCTTCGCTACTCCAAGTACTCAAGCAATTCTGAACGTGTTCAACTCAGCATCATTGTTGTTGAAGATCCGTATCCATAACAATAAGAAAACAAATGTTCTCAATCATTGTTATACAATGTCATAGTATTATTATATCGAATCAAAGTCCAATTGCATCACAACTTTGAAATAATACTATGGTGATATGTATCACTCCCCCTTAGTCAATACTTCCATCTTACAATGAAAACCACTCCCCCTAACATAATGATCCGTAAACCATATGTATGTAGTGTGAACTACCAAATAATTCTCCCTCTTTTTGTCAATATAAATTGGAAAAGGTACGAAAACTACGGGATCATAATGAAATTCTCAAAGAGATAATTCATGACTAAAAGAGAACATATCAACTTTGTTTCGATGATTTCACATAGTCGAACTTAGTGTATTCATCAAGGAGTTTATAAAGATACAAGATAACTCCTATAATATTCCACAGCCACAATCCCCACAAAGATATGGCAATTAAGGACAAGTTCATTTAAGAACTCTCCCTCATTGATGTCATTCCCAGGAGAACAACATCAGCGAGCTTATTTTTACAAGAAAAAAAAGGATTTCTTTGGACGCGATTTGTTAATATCCAAAATATCATCGATTAAACTAATCACACTTTATGATTAATTGAACCGGAAATCACTCAACATAAGAAAACTTACGGAGTCATACATTACTTTCACATAAAAGTGGATCAGGGAAAGTTCAATACTGCGGAATTTCAAAGGTTCATTCTATCCCAATATTTGAATAAAGACATAATAGACTTAGCTTTTGAGCATTTATGAGATACTAGCACAGTTCACGAACGTAATGGCATACATCTCATAAGTAATTGCAATATATGAAATCAAAAAGATTAAATACTGCAAAAATGATCTTCCAAATAACTTAGAATTTAAATAAATAAATCTAAAAACATTGCAAGATGAAAATCGTTGGAAATATCTATGTGTCATCACAATAATTGCTATACCAAACCCTAGTTATCCTTCTTCAACATAAGAATAAATTCTCATAAGAAGTTTTCTATACAACAAAACGAAGAGACAAACTTGTAAGAAACAAACTCGTAAAGAACATACAAGATAATTTGCCCTTAGAAGGTAGAATCAATTTTTTCGCACGGATTTGCACCAAGAATGGATACCAAAGGCGTATAAAAAGATTTTCTTAACAAACAATAAAATACAAAGTTATTAACGACCATGCACTGTAGTTCACATAAGAGGATTGTGAGCATTCAAGAATCCCAGAGTAACGCGTACTAGTTCCCATTCTTGAACTTTCCTCTTTGTGATTCACCAACAACATTCTTAAAAAGCTACAAATGAGCTTATAAGAGAAGTACTCCAAGAATCTTAGTGCCCAAGTCTAAGAGAAGTGGTACAAGTGCGACGAAACGGAGCAAAACATTCAAAAACAAGAGACGGGACAAAGACCAATCTTAACTCATTCAAATTATGGCTTTATCATCTCCATTTTGAAGATAATTCAAAGAGGAAGAGAATGCAAAGATAATGAGGTCATTCCGAGTTCGGACGAAGAAGTTACGGCCAAAACAAGTTGTAAAATATTGACGTTTACGGGCCAGTTCGCAAATGGGTGTAACTGAATTTCATGAACTGGAGTTGTTCGCAAATGGTGTTCGCGAACTGAAGTCCCTGGATTTTAATTTTAAATGATGGTATGCATACTTGGTATGTGTACCATGAAGGCCAAACATCTCGAACTACTATTTTCAAATCTAAACATTTAAGAACCTTAAACACAGATCAAGTTAGGTAGACATGAACGATACACAAGGTACATGAATTATTATAAATACTTTAAGCAAATAATAAAAACATAAATCTTGCTCAAGTTTATAGACATACATTTTTAGAAGAATCCAATCGAATTCTACAGCCTTACCAAAGATTTGAAATCTTACTTAACACAATATGTGTGCCCCAATTCTTGTGCTTCCCTCACCGTATACATAATAGGGCATTCCTTGGTGAGGATGCACTTACAACACAATCAAGTTATGTTGAGGTGAATAATGTCTTGCTCACCACAAGTGACTGATACAGACTTTTCTACAACTATGGAATTTTCACCATTTGTAGTTTTTGGCTTATTCCGTTTCTTCTTCCACCAGTTCTTGTGTTTCACTTTTGGATTATCATGAAATAGATCGCTTTTAGAACCTTTCTTATCCAAATCCAACTTTCCAAAGAACTTTTTAACTTCCAACATCATGGATACTGCCTTCTCCAAAGTCATGGAATTTTCTGGGAGATCATTCCTTTTCACACTCAAAGCATCATTAACTTTCTTAGGTACCCACTTCTGAGTTCGTTTTGGAACAACTGGAACCTTCTTCCCATTACTCTCTTCTAGAATTTTCGGAAGAGAATTGGATTGACTATCCTTTTGCAATTTAGTCTTTCTCCAATTGGGAGCATCGGATCTTGTCTTTGTCTTTACAAAGTTATCCTTTTGATAATCATTATGATTGTGAAAATACTTTGTATGACGTTTATAGGCAAATATAGGTTTATCATAGCACTGATTCCTTTGCCTAAAGGTTTGACGTTCACAACCCGTAATGTCAAGGGTATAATCCTTAACATATGATCTAGGTTTAATCACTTCTTTTGACACCCATACAAGAATATCATAAAGTTTTTCATTCCTTATATGAAAACGACATCTCCTTTCCAGGTGACCTTTGTAGTCGCAATAATGACAAATATAAGGAACGCTCTTACCCGGATTCATGTGTCCTGGTTTTGGAGGTTGATATACTTTTCTCTTTCGAACCTTAACTGCCGGTGAAGGTATTTCACTTTTTCCATCAGTAGAAACCTTTTGTTCAGAAGAATCACTAGCCTTTTGAACAAATTTTACCTCTTTGTTAATACTTGGAGCATCTATTCCCTTATAGCCCAATCCTCGTGTATCACGATGATTTTTACTTGCTCCTAGCATTGTGGTTAATTTGCTTGAACTAGTATTGAAATTTTTCAAGTCATCTTCCAACATCTTGATTTTATCAAGAGCACCAGTTAAATCATCCTCAAGGCGTTTTCTCTAGCGAGATAAGCGCTTTCTCTGTCGACAAAACTTGTTTGCTGGGAGTTAATCCTTGCTTCAGTTGCTGCAACTTTGTCTTCAAAATTAAAGAAACCTCTACGAAGATTATCACATTCAATTTATTTTTTACTCAGGACATTCTCACGATCTTTTAGGATCGAATGGTTACTGGAATTCCATATATAAAGACCTTGATAAATTCTTCTCAATTTCTTGTTATTGCGACAGAGATTAGTCAGAAAAGGTGTGACATGAGAAGTTGTCATCTTTTTCTTTTCCAACGAATCCAAAAGCTTAACATACTCTTAGACTTCCTGATCAACATATCTATCAATATCTGAGTCACCTTCGTCAGTAGTTCATCCAACTGTTCTTCTAGGCGTGTTTCCCAGTTATCAACAGTTTCTCCATCAAGAGAATGATTAGATATTGACTTAGATGTGACAGTTCTCCCAGGTGAGTAAAAGCTTTGAAAATCATCTGGTAATTTCTGAACTGGTACTTTATTAGAGATAAATTCGTCCATAGAGTTAGATTGCTACAAATAGAGACTTATGAGGTCTTAACGTGTTTTCCTGCTCTGAGACCAATTGAAGGGGGGGGGGGGAGGTAACATCCACAACCAATAATTCGTTCGGCAATCTGTATGGACTAAACTCCAATATAATTCTTAGAGGACCAACTTAAAAGTGAGACTCAATCAAGAACTATATCAAATAGATTTATCTCTTTCTCAATACAATCAGAAAACCGAACAGATAGAAATCCGTGAGCCTGATTTATGTGAGAGTAACTTGGATGGTACCAAAGACCAATTCCAAAGTGTCAATCAAGTTTTATCCAATAAACAAGGTCGGATTTATCAACTATGATTGAACTACGCACAACCTGTGATATTTCAATTATATAAACAATATAATGCGGAAAAGAAATAACACAGACACCGGTATTTTTGTTAACGAGGAAACCGCAAATGCAGAAAACCCCGGGACCTAGTCCAGATTTGAACACCACACTGTATTAAGCCGCTACAGACTCTAGCCTACTACAAGTTAACTTTGGACTTGAATGTAGTTGAGCCCTAACCAAGGCTCACATTGATTAAGGTACAGTCACGTTCCGTACGCCTCTATAACCACGTCGGATTCTTTGCACTTGATTCCCTTAGTTGATCTCACCCACAACTAAGAGTTGCTACGACCCAAAGCCGAAGACTTATAAACAAAACTGTCTCCCACCGATATGTCTATCCTTTATTCTTTTTGTTCCGTCTTTTGATACAAAGATCAAGGTGAACAGAAACCAACTAATACTTTAGACTTATACTCCCGAAGAGTAGTCTAGAAATATCAGTCACCTCACAATAACCCAACTGATTAACAGAACCAGTTATTGCGGAATCATAAGAGTCTGAGACGAAGAACTGTTGTGATTACTTTCTATATCTTACCTATCAGAGATAAATCTCGAGTAAATCTTAGATAAGATAAAATACAAAATGATAGAATAAGTAAGATCAGAATATGCAACTACAGAGAAAATAGATGGATCTGGCTTCACGAATCCCAAATGAAGTCTTCAAATCGTTAACCTAATAATGGTTTTGGAAAAACTAGGTTAAAGGAGAATCGACTCTAGTTTGCAAATAGGACACGGGAAAGTGTTGGGATTAGGTCTTCCAGGTGCTAGAGTTCTCCCTTATATAGCCTTTCAAATCAGGGTTGCTTACAATCAAAGCTAAGATAGCTTAGTAACAAAGCATTCAATAATCACCGTTAGATGAACTCCTGATTTAAGATTCAAACTAAGTTTGCTTATAAATTAAGCAATCAATCTCCACAGTTAGGGTAACCATACCTAAACGTGTATATTGGGTTGGATCAATAACAGTTAACCGAAGTTAGCCATATGAACACTTTTGTCTTAGACGCATTCATCTAACACTTCTAGATAAAATATGATGATCAATCAATCTTGATTGATAATTAAATGAATCTAATTTTGTTTCAAATAGAGTTGTTCACTATCTCATAGAAATATTCATGAACAAATTGAAAAGAAATCAGGTTGATTCGTAATCGTACAAAGTACTTATACAAGAATCAATTCATGAACATTTAGCCACGGTTTGCAAAGTTAATTTGCATTCCTTAAATCATAAATGTTTTAGTTCATGAGTATGAGAATCATACATAATCGATTTTAGAAATTAACCACTATGTTCGCAAACTGGGTACGCGAACAGCAGCTCCGGACCTTGGCCTAGTCAAGCCGTTCGCAAACCCGGTTCACGAACAACCGTTCCGGACCTAACTCAGGTAAACTAGTTGGCATACTAGGTACGCAAACACGAGTTCCGGACCTTCTCAGGTAAATCTGTTTGCATACTAGGTACGTAAACAAGAGTTCCGGACCTGAATCATCACAATACAGTTCGCATACTGGATATGCATACCGTGTTGTATCCAGACATAGGTAATCGTTCTAAACTCTCAATTCAATCATTGAAACATCCTTATAAGACAACAATGGTAATCTCACACATACCATTAGCTTCAAGTAATTTTCAAGTGATCGAATAATCAATATGAAACTTCTCAAGCTAACATCAAATGACTGTCTCACACAAATCATATAAGATGTTCAAGGTAATATTCACTTTATCATCTTTTGACTTAATATTTAGTTTCCAACAAATAAATTGTTTCTAACTAAACTCGTCACAGATACGATGAACATAGAGCAAAAAGCTTCCAACACGTATTTCGAGAAATAGATAAGCGAGATAAACTCGGCTCGAAATATCCAATGTGTATAATGTAAAAGTCTATATAGATATACGACTTAGTCTCGTTAGAAGGCAGAATAGAATAGACTTCTGAGTGATATATAAGTTTTAGTCTCCACATACCTTTTGTTGATGAAGTTTATCCAGGCTCCTCAGTAGATATTCTTCTTCAATTGGTGAACGCCGTGAAGTCTAAAGCTCAATTACACATTTTATCCTAATCCGAGACGTAGCTATAAGTAGAGTAGAAATCAAGTATATAGTTTTGATCAACGAAACTTGACAAACAATCTTGAGATAGCAACGCTTGCGAGTTAGACCGAGCAGTGCCCTAACACATATCTTGAAAGATAGATTACTAGTCTCGTACTTGTTATAAGTCGGATCTTGTATATTTCGGGTACATAATAGATTGATCTTATATAGATTAGAACTAAGCCGTTACACAAATCCCTTCTTGTAAACTCATGTTGGTTAAACCGTATAAACTGTCCCTAGTTACTCAGTTTCATTAGTATCCCTTTGACTACAACTAATTTGTCCAACAAACGTGGATCACCTAACAGAATCCACTGCAAAATGTTGCTTTACCTCGGCAAGGACTTCTGCAACCCAATTCCCTCAGGACGTCTTACAAACAACAAAGAATCAAACTGTTTGTTAATCACTCACTACCAATCATAAATACCAAAGATATTACTCCCTTCATTTCTGCAAAAGTGTTACTATCACTTTTTCATTTTAGCCTATAACACTTCTATTTAATGGTTAGTACCCAGCAAATGACCAACACATTTCTTTGGTACCCAACATTTGAAATATTAAGGGTTGGTACCTGAACTAACCGTGGACTGTCAAGTCTAACTATTGACCGATCTTTTTATTTGTTTTCTCTAATTATCACCAAAATAAAAATGAATTTTACATATCTACCCTATTGTCAAAACATAAATCTTCTTTTTCCTCCTTCATTTCTTAAACATTCTTCAATTGCAGATTCAGTTCGGAAGCATCATTGACATTCGAAAGCCAAGCATTCAGACAATTGAAATTCTGAAAGAATTTTTTTATAGAGATAAAGAAGATTGCTAGTTGAATTCACATTGAAATTTAGTTTCAAAATATGGAGAAATCAATTGCTACCTGCAGTATACACCAAGAAAATTACGTTTGGTTCGGAATTATTAATTTGAAATCCACCATAACTAATCATTCTACTATATACATTCATCAAATGCTCACCATAGTCATAATTTTCATTTTTAGAAGGACTCCTAAATCTGAGCACAACAACGACATTTTATTCGATCGACAACGATTATAGATCCCAAGATCAAAGAAATACATTGACACCACCATGTGATGATGATGACTCCATTTAAATCTCTTGATTTATATGAATTTTCCCTATCAATACTAAAAAAAGCCTTCTTTATCTCATCATCATCAGTCTATCGCCACTAATACAAATCAATCATAATATCTCTGGTTTATTGAGATTGTGAATTTCTCATGAATCTGATTTAAACAAAACCATAATTCCCAATTTCAGTACATACAAATGAATCAAAACCCCAGTCCCAAATTCCCAATCTCACTCAAAATAATAAAACTCACGTTAAAAATATGAAATTTGATCGGATAAGATAAATTAGGGTTTAGGTTACAAAAAATTTACATCTACATATTCCTCTCTACTGTAACTCAAACATAAATTCCAAGATGAAGACGAGCAGGCGTAATTGGATATGATTTAGTTAAACCATAAAAATGGTACATATTCCTCTTTGGTCGTTTGGTACTAGAAATTTAGATTGAGAAGAAACGAAATAAATGGATCGAAGAAGATAACAAATTCGATCGGGGTAAATTTGTAAAATTTCTATATTTTTTTAATTAAAATTAGAAAAATTTAAATAAATACAAGTCAACCAAAGATTTTGACGGTCAACTGATGGCCCAGGTACCATCCTTTAATATTTCGTATGTTGGGTACCAAAGCAATGTGTTGGTCATTTGCTGGGTACCAACCATTAAATACCCTTAACACTTTTGCATAAACAAAGGTAGTATATGATTAACTCGGATTCAAGGATCTTCCAGTTAAATATAATCTTATGATTTACCAAATCTGAAATTCCTTGATAAAGATCAATTAAGATCATGATTGCCGAATAACCAATCTTGATTTAATCTTATGTTTATCAAAGATAAACTACTTGTTTGTTCCAGACAATCAAGTCAACCAGATAATCACGTCAAGATCAGGACCACAAAAGAATTTCAAGTCTTTAAACTTGAATCTTTTAAATCTTCAAAAGTAACAACACACACTTGATTCCACTAATGATTTTTCTAGCCGAAACGGAGTCTGTTAACGTCATAAAATCAATAGTTATATATATCTACAGATTTTGAATTAGTAAAATATGCAATAGTCCATTTTCATAATTCTTAAGTGGCATTATATCAGAAGAAAAGAACCATGGAATAAACAAGAACGTCCGTTGAAGATAACTATGTGTTAATTCGAACAAGTAATAAACACCGAAAACTAAATAACAATCTTAGTTTCCTACCAATGGTATTATCAGAATTTCTTGATCCCAAAGAAATATTTAAAACCAGTTAATAGTGCTTTTGTCCAATTTGAATTATACTACTTGGTACTAGTAGTAACCTCACACTTGTCTCAAGTGTGTTCTGGGATGAGTTTGTTAAATACAAAGCTTCACGGTTTATAGTGTTATCACCAAGGCTTTGATTGGAAATCAAGAAACCTAATTTCCAATTTCTCAAAGATATACAATTAATATCATTTCCGAAATTAAGAATATTCTTGATAATCTTTGGATTCTATTAACACACAATGATGTAATAAGATCTTAGAGTATATTCCAAACTCATTCCACTACACACCTACCAAAAGGCAAGATGATTGTATGTTTTTTTGTTTTGTTCTAAGCATAGAATTTGACGAATTTTACCTCATGTTATTATAATTTTTTATGTGGGGCTATGTTAATAAAATGGCACAAGAAGTTGTTAGTGTAAATTTGTATTAATTTTAGCACGTGTTGAATTTTTATAGGCACCCTTCTAAAAATTGGTCTTATGAGGAGATGGGCTAAAAGGGCATACGATAAACTAACTCTTAAGGAATGATTTTTTGGGCACTACTCAAAAATGGACGGGGACTACTCTTCATTTTTTGGGTGGATATTTGAAGTAATTTTGAGTCACGCCTTATCTATTTTATTTAATACCAAACTTGCCATTGGTAATTAAATAAGTTAGTGTAATGATTAGTGAGTTAATTAATGATTAGTGAGATTAAATTAATAAGTTGATTTTTTTCAAAAGAACAATTATTGATCGGGAGAAGAAGAAGATGAAGATGAAGATGATAATGAAGATGAGGGTTTTGGAAGAAAAAAAGTTAGATCTTTTTTTTAAGAGCCACAACAAGAGTATGATATTTTGGGTACTCACGGATACTTCAAATTTAGTTAATGGTGCTTGAATTGGCCAAAACATTCCTAAAAATGAACAATTTACAAATTGATTTCGGGTTGGTTAACAAAGTTCGGCTACGACATCTGAAGAACATGTAGCCGAACTCATCTGCAAGCGTAGTTCGGTTAATGTTTCTGAAAAAACAGGTAGCCGAACTCAGCTTTAATGGAGTTTTTTCTTTCAAAGAAAAGTTCGGTTGGGAGAAGAAAATTGCGACGTAACCGAACTAGGAGTTCGGCTATGAAAAAAATTGCGACGTAACCGAACTCAATATATAGGTTTTTCAAAGTAAAGTTCGGTTAGGAGAAAAAAATTGCGGCGTAACCGAACTTTTTGCAACGTAACCGAACTTTTTGTGACGTAACCGATTTTTTTTGCGACGTAACCGAACTTTTTGCGACGAAACGGAACTTTTGCGACGTAACCGAACTTTTTGCGACGTAATCGAACTTTTCTCTGAAAAAAAAAAGAAAAACCTCCATTAAAGTTGAGTTCGGCTAGTTTGACAAAGTTTTTCACATAATTCCTAGCCGAACTTCTCTCTGCAACTTCCATTTTCAACTCATTTTGATGATTACTTCTTATTTTTTCAACCAAAACGAATGACAAGTAATGGGTTTGTTATAATTTTGATTTTGATTTTGTTTTGTTAATGATTTAAATTAAGTTATATATAGAGGTGGCGGTGGTGTTGGTTTGAGGTGGTCGGTGGTGGTCGGTGGTGATGGGAGGAGGTGGTTATATATATATAAGTGGTGGTGATAGGAGGAGATGATTATATATATATATATATATGTTAAGGGTAGGTTAGTCATTTCCACACTTTAGGATACCCGTTATAACTATAAGGTAGATATTCTTATCATTTAGTAGTCCCCCACCATTTTTGAGTAATGCCCAAAAAAAAATGGTTCCTCTTAAGGGCTAGCTACTGCTCAATATTTATAATGGTGAGCCAAATTTGAGTTGGTAAAGGTTATAATGGGCCAGTTGGGTTTTCCAGATAATAGGTTGAAGTGGGTTTTAGAAGCTAATAGGCCCGAGCATTTGGACTTGGAGAATTTGGACGTGTGATATAATGAAAAAAAGAAGAAAATAGAAAGACATGTAAGATGTCACTTAATTCGCTGATCTTTCGATCCATTCGGCTTGAAGGTGGGGTACCTGATCAATACATTATAGATTGCTAATAGGGAGACCGGTTTGTTTGGGGTGTACCAAATTACAAATAAGACAAAACAATAATTGTTTTGTGGTTGGTACATCCCAAGCAAATTGGTACCCCATTAGCAACCTTGAATACATTGATGAATTAGACATGGGTGTGATTCGTAAAGGAAATTTTAATTCTTATAAAATTCCCTAGTATTAAAATGTCATGTACCTGAAAGTACATTGACAAGATTTGGGTAGTAACCACTTGATTCAGAGAATCAAGTTTCTCTGGTTCTTGCGAACACAGCCTCAAATCGAATAAACGATTGTTTTTGATTAAAATTGGATTCAGTTTCATTACAGGACTCTCACTTACTTATAAAGCTAGAACTTCCTCTCTAATATCCGACGACCAAAACCAACCCACGTGTGTACATCTAAACCACACGTTACAATTGATAATAGCAACTGCTAATAAGATAAAGGATGCCAACTAGATACTAACACTGACACTGTAGAAGATATGGGTCACCCTCTTCTCACCACAACGGGTACATGACATAAAACCCGATTTAATAAAACGCCCACGATTTGTGAAACTTTAATAAACTCGTTAATAATTCCGTCAGGCCATGCGATTGGTCATTTATAGTAGGCTTCGTCAATTTTTCACTTCATGAGATGATATATTGACTGTGTAATTACCTAACTGTCCTTACAAATACAAGCTTTAATACTAGTTTTTCACTTTTTCCTTCTCAAACGAATCGAAACTTCAACGAAATAGATTCATCATCTTCAGTTCTTCTTCACTATCATCTTCTCAAACTCTTTAACGAAACACCTTCATCCATACAATTGTTTCTTATTTTCGTGCACCACCACCATTACCACCAAACACATCCATGTTCTTCAGTTCTTAATCAGTGATTCAAGTTGAGCAATAATCACAAGACTCGTAGCTAATGATAAGCGACAACTAAAGGTGTTATACATCTTCACCACCTATTCTTTCAAGTGCTGACAAGTAAAAGTGATTTTTTCATGATTTCTTTTTGAGATTAGTTACAATTTTATAGGTTCTGAAATTAGTGAAAATTTCGGGGGTTTGTTAAAATTAGGTTTTAACTTGGATTTTATAGTTCATTCATACGATTGTGGTGGTTTTAAGAATGGGTTTAAACTTGATTTTTATTTTTGCTAATTTCATATGTTTAATTTTGTACTTTGGTTAACTAGGATTTATTAGTGGACTAATTTGCGGGGTTTGAGTTGCACGGTTCTTCTTGTGGTATAAGTATAACTAGTATTGCGGCACGCGCTTCACACGTGCTTTCCTTTTACCCTCTCATGGGACCCTTGCACACTTGACCTACTCTCTCTACTCTTTATTTTCTCCTAATTATTTCTTTTTTCATTTTTACCTTTTTAGCCTCATATAATTTTGAAACTATGGGCAAATTTTGGCTTTCAAAATTTGCAGCTTCATTTACTATAGATGAACAGTACTAAGGGGTGTTCCCTTTATATAATATTGAATAGATAGTTGTTGTATATTATCGAGCAATTTTTGTTTAAGATGTGTTATTGTTTAATGTTTCTGTTTTGTTTTATTTCACACTAGTATTGCGGCACGCGCTTTGCACGTGCTTTCCTTTTACCCTCTCATGGGACCCTTGCACACCTGGCCTACTCTCTCTACTCTTTATTTTCTCCTAATTTGTTATTTCTTTTTTCATTTTTACCTTTTTAGCCCCATATAATTTAGATGGTATATTTAATGTAGTTATGAAACTATGGGCAAATTTGGACTTTCAAAATTTGCAGCTTCATTTACTGTAGATGAACAGTACTAAGGGGTGTTCCCTTTATATAATAGAATAGATTTGTGGATAGTGAGTGAAAACGCAGGGGTACCAAGTACACCACTAATTTTTTCGTTCGGCAACTTGTACGGATAAAACCTAATACAATTAGAAGCATACGAACTGAATGATCCCTTGCAATATATATATATATATATATATATATATATATATATATATATATA
>JAJJMB010010755.1:2095022-2330211 GCA_023531105.1 Papaver atlanticum | reverse complement strand
ATATATATATATATATATATATATATATATATATATATATATATAAACTCTATATCACTAACCTCTTCTCAATCAATATATATATATATAGCCTTGAGCATTGTATAATGACGAGTTGTAGGAGTAACCCATTACCTTCTGGATGGAATTGCCATAACATGGATGTTCTTCTTAGAAAGAATTATTGCAGTAGGATAATGGTTAGGAGGATTTGAAAAGCATTATGGCATTAAGATTTCCAAGGTTTAGCCAAGGATTAGCCCGGGACCTCATTGCTCATCGTATTGGTTTGGTATTGCTACTGCACGTGACTTTTAGAGTCATGATGATATTACTGAGGAACGTCTTTATCAGAATATTTTTTCTTCTCTCTTCAGGCCGTTAGCAATAATTTTTCTTTAGACTTTCAGAAATCTATTTCATATAGCTTGGCAAGTAAATTTTGAGTATGTATATAGACAAGAGTCCGTGAACCCGATTGTTAAGACGATATCAAAAATCAATATCCAAGATCAATCTAGTCGTATCTAAATAATCTAATTGGAATTCTGCAAAGTAATTAAACTTATTGTAATTTATATTTCAAGATATGAATTCTACAAAAAACAAGTTTCGTAATTTTATTTTATTTATGGTTTTGACACGGAACAAGTTTCGTAATTGATTACAGTTAGATGGGTGTATCTACTAAGATTGAATACGTACAACTTGCGTAAACCCAATTATAAAGATAAACAATATAATGTGGAAAAGGAAAAACATAAGACACCAGAATTTTTGTTAACGAGGAAACCGTAAATAGCAGAAAAACTCTGGGACCTCATCCAGATTTGAACACCAAATTGTATTAAGTCGCTACAGACGCTAGCATACTATCAGACTTCGACTAGCATGTAGTTGAGACCGAATCCACCCTCCAAGTGATTCAGTTACAGTCCTGATCCTTATGTGTCTTGAACCTCGCAAGGCTCTACGCAATCGGTTCCCTTAGCTGACGTCGTTTCCATCCTAAGAGTTGCTTCAACCAAAGTGAATACTTTTGATACCAATCTGCTTCTAACAGATAAGCCTATTTGATTTCTATTTAGTTCAAAAGATCAAGGTGAGGAAATCTGTTTGTAATAGACAAAGCTAGCAAACCTCACAAGTCTGGAACTTACGACTCCCGAAGAGCATCCTAGATTATTAACCATCCCTCAAGAACAATCTTCAAAATATCACTTAAGAACAATTTTCAGATATCTAACTTGAGGAATCACAAAGTATGAGACGAATAGACCTTTGCAATAACAGAAAAGCAAGATCAGGATACACGAACTATAGAGGTAAAGATAGTCGGACCTTGCTTCATGAATCCCCAAAGCGAAATCTTTTAGTCGTAGACCTAATTATGTTTCTTAGGGGAAACCTAGGTTTGTAATAGACGACTCTAGAATCAACTAGGACACAAAGTGTCAGGGATCGATTTTCCCTTGAAAGAGCATCTCTACTTATAGTGTTACAAGGCCAGGGGTTGCTTAGAATTCAAACTAAGATAGCTTGAGAATCAATGCAAACACTTTTACGTCTTGAAAATACAATAAAAGAATATACACTAGGGATCAGTTCTGGAACCATGCATAATGATTGTTCGGTTTGGAAAGTATGCCAAAGAACTAAAAGCAATTTGATGTTCATTTAAACACCTAAAAATTTAATCATGATGCACACACATAAGTGTTGGAGTGATCAATGAAATCTTAAAAGTGTTTAAGAAAGTTCTAGCAATGGTAAACATATTTAATTCGAATCGCACTTGAGTTATCACAAAAGATTTTCATAGTTTCAGAATTTATTCCATAATCAGTGAGCATTTGTTTCATCCACAAAAGTTGAGTACAACATGAAACTGTAGAAATGTATTTGGCTTCACATGTAGATAAAGACTGAGAGTTTTGTTTCTTGTTATACCATTCTACAAGATTTAAACCCACTTGAAAAAATCCTCCTGATGTACTCTTTCTGTCTTCTACACACGCTGCCCAATCTGCATCAGAATATGCAGTAAGTTTAGTGGTAGTATCAAAGGTGAAAGATAAACCATAACCAATAGTATGTTTCACATATCGGATGATTCTTTTTACAGCAACAAGATGATACTTGAAAAAACGAGGGTACCCAAATATACCTCAATCTAAAACTTTTCCGCCTATAAGTCCTTTTCCGAAAGTGATTGTCTATGGACTGAGTCGAGACAATACACCTAATCGGTTCACACTTCGTGTGATCGTCTATGGATATGAGATCGAGACAATACAACAACGAAGTATGTTTACTTGATAATAGGTTCGGACTTAACCAAACTCTAGGGATTATCTATCAAGTAAAATAGGAATTAACGTTTGTGTATTTTACTTCTAATTATAATAAAACAATTATAATTGCAGAAATAGAAAAGTAAAAGACATATCAAGATTTTGTTAACGAGGAAACCGCAAATGCAGGAAAACCCCGGGACCTAGTCCAGAATTGAATACTCTCAGAATTAACCGTTATACAAAATCAAACCAACTTCGTATTGTTTAGACCAAGCAACTAAACCTATAGTTCACCTAGTTCCCTTAGTATTCTCACGCCTCCAACTTGTAATAAGTCACGTGCTTGGAACAATTCCTTTGGTTCGTATTCCAAACAGTAAAGGGACAACAAATATGTTCGGTAATAACTCTTTTCAAACAACGTGATATGAGTTTGACAAAGGCTCTTCCGTTTAACCAATAAACTCCTTTGTCGGGTCCTTAGATTAATCTCTCAACAACTACCAAAGTAATTGTTAGACTATGCAATCAATACTATTAATCACAAAGAAGTGTATTGATGCCGATCTACTCAACTAATCAATCCAATCTATCACAAAGATAAACCGATCATAGTTGGATCCCTTTCCAGCCGAAACAAGTATTGTGCACACCAAAGATTATGAACCCAAAAAGTCTTATTATCTTCAAATCTTCTTTAATCTTCAATCAGCACCTGCACACAATCAACTTGAATCTCTTGTGATCAATCACACGCAGAATGGAGTCTGTTAACGTTGGATTATCATAAGACGTCTTTAGATCTACAAACAGTCTAAAGATCCCCGTCAAAACTTCGATCTAGTTTGAGTGAATCTTATATCAGAAGAGAAGATTCTCAAGCATAAACAAACTAGGTGCAATCAAAGTTCAACAACCGTTAGTCAATCAAATCAATCGAAAACTAATAATAAACCACAATTATCTAGTTTCCCACCAACGGTACTAATAGAGCTTCTCAATCCAAAAGAAGTCTTTAAACTTAGCAGCCGTAAGAGATTTTGCCTAATTAGGTTACTTTCCTCTCCGAATAGGCGGCTTCACCAGTAACAACACAACTAGGTAGTTTTGCTGGCTCTGGGGATTAGTTTGCTCGAAATGCAAAATTCAATATTTATAGACAAGGAAATTTGGACACCAAGGAATTTCCAAAACCGAATATTCTCAAAGATATGCAATAAACACAAAATCGGTTTTCATAATTCCTGGAAATGCACTGTCCAAATATTGACCGAAATTCCAATAGAAAAATCTATAATCAGTAAATGCACATTACTAATTATTATTTTCTAAAGATATGCATTTATTTGCTGGAAAATAAATAGCATATAAAAACTAAAAAACCTTAAATAAAAGATTCTCAATTTATTTCGATCCTGAGATTCTCCTTTAGCTATTAAGGAATATCTTTGAAAGAGTTACTGCACGTGTTCAAAGTATGTCGACATCTTTACTTTGAAAGTCCTTTTTCATACTTATAATCTTGGAAACGATTTTCCACACTTCCAAACAAGTTTATAATTGGTTCGTCTGAATTCCAAGAACTATGTGATTGATTATCCTATCAAATCACCAATCATGGTTTCACAGTTCTACCAAAACAAGTTCGGTTCTACCTCCATGTGAGTACTATGCATAGTCACGCTAGTTACCAAACTTCGGTTGACAAGGTACTAGGATCGGTTCCCCACAACTTATGGTAACTACCTGTATTCGGTCGCACATGTCCATAGGATCGGTTCCCCCAAAACTACAAACTTGTTGCACATGTTCATAGGATCGGTTCCCCCATCTACTAAAAATGTGTTGCACCTCTTACAGGGATCGATTCCCTCTTGTAAATTTGTTGCACCTCTTACTAGGATCGGTTCCTCAATGGCTAGATAAAAAAAATTATTTACAAGGCATCAATCATACCATCTTGAGTGATTACTTAAGATTGGTTTCACTAATAAAAGTCATACCAATACATAAGTCAAGCCTTGTAAATAGTTTTACCAAGATACATAAACAAGTTTATGAGCGGTTATACTAAACACACATATTGGTAATTCAAAATAAATTTGCAATGATTAACAATACCAATAAGCCTAGCGATTTTCCTTTCGATTAACGAAACAAGTTTATGAACATACTTCCTTTAAACGAATGTAAAACATTGTTTTCTAGGATGAAATCTTCACTCATACCCATACATAATCACAACAACATTCATATGATCATATTGATGTCTTATATACAAAGTTTAATGGTTAAGCAGTAACCCTCGTATTGTATTCCTTAATACTATGTCTAACTAGAGTATCATACACAGCTTCGCAGTTATGTTTTCAATATGCACGACTTGAAAGATACGTTAGGGAACGAAACAGTTCAAGTCAAATATTACTAACCTCAAGAGGAAGGATGATGTTGTCGTTGTAGCTCCATACTTCTTCACATTATTCAAGTCTTCACGTAATACTTGTAAGTTTCATATCCTAACATTTTCAAGCTAACCTATACAAAGTTGACTCTAGTATATAATCAAGCGACTCTTTAAATGAGTTTTTACTCACTAAAATATGACAACTAAACTTGACATACCAACGCTTGGTGGGTTCAACCGAGCTATGATCTATCGATCTCCCCCTTTGTCAATTTTAGTGACAAAACTCTTACATCATATGGATAAACAAATTACAAAAATTCATTATACGCATACGCTTGATTTCAAGTTCAACAACACAAAACCTGCATTAAATTCAATCCTTAAATGCCGCTGCGGACATTATAATAACAAAGCTAATACTCCTCCTAAAGGTAAGATAGGTAGATTTTCAATCCGCACGTCTTTGTTATTTCCATGTAGTTCCTCATAACTACATATCATATGGTATGTGACTCCCTCTTAGCCTATGCTTTCACTCTTTTCGTTAGAATAAACTTTTTGGCACAAATGTCCTTTCCCTTAGTGATGCCAACTCACAACAAGTCAATATCACTTGTTTACTCCATATATTTCTCCCCCTTTTTGTCACAAAATGACAAAGAAACAAAAAAATAAAGGACAAACTGAAAGGATCTTACAAATCTCACAAAGAGAAATTGCAAACCTATAAGAGTTGAGCACGAGGGTTTTACACATCATTTTAGATAACCAATATCAAAACCAAAACTATAAGTAATTTGGTTTTAACATGTTATCTAGGAAACAATTTCCCGAAACAATTTTCCCTAATAGTTTAGCACATCAAAAATCGACTAAGCACCTTAGTTCTTTTGCTAAACCGATTGTACAAATACAATCGCTTGTTCTATAAGACCAAAATAAGGATCAGAATTAACTTTATTTTTCTCATCAGGTTCTAATTATTCTCAAAAATAACTTAGACCTTTCACTTTTAAACAAGACAAATACTAGGTTAGTTAACTAGTAATTCTTGTTAAGGCATTCGGTTAGACTTGAATAACCGAAACCTTCACATTTGATAAGTCTAACTAAGATGCGAAAAACTTAGTTTCTCTTATCCGGAAATCACTTGGACTAAACAAATGTTCCCGAAACACTTTTGTTTAGCCATAAACAATCCATACAAACCAAATAAATCAACTTGCATAATCATTTATCTTAACCGGAAACAATTGAAACAAACATAGACATTATAGCACCGCAATTGCACCGAAATTTTGCAAGCCTAAACAATTGATACCAAACAATAACGAAAGATAACAATAGTTTTTCTTAACCGGAAACAATTCAAACAAACATCCATACACAAATAATGGAATCAACATCAATTGTACCGAAATTTTGTTAATCAAAAGCAATAAGGATATGAAATAAAATCATGCTTTTCTTAAACAGGAAAACAATTAACTAACAAGATTGTTACCTCAATTTCCGCATCCTCTTCTCCCCTTAAGATATGACATTAAGCGCAAGTTCACTTAGAACTCTCCCCCATTGAAAGTTGTCATCCTCCCGCCAAAACAAAAGAACAACAACAAAGAGCAACCTTTACCAGAGAAAGGTTGAAAACCGGTTTTAACTATGCGATGCAAAAGTTGAAACCTCGAAACACATATGCTTTTATGCTAAACCAAAAGATTCAACATATTGTGAGTTTTTCACATTTTTTTTCTACAGGAACCCCTCCTGATCCTTTAATAAAGCCTACCAACATGAGCTAGAACTTAATCCCGCTAAATCAAAAAGTCACCCAAACCATAAGGGTACACACATTATGAGATCGAATATCAAGGTAATAAAACCGAAATCAAACATCTCATAAACATACATAGCAATAGCATTCAAGTACAGGCTATGTAATCAAAAACTATCACAAGAAATATTATAAAATAATAACTTTATTCCTAATAGTAAGATAGTTTTATTCATAATAGACTTTATTGAAATAATTCAAAAACTAATGTTTATTATCCTTTTCAACAGATTTTTTTAAAGATCATCTTCAATTTCCTCAAATTTTTCAGGATCTTCATCAACTGCATCTCGACTGATATCTCGGATTCTGCACACAGTACCTTGATTATATTCACAGGCTAAAGCATTAACCTTTCGATTAATATTCCGAGCATACTCCCTAGTACCGATTCCAAGTTTAATCAGTTTTTTTTGGTTACGGATAACAGTTCTTAGTAGTATTGCCTGTCTATGATGAGTTTCGATGGTACTGAGGAGGACTTGTCGAAGATTAATAATATCAATCTTAGCATCCAAACTGTTTTGGACAAGGAGATGAGTCACATCTTCTTTTTCATTTTCTATATCTTCACTACCAGATTTCTTGAAGGTATCATCAAGATGAACAGTTTCCTTAGAAGTCATTCCACTCAAGGCTTTCAGAAGTTTTGCTTGAGATCTGGTTTGAGAATACATCCTTTAGCATAAGTTCTCAGACACGTTGAGTACATATACTTGAAATACCTTTAACACATACCCAACATAGATATCAGCCTTAAATAAATAATTCTGAAAGGATTTTCGCATCTAATGTGTTACAGATTCACAACTTTCTTCGAAAAGAAATTATCTTTCTAGATCAGTATCAAGAGATACATTTAGCTCGGAAACTTATCCTGTTTTACACAAGTTTTTTGCAATACAACTTTTCTACACGTAGAGCCAGAAAATTGTATCTATATGTAGATTGTGTAAACTCTCTATGTTGAATAAGAGATTATTGACAGGATACAGATAGCCCAGATATGTGTGCTTCCTTATATCAGAAGATTGGGCATTGTAAGGATGCACATTCCAACACAGTTAAGCGTAGGGGTGAGGATCCTCCTCACTAAACACCTTTTGAGGAATTTCTTCCTTCTTAATTTTAGGGACATTATCATGAGCCCTTGTGTGGGTTTCGAACCCATCCTCTCTATTAGAAATATTGCGAGATGCAATATCTTCAATTATATCATGTACCCAGGATGGAATGTTCTTTGAACTTGACCCCGTGTGGTCTAGATCCGCCATACGACAGAGTGCTGATGTTTTTAGTTCAAGACATTCTATATGTCCTCTTAAGGTATCCATTCCTTGTTAAAAAAGTTTTTCTAAACACTTGTCTAGATATACCTTTCGACACGTCTATGTAAGAAGATCTTCAATAAGGATTTTATTCCTTATTTGTGAATGCTCCAGCGAATGAGAAAGAATTTCACACTCTGTAGTCTGCTGATGAACTTTGTTGCATAGAGCCATTTTTTGTTCCTCATAATCTATCAGATTATTTTGAAGACTGAGTGTATCTCGCTTTCCTTCACAAATTCTTACATACATTTGAACAATAAGTTCTACCACATCGTCTAGACTGTCAATGGTTTTTTCCTTTTCTGAAAAGTTTTCGACATGTTTCAAAAATCTATCCAACACCTTTCGAAATTCAGAACTTGGGCAAGGTAGTGAATTTAATCTCTTTTTACACGTGAAACCAGAAGATTTTTCGCTAGAGATTGAACTTGATCCAATCAGGAACCTGATTCTCAATCAAGTTATTAATCATGGACTTTTTCTTTGATTTTCGAAAAGACTTACGAGACCAATTTCCATTGACCTTTCTTGAGATATTATTCTCATTATCTTGACATACGTTAACTGAATCAGACATAGATTAAATTTCTTATAGGTTGGATCGCACCAAACACAGATTGTTAGATCTTTTCTTGTTTACCCGTTCTGATACCAATTGAAAAGACGAGGGTACCCAAATATACCTCAATCTAAAACTTTTCCACCTATAAGTCCTTTACCAAAAGTGATTGTCTATGGAATGATTCGAGACAATACAACTAATCGGTTCACACTTCGTGTGATCGTCTATGGATACGAGATCGAGACAATACAACAACGAAGTATGTTTACTTGATAATAGGTTCGGACTTAACCAAACTCTAGGGATTATTTATCAAGTAAAATAGGAATTAACATTTGTGTATTTTACTTCTAATTATAATAAAACAATTATAATTGCGGAAATAGAAAAGTAAAAGACACATCAAGATTTTGTTAACGAGGAAACCGCAAATGCAGAAAAACCCCGGGACCTAGTCCAGAATTGAATACTCTCAGAATTGAGCCGCTATACAAAATCAAACCAACTTCGTATAGTTGATACCAAGCAACTAAACCTATAGTTCACCTAGTTCCCTCAGTATTCCCATGCCTCCAGCTTGTAATAAATCATGTGCTTGGAACAATTCCTTTGGTTCGTATTCCAAACAGTAAAGGAATAACAAATCTGTTCGGTAACAACTCTTTTCAAACAACGTGATATGAGTTTGACAAAGGATTTTCCGTTTAACCAATAAACTCCTTTGTCGGGTCCTTAGATCAATCTCTCAACAACTACCGAAGTAATTGTTAGATTATGCAATCAATACTATTAATCACAAAGAAGTGTATTGATGCTGATCTACTCAACTAATCAATCCAATCTATCACAAAGATAAACCGATTATAGTTTGATCCCTTTCCAGCCGAAACAAGTATTGTGCACACCAAAGATTATGAACCCAAAAAGTCTTCTTGTCTTCAAATCTTCTTTAATCCTCAATCAGCACCTGCACACAATCAACTTGAATCTCTTGTGATCAATTACACACAAAACAGAGTCTGTTAACGTTGGATTATCAAAAGACGTCTTTAGATCTACAAACAGTCTAAAGATCCCCGTCAAAACTTCGATCTAGTTTGAGTCTTATATAAGAAGAGAAGATTCTCAAGCATAAAAAAACTAGGTGCAATCAAAGTTCAACAACCGTTTGTCAATCAAATCAATCGAAAACTAATAGAGCTTCCCAATCCCAAAGAAGTCTTTAAACTTAGCGGCCGTAAGAGATTTCGCCTAATTAGGTTACTTTCTTCTCCGAATAGGCGGCTCTACCAGTAACAACACAACTAGGTAGTTTTGCTGGCTCTGGGGATTAGTTTGCTCGAAATGAAAACTTTAATATTTATAGACAAGGAAGTTTGGACACCAAGGAATTTTCAAAACCGAATATTCTCAAAGATATGCAATAAACACAAAATCGGTTTTCATAATTCCTGGAAATGCACTGTCCAAATATTGACCGAAATCCCAATAGAAAAATCTATAATCAGTAAATGCACATTACTAATTATTATTTTCTAAAGATATGCATTTATTTGCTGGAAAATAAATAGCATATAAAAACTAAGATACCTTAAATAAAAGATTCTCAATCTATTTCGATCATGGGATTCTCCTTTAGCTATTAAGGAATATCTTTGGACTATTAATGATAAGAGTTACTGCACATATTCAAAGTATGTCGACATCTTTACTTTGCAAGTCATTTTTCATACTTACAATCTTGGAAACGATTTGCCACACTTCCAAACAAGTTTATAATTGGTTCGTCTGAATTCCAAGAACTATGTGATTGATTATCCTATCAAATCACTAATCATGGTTTCACGGTCAAACAAAACAAGTTCGGTTCTACCTCCATGTGAGTACTGTGCATAGTCACGCAAGTTACCAAAATTCAGTTGACTAGGTACTAGGATCGGTTCCCCACAACTTATGGTAACTACCTGTATTCGGTTGCACATGTCCATAGGATCGGTTCCCCCAAAACTACAAAATTGTTGCACATGTTCATAGGATCGGTTCCCCCATCTACTAAAAACGTGTTGCACCTCTTACTAGGATCGGTTCCCCAATGACTAGATAAAAGTTGTTATTTACAAGGCATCGATCATACCATCTTGAGTGATTACTTAAGACTGGTTTCACTAATAAAAGTCACACCTATACATAAGTCAGGCCTTGTGAATAGTTTTACCAAGATACATAAACAAGTTTATGAGCGGTTATACTAAACACACATACTGGTAATTCAAAATAAATTTGCAATGAATAACAATACAAATAAGCCTAGCGATTTCCCTTTCGATTCACAAAACAAGTTTATGAACATACTTCCTTTAACCGAATGTAAAACATTGTTTCCTAGGATGAAATCTTCACTCATACCCATACATAATCACAATAGCATTCATATGATCATGTCGATGCAATAAACCTCGTATTGTATTCCTTAATACTATGTCTAACTAGAGTATCATACACAGCTTCGCAGTTATGTTTTCAATATGCATGACTTGAAAGATACGTTAGGGAATGAAACAGTTCAAGTCAAATATTACTAACCTCAAGAGGAAGGATGATATTGTCGTTGTAGCTCCATACTTCTTCACATTCTTCAAGTCTTCATGTAATACTTGTAAGTCTCATATCCTAACATTTTCAAGCTAACCTATACAAAGTTGACTCTAGTATATAATCAAGCGACTCTTTAAATGAGTTTTGATTCACTAAAATATGACAACCAAACTTGACATACCAACGCTTGGTGGGTTCAACCGAGCTATGCTCTAACATTCTCCCCCTTTGTCAATTTTAGTGACAAAACTCTTACATCATATGGATAAACAAATTACAAAAATTCATTATACACATACGCTTGATTCCAAGTTCAACAGCACAAAACCTGCATTAAATTCAATCCTTAAATGCCGCTGCTGACATTATAATAACAAAGCTAATACTCCCCCTAAAGGTAAGATAGGTAGATTTCAATCCGCACGTCTTTGTTATTTCCATGTAGTTCCTCAGAACTACATATCATATGGTATTTGACTCCCCCTTAGCTTATACTTTCACTCTTTTCATTAGAATAAACGTTTTAGCACAAATGTCCTTTCCCTTAGTGATACCAACTCACAACAAGTCAATATCACTGATTTACTCCATATATTTCCCCCCCTTTTTGTCACAAAATGACAAAGAAACAAAAAAATAAAGGACAAACTGAAAGGATCTTACAAATCTCACAAAGAGAAATTGCAAACCTATAAGAGTTGAGCACGAGGGTTTTACACACCATTTTAGATAACCAATATCAAAACCGAAACTACAAGTAATTGGTTTTAACATGTTATCTTGGAAACAATTTCCCAAAACAATTTTCCCTTAATAGTTTAGCACATCAAAAATCGACTAAGCACCATAGTTAATTTGCTAAACCGATTGTACAAATACAATCGCTTGTTCGATAAGACCAAAATAAAGATCAGAATTAACTTTATTTTTCTCATCAGGTTCTAATTGTTCTCCAAAATAACTTAGACCTTTCACTTTTAAATAAGACAAATACTAGGTTAGTTAACTAGTAATTCTTGTTAAGGCATTCGGTTAGACTTGAATAACCGAAACCTTCACATTTGATAAGTCTAACTAAGATCCGAAAAACTTAGTTTCTCTTATCCGGAAATCACTTGGACTAAACAAATGTTCCCAAAACACTTTTGTTAAGCCATAAACAATCCATACAAACTAAATAAATCAACTTGCATAATTATTTATCTTAACCGGAAGCAATTGAAACCAACATAGACATTATAGCACCGCAATTGCACCGAACTTTTGTAAGCTTAAACAATTGATACCAAACAATAACAAAAGATAACAATAGTTTTTTTTAACCAGAAACAATTGAATCACAAACAAACATCCATACACAAATAATGGAATCAACATCAATTGTACATAAATTTTGTTAATCAAAAGCAATAAGGATATGAAATAAAATCATGTTTTTCTTAAACAGGAAAACAATTAACTAACAAGATTGTTACCTCAAATTCCGCATCCTCTTCTCCCCTTAAGATATGACATTAAGCGCAAGTTCACTTAGAATTCCCCCCCATCGAAAGTTGTCATCCTCCCGCCAAAACAAAAGAACAATAACAAAGAGCAACCTTTACCAAAGAAAGGTTGAAAACCGGTTTTAACTATGCGATGCAAAAGTTGAAACCTCGAAAGACATATGCTTTTATGCTAAACCAAAAGATTCAACATATTGTGACTTTTTCACATATTGTTTCTACTGGAACCCCTCACATGTTGATCAACTTTGACACCATTCTCGTCTCGTTGTAACTTCCAGTATTAGCCATGGGAGTGATCTTTGGAGTTCTAGACCAAACTTTTTAACAAGTTCTTTGGCATATTTCTCTTGAGAAATATAAATTCCATCCTTATGTTGTTGAATTTGTAATCCTAAGAAATACTTTAATTCACCAACATTTCTCATTTCCAATTCTTTTCCTAAAATGGTATGGAATTTTTCAAAAGTTTCCTGGATGTTGATCCATGGATGATATCATCCACATGGATCTGAGCTATTAAAAGATCCTTTTCACTCCATTCGGTGAACAACATTTTATCAGCAGCTCCTTTAGCATAAC
Source organism: Papaver atlanticum (assembly GCA_023531105.1). Classification (NCBI taxonomy): domain Eukaryota; kingdom Viridiplantae; phylum Streptophyta; class Magnoliopsida; order Ranunculales; family Papaveraceae; genus Papaver; species Papaver atlanticum. The sequence continues at coordinate 2,317,095 of JAJJMB010010755.1, read as the reverse complement.
CTTTTCTAAGAAGAAAAGTTGTAAGCTTTTCATACCATACTCGTGGAACTTGTTTTAATCCATATAATGCCTTATTGAGCTTAAAGACATAATCAATATTTTTTGTACATTCAAATCCTTTAGGTTGAGAAACATAGATTTCTTCCTTTAGGCACCCATTTAAGAATGCGTATTTTACGTCCATTTGATGTAGCTTAATCTTCAGGAAACAAGCATGAGCGAATATCAAACATATGGACTCAAGACATGCAACAGGAGCGAAGGTTTCATTAAAATATATTCATTCAATCTGTGAGTAGCCTTGAGCAACAAGTCTTTCTTTATTTCGAATCACTGTTCCAAATTCATCTGACTTATTCTTAAATATCAACTTGGTACCAACAATATTTACATTGGCTGGACAAGAAAAAAGATTCCAAACTTCTTGTCGCTTGAATTGATTAAGTTGTTCATGCATAACACTAATCCAGGCAGGATCATTCAAAGCTTCATCAATATTTTTAGGCTCAGCTTGAGACAAGTAGCATTCAAAGTTGCATAGGTTTTGAAGCTGACTGCGTGTCTTAGAAGTTGAGTTTATTCAACCAATGATATTATTGATATCATGATCCCTACGAACGCATTATACGAGCAGGATTAAATTCCACCGGGACACCCTTGTCAGGGATTTTCTCATCGCTAGAGCAATCATGATCAGAAACAGTTGAACCAACTTCTTCTGATAAAGATACATCTTTGACATTCTCAGTTTTCCCTATATGAGGCAATTTAGCAAGAGAGATATCATGATGAAAATTCTCCAAGTCATCAATAATAACATTTGTTGATTCTATCATGACATTGGTTATGAGATTGTATACTCGAAAACCATAACTATCATATTTAGATGCATAACCTAGGAAAATTCCTTCGTCACTTTTAACCATTGCTAGTGCTAACATTGTTTGGGTTAGAATTTGTAACTGAACCTGACCTAAGATCAACCATTTTGTAAATATTTGAGATTTCAACCGAGAGATTAATCTCCCACTGTGGTCGCCAATCTGTTGATGGGGAAAAATGGTTTGCTAGTTATTTAGGAAATGGAGAGACAACCATGTGATGGAGGCTCCTCAACCTAGCGAACTGCCTAACCTCAAACAGATGCACTACATGGGAGTTCTTTGAGTTTGAGAGATCAATCTGTAGGACTCCGGCCTAAACCAAGACAATGGTCGTTCCAGAGTCAATTTGGTCACAAAAAGGGAATAGGGTTGATCTGTAGGAGGGGAGTTGAGAAGTGTGCGAGATCAATGATGATCAAGGGTTGTGAATGTGTTTAAGGTTTCTGCAAGTTTTCTGTGAACTATTGAGTTCAAATAAGTTCTGGTCGATTGATGGAATTCTTGAGAGTGATTGCTCGAAAAATTGTCTTTTTTTTTTTAAATCGTGGATTCAGAGACTTATTTATATTGCCAGAATAGTAGACACATTGATCTACAGTAAGTGTGACGGTTGCTCGAATGAAAGAGTGGGAAAGTGGGAAATCGTGGTTTAACCAGTTCCAGGTCGTGCAGAGAATTGGTTGATTGTCCACCCACTACTTTGCTAATTCCCTCAACTGCTTGTACAACTTACTCACATTTCTCATCGTGGATGAACACACGTGCTATAGGACGCCAGACCAAAACCCTAATTAATATCCCCCATGTGACGTGATTGGTGTCTCACGAACGTGGAGTCTGCAAAGCAGACGTGTATTTTATTAGTCAGTCGTTGAATTGATTAGACAATGGGTTTAAATATTGTTCAGTTGAGCATGATTGCTGAATGCTTTAGGATTCATGAATTTGAACATGTCTTCTGGGACGTATAATTCTCGAATGAATGATGTTGATATTGCCTGTCTAAGCAAATATTGTCTGATGAATCGTTGAATATTGATAGTTGAATCAATGTTCGAGCATCAGTAAATTGCTGAATATTGATAGTTGGATCAATATTCGAGCATTTGAGCAAGTATTGCTCATTCGATCAATTACTGAATATTGATAGTTGGATCAATATTCGAGCAACTGAGCAAGTATTGCTCATTCGATAAATTACTGAATATTGATAGTTGAATCAATATTCGAGCAACTGAGCAAGTATTGCTCATTCAATAAATTACCGAATATTGATAGTTGAATCGCATCAGTAAATTAGTGAATATTGATAGTTGGATCAATATTCGAGCATCTGAGCAAGTATTGCTCATTCGATAAGTTACTGAATATTGATAGTTCAATATTCGATCAACTGAGCAAGTATTTCTCATTCGATAAATTACTGAATATTGATAGTTGGATCAATATTCGAGCAACTGAGCAAGTATTGCTCATTCGATGAATTATTGGTAACGTGACCCAATAAAATATTAATTAAAATATTGGTAGCCTGACTGAATATTATATTTTTAACCCATATGTTGATTGCTTGATCAATGTAAGATTATTAGTGTTTGAACTCGCTCAGAATTATGATTTACAGAGCGTTTGTTCGAAACCCTAATTTTGATCAATTGTTGATCAATTGATGACTTATTGAAAATAAGTCACTGAGTGAAGAAGGGACCGGCTACATGGGATGATGGTCGACCATGTAGCGCCCAAGTGCTCGAGTGAGCATGCACGAAAGTCTTTTGTTGACCAGTTGGTGAAAGGATGATCAAATGCTGGTTTAATCATTTATTAAAATAGTGCTCGTGTGAGCGTTAGGTATTAAAACCTAGTTATGGAGAGAGATGAGGGACCGACCAAGGGGTCATGGGACCGGCCCTTGGTGGTCGTGGGACTAGCTGACGATCAATTGAGCAAATCCCAAGTTGGTTGAAGAGAGTTTGGACCCAATACGAACAATTGACAGCAAATTAGGTCAAAATTATGAAGATGTGTGGGACCGGATCTTTGCGAGCCTTAGGGCCAGCCTTGGTTGGTTAATATAGCATGCCCGTGTCACCACAGTGTCCGTGTCTCAGTCCTGAGAGTTTTGGAATTTTCTGATGCGCGTTTGATCAGTATTTCAGATTTTTAGAAGAGTTTGATCTTGACTGAAACTCTCAATTTTGCTCGAATGAGCGAGTGAAACTTTGCTCATGCGACCAATATTTTGAAAATATTAAAATAATAATATTCTAATACTTGACGTGAGTAGCCTAGTCGGTCATGTGACCGTTTGACTTTTGGCTTTTTCGTGGTTTGAGCAATATTTGAGAAAATATTGAAAAACTAGTGTTTTCGCTCAAACGATGGAGTTCCATGAGATGATGGAAATAATAATATGAGAAAATAAGGGATTATGAGGTATGGGACCGGCCACGGCTAGGGCATGGCCGGCCGGCTAGGTGGCCCGTGACACCTTTCCCTATTTTTGTTCGATGAAAGTATGGAAAACCAAGAGTTTCGCTCAAACGAGGGAGTTTCCATGAGATGAGGGAAAAATAAAATAAATTAAAATAAAATAAAATAACAGGAGAGGGGGACCGGCCCCGGCGGCACGGTCGGCCGGCCGGTGGGCTCGGTCCTACGCCTCTTGTTTATTTTATTTAATATTATTTTTCTCTATAAGTTGCTCGTTTGTCCGTATTTTCGAACGTTCGTTCATGCGTTCGGGTGCCCGTTCGTGCACTATTGTCAAGTACACTTGCATCATTTTCTTGGGGCTTACTCGGTGGTGACCCAGACGCCTGTTTGTTGGATAATTATTACTAATTCATGAAATTCGGCTAAAAATGATTCATGAAACGGGGTAATAAAATAAGTTGAGTATCTATTACTAATCCATGAATTCAGCCGTGGGATTCAAGGAATGGAGTAATGAGATATAATGGTTATCTATTACGAATCCAGGAAATCCAGCCGGGGGATTCAGGGAACGGAGTAATGAGATATAATAAATTATTTTCTAGGAATTCAGTGGATGAATGTCACGGTAGAATTAATCTATTTGCAGAATCGAGATATGAGATAATTGGAGCATCATATTCGTTCTGGGGGTGTATAGTCAGGGAACAACGATCGGCGTGACGTCCTGAAGGCGTTAAGCTCTCTAACAAACAATTATGTCTAAAGAACCACCTGATTCTATACACGGTCTCTTTACGTAGTCAGGGAACAACGTGCAGCGTGACGTCCTAAAGATGTTAAGCTCTCTAACAAACAATTATGTCTAGAGAACCTCCCAATCATTAAGATTCTATGTAGAGGTGGGTCTCTCTATGTAGTCAGGGAACAACGAGTAACGTGACGTCCTGAAGGCATAACGTTACGTCCTGAAGGCGTTAAGCTCTCTAACAAACAATTATGTTTAGAGAACCGCCCAATCATTCGATTCTACGTAGGGGTGATGATGAAATGTGTGAAGCATCGAACGCTCAGCTGGGAGACCTTTCGAGAAACATATTCATCATAGCTCTGAGAGGAATGCTCACTCAGTCAGAGATCATGAAACGGTTCACGGATCATAAAATATGAATCGTCACATGCGTTCCTGAAGCCGGGTCAGAAACATGCAGTATCATGATTTTACGATTTTAGCCCTTGTCGAAAATCCACCATCAACACATATTTATAGACACAATGCATAACATTAGCTTTAGTTTTGGAGATAATTTTGGCTCTAAAAAGGATATTTCATAAAAATTAAGCAATTCTGGAAAATTCAAAAAATATGATTGATTTTGTGCTCCTGTTAATTTTATTGACATATGGAAACTTTAATTTCAAAAATTTCGTTTGAAATTTGGCTCCAATTATATTTTGATTTATGGGTAAAATTTCGGTTTATGAAGAGAAACCAAAAGAATGGTCTATCATAAATGGGATGAAACAAAAAACTAGGGAAGAGGTGGAAGACGAAGAGAAAATTTTCGAGTCTTATTTTTTCTTTCAACAGTGTACTTATTTGAAGAGATATTCATTAATTAACCGTCCCTATTGATATGGGTAGCTTCACAGCGTACACACGGTTTTCTTTTTTGGAGAGATATTCATTAATTAATAATTAATATGGGTAAATCAGGTACAATTAGGAAAATTTAGGAAAACAAAAAAAAATCTTATTTGACGAGATTTTTACTTCTCCACCTTTAATAGGAACGGAGGGAGTAACATAAGAGAACTGGGGACTTGTTCAAGGCACTTTTTATCTTTACATTGACACCTTAAAGAGAAAGAATAGCATTCATCAAAGAGACCTAATTATGACTTAAATCAAACATAAGAGCTAAAAAACTTTAAGAAAAACTTTAAAAAAAAACTAAAAATCACAACGTCGACATTTTTCATATCATACCCAAAATACACTAACAGAATCATCAAAACAATAAAGAAATTAAAACGATAATAAACCCTAAAAACATCTATAATACATAACAGAAGGGTTTTTGAGCTTGGAAGAGCGGATAACATTTTGAGACAAACATTACATCTGACCATCCCAATCTCATCCCAGTAAAAGACATCCGACGGATATGAAAGTTGTAACCTATTTTGTTATTTGTTATGAATTTTAATTGACTGGTTCCCTCATAATTAGGGTCATAAACTTCATATTATGAATGTACATTGATTGGATTTCTTCTTGAATAAAATAAATTCAGTACGAATTTCTTTTAAGAGTATTCTTTATGTCTTTTACGATTGTAAACACAATACAATTTATTATTATTTTTTTACAAAAATCAGGCAAGCTCTGTCAATCAAGTAGAATTGAATAAAAAAAATACTTTGGTAGGAATTTTTCTAATGATCATGTTACGCGCTCCCTCATTTTGTATGTTTGTAGGAAAAAACCAGAGGTGGGTCAAAGAGTTATTTTTCAAGATAAAACTAACACGTAAGATTTTTTTATCAAATAAACTGGATAACAACTATTTAAAAAAAATTTATTTAGTAAAATGAATTGGTATTAAAATGCAAAGGGTTGTTAAATGGATTGATGATACAATCTTAAAGATATTGTATATTAATCCAAGTTTGATCAAGCTTATGTTGTTTTAGTTTTGATCGTCAAAAATAAAATAATATAACACGATTAAATAATTTGACTGGCAAGATTTAATTTTCGTAATTACTCTTAAATCAACTGCACTTTTGACCGACTTTAAAAATTATTTATATCAAACTTCTAGGTTCATAAGTTCTTATACGTGGAATTCATCCTAACAAGATTTCAGAACCTAATTAAATATAATCCTTAATTAGACACATGTCGAATTACTATTTTTCTATATGTTTTTATTAGATATTTAGTATAACTCTATGTTAGCCTCATGTCGTGCCGTTACGGTACAGGTTATTTCTAATAATACACATAATCGTCTAGGTTGATTCATCGCGAACCAGCAGAAATGGAAAACCATTAAACACAACTTGTCTTTCTATTCCAACAATATCTTCTTCTCTTCGATCAACTCTAACATGAACATCACTCGATTTGGGATTTTTCCTCTACCCTCCAACTAGTTTTTAGGATTTTTCTCTTTAATGTTTATTCCCGCTCCTTAGTACGTGGTGGTGGTTGTAGAGACAGAAAATGCGTATTGCAATCTTAGAGACAAACCAAGAAGTAGGAAAATGGTCACCTTCAATTTTCTAATATAATGTTGTTGCGTTCAATTTTTTAAATAAAATGTGAAACACGTGTCTACAGTTTGTTTACAGTGAGAAGTTATTTTATAATTTTTGAAATATCAGTGAAATTACGAGGGTACTGAGTATTCCACAATCTTTACGATATCAACCTATGCACACACACCTTGTATAACCTTATTGAAGCAAAAACGGCCAAAATATTATTTCAACAAGGTGTATTTGGTAAACAGCTTGTGGATCCAAGAGAATCAAGTATCAAAGATGTAACACAAAGATCAGAACCAAAAAGAAAAGTCTCTAAGTCTTCAGTCTTGAAAGTAACCGCTGCAAACAGCTTGATTCCACCATTGACCAATACACACAGAACGGAGTCTGTTAACCTTGGTTGATCAACAGTTCTATCAATAGATCTAGAATCACTTAAATCTTTTCTAGCAAATTTTCAAATAAACTTGAGTGGCCATAACAGAAGAGAATGACCATATAATAAACAAAATTGACCTATCGAAGGTAATTATATCGTTAGTTCTAATCAAACAATAATCTTAGAAAACTAAAATAACAATAACATTTAGTTTCCCACCAACGGTATTACTAAATGCTTGTTGATCCCAAAGAATAAACGAAGGCAACCCAAAATAATTCACCTAATTAGATTATTCTTATCACTTAACAAGTTGGCTTACCACATGATCAATCGAGATGTGTGTTCAAGACTCCCTATTTGTAGAGTAATATATGACCAAGTTGAATCTTACTATACATACTATGTGAAGGGAGATGATCTCTTAACTTAAGTTTTTAACTTAATTTTTTAGCAATTGATTTGATTATATCTAATTGTTCAATATGAATCCCTTAAATATGAAATTTTCGGACATAGCTCGGCGCAAGTTGAGCCGAGACTCATCTGTTATCATGTATCTTCAGAAGTATGCTTTCTCTTCCGGAAAAAAAATAGTAACACAAGATACTATGCAAATTTTATGCTAGTTGAAAATAATGAAAGATATGTTTAGTTTATCTAACAAGTAACAAAATAAAATCGGGATTAGGTCATAAATATTATTCTTCATCGCCTTCCTCCTTAGGTTATTTCGAAGCATGGATTTCATGGATAACGTCTTTGAAGACGAAAAAAACAATGATGATTATGGTGTTATAAAAATATGGGTACTAGTAATCAATTCCACGATGATATAGTAATTTTGGATATGATAGAGAAGGTAATAATGTTATGATCATGCCATATCTTTCAATAACTTTTTATTCATATGAAGAATCGTGTGATTATTATACTAGACAAAGCGGTTTTAACGTGCGAATTCAATCAACAAATACAACTTGTGTATGATTCAGTCAAGTGTCATTTGCGTGGTCATGTTGAAGGAAAACCCATGGGGGAAAAAATTGAGGGAATAGATGAAAATTTTAGAAGTTGTGGTTTCAGTATGGATACGTAAGGCAGATTTGCGGCTTCTATCAATAAAGAGTGACAAATAAGACATCTTATCCCAGGACAGATATTGCACCATCATGATGCATCACGTTAGTGGGAGGCTGTCCAAGAGAAAAATTACACCACTATGGTACAATACCCAGGTTGGTCATCGGGTCAGAACTAGTTATGTACCACTATAATGTAATTTCTGAAACTCGTTGTTGCGAAAGAAAGTGGTACTTGGTATATGTCTATCCTCTCTCGAATTTATAATTTTAGAAATATCAATAAGACATATATAGGGAAGAGATGTTGGTTGAAGGTGTTTTAGGCGGAGATGCATCCTTAAGTTATAAAAGCTTGGCCATGAAGCATATTTGATGCAAAAGCATCATTGTGATATGTGTAGGCATCATCGTTGATACGTTGTTAAATGGCCCGAGCTAGAGAATGCATACTTGTGAACTAAATGACCCAATGATGCACACTCTTGTGCATAACTTGCGAAAGACACTTTGGTCTATACGGACCAAGATTTGCTTGGCTTTGGAGTTGCAACACGAGTTATCTTTAGTTGCTAGTCACGACAAGGATGAACTACGATCCCTTCGAGCCACGGAGGAGGGTACGTAGGCAGTCATAGTGAGTTTCAACAATCATTGCGATACTATGATAACTCATATCATCTGGCTTGGCAATGCGATGTAAGAGATGATTTTTGACATACTTGATGAGGTATTTGCATTTCATTCCTTGGAACCTCATAATGCCCATTCAAGACATTCGATATGCAAGTTAGGGGAGCTTGCATAAGCCAGTTGCATCACAAGGATGATGCAGGGCAAGAATGGCATGAGCCTGACTGATGCACCCTTAGCACGAGCAAGATCAATGCATGATCTCAGTACCGAAGCGAAGTAAGGAAGTTGGAAATAAGCTTGCGATGGCCTATTTACAAGTCCTAGGCATGCGCTATGCCTGGAAAGGACTCGGAAGCCAGTGATGCGTGTAAATGCATCAACATTAGCCTTCAAGGCTATATCCCTTCACAGAACAAGGGTAAGTTGGAAAGGTGTGGAAGCTATGTTTAAGGCATCATGCTTGCAAATCATGTTTATAATGGCGAATGAACGTACATTTTCCTGGTAATCTTGAAGTTTTAAAGCCGATTACTTCATTCACGAGAGGCGCATCGGAAAGTTTCGGCCGGTTGGGCATAGTGTCGGAGGCGCAATCACCAGACTTACTCTAATCCTCTTTTAATATAGTCAATTTCTTATGTGTCACTTGTGTCTGGGATAACCATCTCAGTCATTTATATGCGGGTTCCTAATTTGGCTTTTATTGGTGAGATTTTCTTTATGTGGTTCTTATCTATTAGGCATTGACTAAATGCAACCCACGTTTGGGTTAAATGCAACCGAGATACCACTTTCAAAATTATGATATACATTATTTTAAAAGTGACTAAATGCAACCCCAAAAAAGTCAAGTCAAATCTAACTCATAATCAAAATAACCACCCAAAAATAACTAACGGTTTTTATTACGGTAAGTTTATATTTAGGTTTTTTTTCATGTTTTCTTCTTCACTAAATCAACGGTTATTCAAACCCTGGTCATAACACTTATTCAATGAGTGATCCGAGTTTAAAAAATTTAGGCCAAACCCTAGATGAATTGGAACAAAATATTTGTTGTTCAAATGAAGTTAAGGTTTATGAAAACAATGAAGAGGTAGGCATCCTTTTGTTTTTTTTGTTTTCTTTCATGGTTAAAACTTGAGCAGTAAAAAATTTAGATGAAGAACTGCTCGGTCGGGTTTGATCGACCACGAGGCTTATTGGATTATCGCGGCTGACCAACCCTAGTAGGCATTAGATTTTCGACCACGAAGCTTCATGAAATCTGCTTGGGTCGCTTCTTTCTAAATGATTGTTATGCACTAAAGTCAACCACTGACGGATGACTACTTAGGTGTCTTGTGTCGCTTCAGTCTGAATGGATGTGTTGTACTAGAGTCAACCACCTGCGGATGACTACTTAGGTATCTGGATGTTCATGTCCGGATGACCCTATATGTTTATGTTTAGTTATTTTATTCGACACTTCTAGCATAATATGAATTTCAAACTTTCTTAATAGGTTATTCCCAATCAGATTGAAGATTCCAACTCGGGCATGGTCCTACAAAAGGCGATAAACATAAAGTGATAGTGATAGCTTTTGTGGATGGAAACCATCTTGTTCCAATGAAGCTGAAGTTAAGTGCTCCGATTCCACTAATTAACATGGAGCGCTTGGAAGACGAAAGCATTTGGTGATGCGCAGGACTGGCTAAGCCATTACAAGACAAAGATGGATATATTTTGCAACATCATGAATATTAGCTCAGATAATTAAGTGTAGCTGATTAGATTATTAATAAATAATCAAGGATACTAGATAAAAACCTTGCTAATGTATATGGTTAAGACATTGATTTCATCCTTTTTATGTACATATTGAATTTTCATCTTTAATCACTGTAAAAAAAATATGTTTTAGTTGTATAGGCTGAACTGACACAAACAATCGTTTATTCCTGGTTGACTTGAAGGCCTAGTGTCGGCCAGAATGAAATTAACAACCGCCTCAATGGTCAGTTATAAACGACTGGTCCTTTTTATTTCTTACTGCATGTTTTTGATGTTGTAGTCATCCAAGTCTGGTCGACTCCTGCTGGAAGCAGTCGATCAATGATATTCAAAACAAAAACGAAGATTTCAGTTTGGTCTGGTCGACCCTGTGTTCTTAGATAATTTCCTTCACACTAACTATGCCAATGATCAAGTCATCCAGGTATGGTCGACTCCAACTGGAAGCAGTCGATCAATGATATTCATACAGTGCACATTACTGATTCTCCATAGCTGTAATACCTCTCGCATGCAGTGGCTATCGAAGTTGGATTTTTATCCACTACTATCATGTAAAAGCAAGACCACAATCATTAATTCAGGGGAAGTCTAAACTTCTTGATATATGGAATGCATATAATCATCCAAATTAGATTCCTAAAGTGCTTCTAGGATGGGAAAATTTATGTCAAGTCCCAACAATCCATTCCGAGATACACAAAAGGAAATTCCTTATCGATGAATTCCTGATAATTAAATGTTTTGCAAACTGAATTATCCATGAGTCCGCAAATGAATTCCTAATAGTACTCGAGTGTTGATAAAAAAATATACTAAAAGACTTGTTTGATGATGACCTTGAAGATACTCATAAATACATATTACAAAAATTGATTCAAAAAAATTCTCCATGAAAAAGTTGGGTTTTTTTGGAGAGCATGAAAAGGGTTTTGAAGAAAATGTTTTTTTGGGGTTCTCAGCTGATTATTCGAGTGAATTTCTCCATGAAAAAGAAGCTAGCGAAAAAATCAATGGTGATGGTAACTTCCTCAATCCTCTCTTTGGTTCTATCTCGAATAAAGAAGAAAAAATATTAAGAGACTCGATTTAGGTTGATTCAAATCGGTCAACGGTAGGTTGTATATAACAAAATTGTTAAAAGTGATTTAGGTTGTATTTAGAAAATTACATTTTTCTGTGGGTTGCATTTAGTCACTGCCATCTGTTATCGTTTCCACTTCAAATTTTCTAAAGTAGTTGAACCAAAAATTAAATATCATGTTTGGTACATGTCTATCCAACATAGTGGTAGGGTCTTCCACCGTTGTGCAACAGGATTTAATTGGGGGCCCCAAAAAACGATTAGGGGCCTCACCCATTTTATTTGCACCCCAAATTTTTCAGGGGTGTATTTAAATTTTGTGAAAATACTATTTTACCCTTCACTAAAAATAAATCTTAAAATCCTATCAACCCTTAATCTTAAGCTCCAATTCATTTCTAGTTCTAAACAAAAAAATCACTCCATCCCCTCTCACCCTCTCGACTCTTCTTTTCTCTTCCATTAACGATTCCAAGAAAAAAAGAAAAAAATAATCACCTGAAAATTTTCAGTTACAGTAAAAGGGTCGTCAATTCGACAAGCCTAAACCCTAACGATTTTTAATATGCATGTAGAGACCATAAAAAATCGTTAGGGTATATGATGATCAAGATAACGATCATATTTCTGGTTTTCATATTTTTTACCCTAGATTAGAGTCGTTAACATAATATAGAAACCTATGACGATCCTCTATGAACGACCCTTTTTTAAACGTTAACGACCCCAGGTGAAAAAAAAATAGCCTCTCTGTCCCAAAAAAATTCAGAGTCGTCTTGGTATAACACACAAAATAACGACTCTTTCTGATCCAAGCTAAGAGTCGTCAGGGTATGTCATATTACCCTGACAATTTTTCATAACCTGGAAAAGTTGCAGGTTTGAGTCGTGAGTCGTTGGGGAATACATCCCTCGACATTAACGACTCTTTCTCTGTGTTGTGACATATATCCAATCCATGGGAGAATTTAAGATATCTTACCATCAACACAATCATCTTTGTTGCTTGAACCTTCCCTAACATCATTTCCCCTACTTGAATTACTCATTTCTAAATTTTTCCTTTAAAACCTCCTCTTCTTCTTCTCAACTCACAAACAAAAACAAAAAAAAACAAAATATATATATATATATGCAAAGCAAAGCAAATTTTGATTTTAAAATCTGATTTTAATCTATCCACACTAATTAACTTTACTTAATTAAGTTTTAATACTAATCATTCAGGGACAGTTTAGCCATTTAAAAATATTTTGGTTAAGGGGTTACTCAAATTAGGTTTTAATGACCTTTTTTATCCTCTAGTGGGAGGCCCAATTGGGCCCCCAATTAAATCAGCTTGTGCAAGCCTAGAGATGACAACTAAACTGAAGTAGCTATAAAATGAGCCCACACCGGTGGTTCAGATGGATTTGTGGTTCTGCATAACCCGTGCACGCTAAAAGAAACGATTCAGTTTCACTGCTCCGAGAAATCTTATGGTCCCAGCATCAAATGGGTTCCGGTTCCACATGTAAGGTCAATAATTGTAATGTAAATCAGATTGTGTAAAACCAGGTCTTCAACAACAATCTTCATAGGGAAGAGTCCTGTTTGATGTCAACAAACACGTCTTGGTTTTTTCGACAGTTAATGTGTGCTTGTGGTTAAGGAACCCTCTCGCCCAATTAATCAGCATTTTAAGATTACTGCCCCTTTATGCTGTTTGGTCATTCGATTCTCTTCAGGTGCATATAGCTTTCGTATTCAGTATCCCATACACTTGAGAGTGGTGAGGTGTGGGGGAAATACATCTGCGAGGGTGCAGATGAAATACAGCAGCAGCATATATGTTTCAGCAGCATTAAGAGGTTTGTTTGGTTTTCGACAAATTAAACATGCTTTGGTCTCATCTTTAATTCTATGTACACTATCGTACATAAACTATCCTACATATTTATCAAACAAACAATTCAAGAAAATATCGTTAAGAACAAAAATGCAATACTCGCAACTATTAGAGTGCTCTTCTATAGAGTGCTCTTCTATTTTTATGTAGTACTACTTTTTCTCCATCGAGTATAACTCTCCTTTAATCAATTGATTTTGGGTAAAATTTATGCTCAGTAGTGCCGGCATGACTGCCTCAAACCCACTTATCATCGGCCCTCAGTAATGATATCTGAAGCAGTGAGAGACACCGAAGATGAGAGTGAATCTCGAAGCTGCTCAAAAGTTGGATGTCCTCCATAAGACGAACTAAGTAGATGGTTAGACCACATTGCAGTTGATTTCATCTTATCAAGCAAACAAACCTCCATTCCTTCTTCATCCAATTCATAAGCAACATGTTCTCCTTCCAAAAGCTTCAAAACTTGCCTCATTGCGGGTCGAACCGACAGATCAGGATATGCACACAACAAACCCAAATGAAGAATCCGCTCGACCTCATCATTGTCGAAACCACCTTTAGCTTTTAACCGAGCATCTAATGCAGACAACAGTTCACCTTTCTCCATCAAACCCCAAACCCAATCAACCAAAGGAACTTTCCCATCCTCAACGGGTCTTCGTCCACAAACAACCTCTAGAATTAGAATACCAAAGCCAAATACATCTGTTTGGGCAGAAGCCCGCCCAGTTCGAATCACTTCAGGTGCCATATATCCTACTGTGCCAATAACCCTAGTTGTGCTGGCTGCCTGATGTCCGTGCCCATGCATTCGAGCTAACCCAAAATCACCTAATTTTCCATTCATATCCTTATCAAGCAATACATTACTAGCCTTTATATCTCTATGTAGAACTCTTGATTCCCATCCTTCATGCAAGTATAGAATTCCAGCTGCAACATCTTTCAAGACTCTCATTCTCTCTTCCCAACTCAACAAATGACGGTCTTCACATTCAAATATTCTTTTGTCTAAACTCCCATTTTCCATATAGTCGTAAACTAAAATCAAACTCCCTTTATCTCTTTTACACCAACCTCTTAATGCAACTAAGTTTCTATGTTGTAACCGACCCAAGCTCGAAACTTCAGCTAAAAATTCTTTAATCCCTTGATCATTTTCATGTGAAAATCGTTTCACCGCAACCTGAATCCCACCCATCATAACCCCTTTATAAACCTTTCCATTCCCTCCAATCCCAATCACAAATTCATCACTAAGACCATTTGTTGCAGACTCAATATCTTGATAATTAATTCTATGTGGCCAATACTCTAACTCCCAATCTTCCATTGCCTCTCTCTTTTTCTTCAACAACAGTCTCCTCTTAGCTAAGAACACGTAAACTCCGGTACCCAAACCAATAACAATCATACTTGACACTACAATCCCAACAATAAACCTTACTGATCTAAAAACAGAACCCTTAGGTTCAACAAAAGAAGGCAAATTCGTGTTGATCAATAATTCACTTATGGAAGAATTAGAATTACTAAAACTCCATCCTAAAATTCTATGATTTTGAAATAATCTCCCTGTTGCAGCAGTAAAACCCACAAACATTTCATCAAGCAAAACATCTGTAAGATCATAATCCATACTAATCAAATTCTTTACAGGTCTTTTCTTTCCAGCAATACCCATTGAAACATTAAGTTGAGGACTCACATAATCAACCCAAACTTGATAATTGACACCATTATTCAATTTCAATTCATTAAAATCATCACCATTTTCATTCCAAATCCCAGCTGGTTGAGAATAGGTTGAGGTAAGAGAATTCACATCAACACCCACATGATTATTATTAATATCATTAAATTCTTGATTTTGAAAAACGTCAAACTCAATACCAAACACATGGTTCTTTTGATTACCATTATTAGTTAAATTAAACAGACCAAGATGGTTAGAAAATGTTGCACCTGCTGTACTAGCTGAAGGAGTGAATATTAAAACAAGACCATGACCTCCTCCTGCTTCGTTTTTGAGTGGAGCCATTGAAAAAATAAAAGAAGTATAAAAAGGAAGAAGCTTTTTTGATGATGTATTTGTTTTTATTTTGATTTTTGATTTGTATAAAGCTCTACCCATGCTGTAAGTTGAAGCACCTGTTAAAGAGAGTATATTTGGTGATTCTATAGTTGTGTTAGCTAGGAGTATGAGATCAGAAGAATTGAATCCATTGAATACAAAATCTGTTGCATATGTTGGTAGTAATATTAAGAATCTGGGTAGTAAGAGGATTAGATAGAGAAAATGAATCGCCATTCTTCAGCTGTAACAGTAACAGAGAAAGAGAGGAGTGGTTTTATACGGAACTTATATTCGGTCGTGGATATTTTTCCAACAGTAAAGTAAATCTTAGTGCCAACAGGCACCAGCCAAGTAACGTCGGTGGCACCAGCCTTGTGGTTGTTGTTTTTTTCGACTTCACATATAAGTGAGTATATTACTAATTTGCTTGGATGTACCAAACTATGAGAAAAAACACGTCTCTCCTATGGATTAGTATACCAGCAAGAAGATTTGGTACCATCGGCAGCGTAGTTGTTTTTGTCATCCCACCTTTGCAAGATTAATAAGCACGGGAAACTAAAGCAACGGTGCTAGACTGAAAATCTCCGCTACCCTTAGACTTAAGACTTTTTGCACCAAATTTCCATCTCCAACATAAGGGTCAAGGTCATAGAGATAGATGACATGGCTAAGTGGGGGTAATAAGTCTAAATAAGACTTTCTCTATGACCTTGGGGTCTTAAAGCCACAACAACATTTTGTCTCTAAATTCAAATAAAATTTGTTAGATAATACCCATGGGGTTGGAGATCAACTTAAGGTAAAAAGTTTTATATTTATCTTTTTTTGTCATTCAGTAATGTGTTAATAAGACCTCCACATAGGATGATCTTGACCCTTTGCATTACAGAGAGCATCTCTAACAGAAAGTACAAAAAATCATATGTGGTTTTTTTATTTAGTCTTTTAATTTATGGGGTCTATAAATAGAGTAAATATAAGACATCATATTTAAAAAAAATATCTCCAACAGTAGAGAATTTTTTTGGAAAAATAGTGAAAAATATGATGTGGAGGTGGAGCCGGAGGTGTAAATAACACTTTCTTGAACACCTTCATATTTAGTAAATTATTGGAGATGAATTTATGCCAAACGATGGTCTAAAATCCTATTTGTCACTAAAAAAACAAAAAATTCACCCTCGCTTGGAGATTCTCTTGTATGACAAGCATTGTTGAATCCGCCAAACCTACGACTCTGCAAGGTTTGAATTATAGAATTTCCAGAACAAGTAAAATAAAAGTTAAACTTACTGATTTTATTACTTATCGGGCTACATGCGTAGTCTCTTTTTCAAACACATTTAAGGGTTTTGGATAAGAAGAGGAATACAGCCCAAACGAAGTTTGGTGAAGGGGACAGTCCCCATGGCTCATAAAGTCGTGATAGAGAAATGAAATGAAAGATGAAAATGGAGATAGACGGAGTTGGTCATGTTTGACTAGCAAATATATATGCATATAAAGGTAGAAACAAAGAGTTTTGTATGTACTTTGACTTGCCAGCGTCAATAAAGAGAAGTACTTTGATTAAGAGTTTAATTAAGTCCAGGAAAAGCGGTTAAAGTGTTTACTTAACACATTTTATGCTCTAAGAGCATCTCCAGTGCAGAGGAGGTCTTGTTAACACATTTTTATGTGTGAGTCATTACTAAATGACAAAAAAAGATTAATGTAATTTTTTTTATCTTAATTTGATCTCTAATTCCTAAGGTATTATCTAATAAACTTTATTTGAATTTAGAAATAAAATGATGATGTGGCTTAAAGACCAAAGGTCATAGAGAAAGTCTTATTTAGACTTTCTCCATTACCCCCACTTAACCATGTCATCTATCTCTATGACCTTGACCCTTGTGTTGGAGATGAAAATTTGGTGCAAAAAGTCTTAAATCCTATGTGTCATTCAATTTTAAGACATTTACCCCTTGCATTGTAGATGTTATTAGGAGTAAAGTGGATTGATATTAGTTCTTAATTAAAAAAAAAATCGTAATTTATTCGCCTAAGAGGGATTCCATTGGAACCTAGCAAATGTGTACATCTAGAAGGCATACATCGGACTATGAAATAGATTTTGGGTCCACGTGGCAGATTTAATCTTTTGAAGCTGTTAGATTTCATTTCGTGGTACATGATGATAGTAAACCAGTTATGCCGGAGATATGGGTTTTCCAGGAGTATGTCATGTGCCTTTCTAAGCTAGCCGTGTGTTTACTTTTGGACATCCGTATCGGCTAGCCGTATGTTTACTTTTTGACACCCGTATCGCCTAATCATCGGCTAATAAAGGCCCAATGACCAGTGGACAGATGTCCTTTACTGATTAGTCTTTTAGTTTAGGGTTTCCTTTTCTATTGGTCAAGTATTTAAGCTGTAAGAGAACTGTATTTGGTTGTTATGTATGTTTTAATGAAGTATTAAGAGGCTGCTACGGCAGAGTTACTAATTCCGATCGATTTCCGTTCCCTTGTCCGTTAAATTCTTTCCCAAATTGCACAAGAACAGTACAGAGTCCCAAACAAGCCACGGTTTTCTTGTTGGCTTTTTTGTTTTCACATCTATTGGAGAGGAAAATATTGGACTGAAATTTTTGCATTTATTCCGTCTAGGAGAAAATATATGACTTATTTTTTTCAATTTTTTTCTTTCAAATCTCAAGAGAGGGAGAAACCTACCGATTCCAAGAAAGCAAGCTAAGTGAGTTTATACAAACGGTTGGTTCTAGTGTGAAATGCGCTACTCATCATGCCCAAAAAGTACAGTCCTGAATTGCTGATGTTACTTGCCGCCATTTCCTGACAAGAAAATTGTTATGTACTAGATTCCCTTTTTAGATGAAAATGATACCTTACATGGTCAATATTAGCAACCGCCTCCTGCGTCGGTGCGAAAATTCCATTAGAGTTCTTTCTTGCACCTGTTGGCAGAAACTGAAGGAAGAGTCTGAACACTAGTCTCTAGAATATAGACAGGCAATACTTGATAAGAACATTATCTAGTGTATAAACAGTCTCCGAAAGTAAATAAAGAAGGCCATAGATAGATGTTTCAGATGTTACACTAACATGAAACATATAATTACAGTCTGACATTTGCGCTTTGTACCCTAATTTCTATTACACCCTATTATCCCCCCTACGTGGAACTTCGTGGAGATGTAAACAGTGGCTGATTTTCTTACCTTACAAAAAAAATGACACTGTTGCAATACATAAAACATTTTGATGAATACTTGCGTTAAAATGGGTGTTGAAAAGGAATGGCTGAAACCTGCGGGAGAACCATTTGTTACGCGCCTCCACCACTGAATGTAAGTATTTGATGGCGAGCCGGTCTTTGGTGATTGCCTTCAGCGCCACCTTGATGAACTCTCCTGACTTTCTCTTTATCTATACGTGCTCGTCGAACAACTTCTTGGATCTGTCTGTCATGATCCTTGAGCATCTGGTCCGTGTTCCCAGATGGAACTAGTAGTGTGCCAGAGTAGTGGATTTTGCGTCCCTTGGGTCCGTAACCCTGCTGAAAAACAAAAAACAGTTTATTGTGTATATGCATCTTTGGGTGAGAAATTCCTGATAAAAGAATAATGAGTAATGAGGATCCAAAGCTATTAAAGGAACTGAACAATTCACATTGAAAAATAAATAAAACAAACTCTTAGGAAAAAAAATGTGGAATGTAATCGAGAAATTATACCACAGCAACGAAAGCTGATAATAAAGGAAACAAGAATCAGTTGCCATAAGATATAACACATTATCACATGCTCGGGCAGTACATATATATGGAAGTCACGGTATATTCCAACTAACACCCATCATACTCATGAAAATCACAGCATATTCCAACTAACACCCTAGCAGAGCCAAAAAAATCCAGTTAGGACTTGACTTTAATATCTATATACTTTGAAATACAGGCAAGACATTTGAAATGCGTCAATTTTTCAACCTTTGCGTAGTTAATTTATGAGCAGGAGAACTCTCTCTTGTGACCTAGATTAAGCTAGTATCTGGTTTAGCAAATTTTTATAAGAATTTTTTTTGTAGCACTTACCATAACTTGGTCCCTGTTGCTTGACCTAGCAGCTTCCTGTTGATGGGAACCTGACACACCCTGCCCATGATGACCGTAATAATCCTGTCCTCTGGTAGAGCCAGAGACATCATTGAATGACCCCGGCAACCTGGCAAGTTTTTTTGCCTCGGGTTGTGTAGAAGAAGATTTTTCTCTGCGGTCATCAGACAATAAGTTCCTTGCCGCTACTAAACTGGACAAGGTTGACAAGTCTGCCCCTGTTGACATTTTTGGAGCATCATCCAGGTTCTTCCCAGCCTTTGACCACGCTGTTCGGTGAACCAACGGTCCTGAATGTGAAGCTCTCCTATGATAATTTGCCTGGGGATCTTTACTTGCCTCTTCGGCCTGTGATTGCCTAGGTGGGTCAATAGGAAACCCAGAAGCAACTTCTTCCTGCTGAGTGTTGAACATCTCACTGCGGCTCCTAGAGTTGGACTGGCTTTGTCGCTTCTGAAAGAATACCCAAATAATCAATTGAAATGTGCAACAAAGTTTGTAAGATAACGTAAAGAACAAACTTTTTAACTGAAGAAAACAAAGAAGGAAGCAAAAATGCCGGTCTCGGTGATTGTAAAATCAACAACATAAACTCAACAAAGAAAGATTTTGCGGGGATGCTAACTGAATTCTAACAAACAAACAAAAAAATCTAACAGATCCTCCATAACTTTCCTTGCTGCCCAGTTGAATATGAAAGAATAAAAAAAACCAATATGCTTCAGTCTTCTAATAGCAAATCTTGAAACCTTATTTCTATTTACGCTGCTAATAGACTATTAGCCTAAACTCAGCATACATCTTTTGACTTTCTTGTGTAAAGTCATCACTTCTCTAACCCTTTTTGCTTGCTTGAAGCGTACGTGAACTCTTTCCAACCATATGATTTTAGTCACACCCACACAACAGATGCTGTGAGGGAATACATAGACAAAAAACTCTGATTTCTGTTCCTTCTGAGGGGGGTCATCTGGAGGAACTTCTTTGCCGCCATTGACAATGACAGGCTTGAAACCCGTAATTATGGAGCTAAGCTACCATAAGTTCACTACTATATCTTTGGTACATACACCAAATAGCTGCTACACCACATTATTTCATCCATGTTGGAGTGGCGAGAGGCGATATTACTCATTAGAAGCCAAGCCCAATTACAATACCGACACGCGCAAATTTCCCTTTATGTTCTCGATACTTAAGAATGTAGCACTTACTGCCAAATACTTGGAGATAACTCAAGTTAGGTTTCTTACCATACCATAACTCATAAGAAGTATTTAGGGTTCATGACCATATGTAAACACGGTTGATCAAACAGCATGTCATAAAGACATCTTCTCCCTAAAACTTAAGAGGTAAGTTCTTATTATAGAGCATTGCCCGAGCCATTTCTTGAATATTTCTGTTCTTCCTTTCTGAAACTCCATTAGCTTGTGGAGTTTTTGATGGGGAATATTGTTGGATAATTCTCAGTGTGTCACATAACTCACATACTTTCGCATCTTTAAAGTCTGTTCCACAATCGCTCGTAATTTTCCTTAGTTTGCGACCTTGTTCATTATGGATTCTATTCACAATAATCTTAGATTCACTCATGGTATTATTCTTATGAGCAAGGAATGCCACCCAAGTGAATATGGTGTAGTCATGTACCATTACCAAGGCATATTTCTTCCCTCCAACAGTAGGTTGTTGAATAGGACCAAACAAATCCATATGATTAAATCAAGTGGAGCTTTGGTGGCAATGTCTTGTGACGATTTATGTGGAACTCTACTTGTTTTCCTTTCTTACAAGAACCACAAACACCATCCACTTTAGCACTGATTTTGGGTATACCTCTGACAAGTTCTTTGTTAATGATCTTACCAAGGAGGCAATAATTTATTTCACCAAAATGCTCATGCCAAAGTTTAGTTGATTCCACCTTAATCAAGTTGCAACAAAGATTAAACTGAATATCAAGAAGATAACAATTATTTTCTCCATGAATGCCATGGAAATTATTTTTCCATATTTTTCTTCAATATCAAAACCTTTAGCATTGAAGATAACTTTATGGCCTTTTTCACAAACTTGACTAACGGAAAGAAGATTAGCAGACATATTCTTGACGTAAACAACATCATGGATTTCAGGTACTCCCAGAATTTTGATCGTTGCCTTTTTGCTGATTTAACAACAACTCTAATCTCCATAAGTCATAGGTCCACCTTTAAACTCGTCCGCATTAACAAACCATGAAAGATCAATGTCATATGTCGACTACATCCATTGTCAAGATACCATTGAAAGGGTGAGTTTGACTTTAAAGAAAAAGCTCCAAAACTGACATTACTTTTCCTTGGAATGGAATTTCCTGCCATGCCTTTTGTAAGCTTTTCAAAAAGTTTTTTAGCCTTCCCATGTAAAACATTGGCAGCTTTTAACTTTTTTCTAAATTTTTTACATATATGTTGATAATGATTCTGTGAACCAAAAAACATACAGGAGCCTGCAGAAGTGGTGGATGCATCAATTGGTCATTTCAAAAAAAAATCTGAGTCATATCGGGTTTAACAAAGCCAAGACCTCGTTTATCCCCTAATGTACGACAATTTTTAAGACAAGAATCAAGAGGACTTAGACTTTTCAATGAGCTAGACTTTTCTTTTTTAGTCTTCAAATCCTCAAGGGTTTTTCTAGGGTATCCTTTGAATCAACTAACATGGCAACATACTCCTTGTTAATACGAATTTGATCATCCAAATCCCTTTAAAGAATTTTTTCTCTTTCAGATACTTCTCGAAGATTAGAATTCTTGATATATAGTTCACAATAAACTACATCAATTTTCCTTATCAATCGTTGTTTCTCATGACAAAGTGTTAGAGCACTACTCGGTTCGCACGCGTTGCTATCTCAAGCATGTTTGTCAATGTTAGTGATCAAAACTATAAGTCTTGATTTCTAGCCTATTTATAGATGTCTCGGACTAGGACATAGATTGTGAAGTTGAGCTTAGTTTTCATGGCGTTCATCATTTGAAGACGAAGAACTACTAAGGGGAGCCTGTGGAACTTCATCGACAAAAGGTATGTGGAGACTTAAACTCATCTATCACTTGGAATGTCTATTTCTACTCTATCTCCTATATTGAGACATAAATCGTATTACGATATAGTTTTTTATATAAACATTTGAGATTTCGAGCTAAGTTTATCTCGCTTACATATTTCTCGAAGTATGTGTTGGCAAGCTTTCGCTTCTACCAAGTTCATCTTATCCAAATCCAAATGCAAATCCAAAAGTATTTTCCAGTAGCAAGTACCGGGTCGACTAGAGAAAATCTCATAAAAAATATAACAAAGTTTTTACGCCGGCTTGTCAAGCCTTGCACAACCCACATTACGTAGGAAAATTCTTTGACACATTCCGTGCCGCAATGGTTAACCAGAAAGGGGTTGACACACCACTCTAGTTGGGTTTACGTATTCACGACCGTTAGAGTGGCATACCCACATGTTCCCTTCCCAGCGAGACATAGCAAGGAAAACCCGCTATCAGATGGTGTAACATGTTCCCTTCGTGGTATCCGCATATACCTTAATATGCGAGGATAGTTCAGGGAACCAAACATGGGACGGGACTGAAAAGGTAATCGGGCTTTCCGTTCGCCGCGCATAGCGGGGAGCAACCTAGCACACAAGAACCAAACACCACTCATACGCCAACACGTATTGTCCATCAAGAAACAACCGTCTCCAGTAGAACTAGCAACACAAGCCAGTGAAGGGAAGGAAGCACGAGCACCAAGTTCATCTTATATCATGAGAAAATTTCCGAGTAACATCTTAAATGGTTTGTGTAATACAATCATTTGGTGTTTGTCTCGGAATGTTTCATTATGATTATTTCAATAACTTGAAATTGCTTTGATGCTAATAGTGTGTGAAAACAGCTATTTTCAATGATTGAAATAAGAGTTTAGAACACTTACCCATTATTGGATATGTAATGTTGTGCACTATTGCACATATGTAATCCATGTCCGGGAACCATAGTATGCGCACCCGTTTGCGTACCGGTTGGTTTGAGAAATCCGAGAACCTAGGTATACGTACCCGTTTATGTACTGGCATACAGGTTCATATCCGAGAATTTCTGCTGGGATTGGAAGTTGCGTATTGACGGAAACCAATCTTGGTCCAGGTAATTCAAGTATGCTTACCCATTTGCATACTTGAAGGTTAAATTTCTAAAATCGGTTTTGTACATGAACATAAACATTTATATAATAAGGAATGCAATCTTTGCAAACCGTGGCTATAATGTTCATGATTGATTCGAGTGAATCAAACCAATTTTGCTTCAATTGTGTTCTTGTATAACTCTATGAGAATATAGCAATTGAACAACTCTTTAACTAGTTTCATTTGAGTCATTTGAACTAGTTATGATTGAGATGAATAAGGTTGATATGAGAGTAATCATATGGATAACCTCGGTTAACTATTTGTGAACCAACATGGTGTACACGTTTAGGTACGGTTACATAAACCTAAATGAGGGTACATTTCATTTGTGTGTAACAAACTAAGTTCGATCTAACGGTTGAAAGATATTAACTTGGTTGAATCAGGTTTTTCATCTAACGGTGAATATTGAATGCTTTGTTACCAATGTAACTTGCATTGCAAACCCTGATTTGAAAACTATATAAAGGAGAACTCTAGTAACTGGGAAACCTAATCCCCACACCTCCTGTGCGTTACTAGTTGCATAACTAGAGTCGATTCTCCTTTAACCTTAGGTTTCTATCGAGACCCTGTAGGTTAACGACTTCAAAGACTTCATTGGGATTGTGAAGCCAGATCCAACTATTTTCTTTGTAGTTGCGTGTTCTGATCTTGCCCGATTATATCGTATTGAGTACAATTTAAATAATTGACTCGAGATTAATTTCTCTGATAGGCAAGATAAAAGAAATTACAAACATCTTCGTCTTATCGTTTGTGATTCCATAATATCTTGTTTCGCTAGTCGGTTAAGATTATTATGAGGTGATTTATAATATTAGGTTGTTCTTCGAGAATATAAGACTGGTTTATCAATTGGTTCCTGTTCACCTTGAATTATCAAAAGACGAAACAAAAACTCTTGGGTATTTCTGTGGGAGACAGATTTATTCTATCTATAGACTTTTCTGTATGAGACAGATTTGTTTATCAAGTTTTCGAGTTTGGGTCGTAGCAACTCTTGGTTGTGGGTGAGATTTACTAAGGGAATCAAGTGCGTAGTATCCTGCTTGGATCAGAGACGTAAGGAACGCAACTGTACCTTGAATCAATGTGAGATTGATTAGGTTGAAATACAGTCCAGTTCGAAGTTAATTGGTAGTAAGATCGAGTCTGTAGAGGCTTAATACAGTGTGGTGTTCAATCTGGACTAGGTCCCGGGGTTTTTCTGCATTTGCGGTTTCCTCGTTAACAAAATTCTGGTGTCTGTGTTATTTCTTTTCCGCATTATATTTTGTTATATAATTGAAATATCACAGGTTGTGCGTTAAGATCAATCAATTAGAATATCCAACCTTCGGTTGTTGATTTACATTGATTGACACCTGAACATTGGTCTTTGGTACCGTTAAAGTTATTTCACATAATAATCAGGCTCACGGATTTCTATCTGTTTGATTTGCTGATTACATTGTGAAACAGAGATATTAAAACTCTTTGATATACTTTACTTTAGATTGAGTCTGACTGTCTAGTTGATTTTCTAGAAAGTGTATTGGAGTAAGTCCTCTCAGATTTCCAAACGAATTTTAGGGTGTGGTTGTTGTACCCCCGCATTTTTAATTGGTATCAGAGTAGGCAAACACGTTTAAGACCTCATAAGTATGTGTTTGTAGCAATCCAACTTCAAAGACTTCATTGTGATTTTGAAGCCATACCTTACTATTTTCTTTGTAGTTGCGTGTTCTGATCTTTCTCGATTCAATCGTATTAAGTACAATTTAAATAATTGACTTGAGATTAATTTCTCTGATAGGCAAGATAAAAGAAATTACAAACATCTTTGTCTTATCGTTTGTGATTCCATAATATCTTGTTTCGCTAGTCGATTAAGATTATTATGAGGTGATTGATAATATTAGGTTGTTCTTCGGGAATATAAGACCGGTTTATCAATTAGTTCCTGTTCACCTTGGTTTATCAAAAGACGGAACAAAAAATCTTGGGTATTTCTGTGGGAGACAGATTTATTCTATCTATAGACTTTTCTGTGTGAGACAGATTTGTTTATCAAATCTTCGAGTTTGGTCGTAGCAACTCTTGGTTGTGGGTGAGATCAACTAAGGGAATCAAGTGCGTAGTATCCTGCTAGGATCAGAGACTTAAGGAACGCAACTGTACCTCGAATCAGTGTGAGATTGATTAGGTTGAAATACAGTCCAGTCCGAAGTTAATTGGTAGTAAGATAGAGTCTGTAGAGGCTTAATACAGTGTGGTGTTCAATCTGGACTAGGTCCCGGGAGTTTTCTGCATTTGCGGTTTCCTCGTTAACAAAATTCTGGTATCTGTGTTATTTCTTTTCTGCATTATATTTTGTTATATAATTGAAATATCACAGGTTGTGCGTTAAGATCAATCAATTAGAATATCCAACCTTTGGTTGTTAATTTAAATTTATTGACACTTGAACATTGGTCTTTGGTACCGTTCAAGTTGTTTCACATAATAATCAGGCTCACGGATTTCTTGTTGTTTGATTTGCTGATTACATTGTGAAACAGAGATATTAAACTCTTTGATATACTTTACTCTAGATTGACACTGACTGTCTAGTTGATTCTCTAGAAAGTGTATTGGAGTAAGTCCTCTCAGATTTCAAAACGAATTTTTGGGTGTGGTTGTTGTACCCCAGCATTTTCACAAAGATTATCAATGACTTTATTCAAATCTATATTCACATCAACACTGATGGTTTTTGGAACACACTCAAGATCTGTAGATTGACTACTCCTATCAAAGCAAGAGATCGTCGTGTAGTTTGTTAAACCGAATACGCGAAACTGCTCTGATACCAAGTGAAATTATAGGGTATACCAAATACACCCAACCTT
Source organism: Papaver atlanticum (assembly GCA_023531105.1). Taxonomy (NCBI): domain Eukaryota; kingdom Viridiplantae; phylum Streptophyta; class Magnoliopsida; order Ranunculales; family Papaveraceae; genus Papaver; species Papaver atlanticum. Next base: position 2,290,344 of record JAJJMB010010755.1, on the reverse strand, counting down.
TTCGTTTTTGATGGAGTATGAACGTATGCAGTACTTTAAACAATCAAAAGATGCGTAAAATTAAAAAAGCATGCATACAAGAATTTTGTTAACGAGGAAACCACAATAGAAGAAAAAGACCTCGTCCATATTGAACGCCATATTGTATTAACCCGCTACAGACTCTAGCCTACTATCATACTTCAGATAGGAATGTAGTTGAAACCGAATCCACCCTCCAAGCGATTCAGTTATAGACGCGCTCCTTACGTCTCATGAACCTCGCAAGGTTCTACGCACTTAATTCCCTTAGCTCACGTCCTTTACATCCTAAGAATTTCTTCGGCCGAAGTGAAGAGTTTTGATACCAATCTGCCTTTAACAGATAAGCCTATTTGATTTCCATTTATATCAAAGATCAAGGTGCGAATATCTGTTTGCAATAGAAAAGATAGCAAACCTCACAAATCCAGAACTTACGGCTCCTGAAGAGCAACCTAGATTCTTAACCACCTCTCAAGAACAATAGTCGAAAGATTAACTAATACCACTCTTTAGAAATCTATCATGAGGAATCAGAAAGTCTGAGACGAATAGAACTTTGCGATTACTATCTATCTTTCCTAAAAGAGATTACGAGAACCTCGATAAGAGAAAGCAAGATCAGGATACACGAACTATCAAGGTAAAAATAGTCGGACCTGGCTTTACGAATCCCCAAGTGAAGACTTTTTAGTCGTAGACCTAAAAGGTCAATATAGGGGATTCTAGAATCAACTAGGACACAAGGTGTCACGGATTGAATTTCCCAGTTGACAGAGATGCTCTATCTATGGTTTTAAAAGACCATAGTTAGCTTAGAATTCAAGCTAAGATACCTTGAGAATCAAGCACACAAATTAGGTCTTCAAACTACAATAGAAGATTATACACGTAGGTTCGATTAGTGAACAGTGTATAATGACTGTTCGATTTGGAAACTTAGCCAAAGAACTAAAAGCTATTTGATGTTTATTTAAACACCTAAGAAATTAATCATAGTTCACACACATAAGTGTTTAAGTGATCAATGAAGTCTTATAAGTGTTTAAGAGAGTTCTAGCAATGCTAAACATATTAAAATAATAAGTCTTTAAGCATATGTTATACATTTTCGGGACAGTTGGTACAACGGTTTGCCAATCGTAGGGCTTGTTCACGAGTCAGGGTGCTACAGTTCGTGAACCAGGTTCGCCAACCCCACTAGACTACCAAACTCAATTGACCACGGTTCCCTAACTGCTAGCCAATTTATCCAACTAATAAAATCAGTTCACCACGGTTCGCCAACCGGGTTCGTGAACTGTTCCCAACTGAACTTGTGGTTTGCGAACTGGTTCGCCAACCTTCCTATATCATATATCTGTGGTTTGCAAACTGATTTCGCCAACCTACCCTGATTAAAATTTTCAATAAGTTCATATTTCTCTCTTATGATGTTTGAAACTGCAAACGTGGGGGTACCAAAATACACCACCAACTTTTTCTTAGGAATCCTGTATGGAATAAACTCGAATATAATTCCGAGAGTTTAACCTAATGAATATCAATTATGAATTATATGAAGATCTTCTATCTCTTTCTCTTACAATCAGAATGTAAACAGAGACAAGTCCGTGAACCTGATTATTCCGTGAGAGTACTTGGACGATTCCAAAGATCAATATCCAAGATCAATCAATTCATATCCAATAAACAAGGATTGATATATTTACCTTGATTGATTTAAGTACAACCTGTGATATTTCAATTATAAAGATAAACAATATAATATGGAAAAAGAAATAACACAGACAAGAGAAACTTTGTTAACAAGGAAACCACAAATGCGGAAAAACCCCGGGACCTTGTCCATATTTGAACACCAAACTATATTAAGCTGCTACAGACACTAGCCTACTATCAGAACTTCGGACTGGAATATAATTGAGACCAAATTGAACCGTCATAGCAATTCAGTTACAGTTTCACTCCTCACGCCTCTTGAATCTCAGCAGGACTCCGCGCAATTGGTTCCCCTAGCTGACGTCCTTTACAGCTTAAAAGTTGCTTCAACTCAATTGAAGACTTTAAACCAATCTTCCTCCCACAGATAAGCCTATATGTGATTTCCGGTCTGATCAAAGATCAAGGTGAGGTATAAGAAACGATTGCAATAGACAAAGTCTAGCAAACCTCAAAATCTGGTCTTATGATTCCCGAAGAGCATCATAAATTATTATTCACCTCAAAGGTCTAAACTTGTGGAATCACAAAGTCTGAGACGAAAAAACTTTGTGTTTTCTATCTATCTTGTTTGTTGGAGCAAGCTCAACAATCAAAGCAAGATCAGGATACACAAACTATCAAGATAAAGATAGTTGGACCTGGCTTCACGAATCCTTAGGTGAAGTCTTTTTAGTCGATAAACCCTAAAATGGTTTGAAGGAGAGGACGACTCTAGTTTACAACTAGGACACACAAGAATAGTGTAATACCCCGATATTTGGCAGTGGTTGGCCGAATGGAATATAGGTAATGGTTTTTCCTTTCCTAATACCGAGGCCTTTTAAGCACAATTGGCTCCAGAGTTGACAGAAAACTCTGCAGTTAAGCGTGCTTGGGCTGGAGCAATCCAGGGATGGGTGACCTCCCGGGAAGTTGTTGTCGGATTACCTCAGCGATGCCTGTTGAAAACCCCACACTATCGGACGACGCGATGACCGAAGTGGCTAAGTGGGGACAGTATTGGTGGAGGGACGGGTCATTACAAGTCATTACAAATGGTATCATAACTGATGACAGGTCACCTGTCGAGGGTGAGAGAGTACGCTGGACGCGATAGGTCAGGTACTGGTCTCATGAGGGGCAGGGAACGTCGAAGATCTGGGCTTGAATTTAGGAGATCTGAGCCAAGGAAAACCCCAATTTAAGGTGGTGGTATTGTAATACTTTGATATTCGGCAGTGGTTGGCCGAATGAAATATAGGTAATGGTTTTTCCTTTCCTAACAATGAGGCCTTTTCAGCACAATTGCCTCCAGTGTTGGCAGAAAGCTCTGCAGTTAAGCGTGCTCGGGCGGGAGCAATCCAGGGATGGGTTACCTCCAGGGAAGTTGCTGCCAAATTACAGCAACGATGCCTGTTAAAAATCCCACACTGCTGGATGGTTGCGGTGGTTAAGTGGGGACTATATCGGTGGAGGGGCGGGCCATTACAAATAGTGCCAGGGATTCAAAGATCTCAGTTGTTAGAGGTTCTCCTTATATAGACTTTCAAGGTTAAGATTGCTTTAGATTTAAGCTAAGGTAGCTTTGGAATCAAGCCATCAATAGTCACTGTTAGATGAAAAACTTGACTTTGATATTAACATAGTAAAAAATACACTCTAGTTAGGATGAACCATAATCAAACCGTGTAGAATGACTTGTTAATGAAAGGTTAGCTGAAACTAGCCAATAAAACTATAAACTTAACCATTTTCATATAACACTTTAAGACTTTAATCTTGAGTCACACATGTGATAAAAAAATGTCTAGATAGTTTTTTTAGAGAGTTGTTCAAATGTCGATCATCCATATAAATAATTCTGATGCATCTGAAAATATCCAACATGATAAGTATGTGTATTGTACCTGTTCGTGAATATTTTTTTCATGGTACTATATCGGGAATGTGTAACCATAAGACAAAAACGGGTTCAGGAACTCATAAATCTTTTGTGGTTTGTGTAGATGGTGAAATTTGGATAAGGGGAAAAAGTGTCATTTCAACCTTATAGACACAATTCAACTCTCACGAGAGAGATTAACCCCTTGGCTCTCAAGGCATCCTTAGCCACGATTTCTAGTATACGTCCCCGTGAGACACTGCTGGTCGTGATGCCGTGATTCCTAGCGCACATCCTCGACGAGATACTGCTGGTCACATAGGTTCTGTAAAGCGTAAAACGTCCCCGATAGACTTATGAACCAGAACAGCCACAATTCCAGCATGTCTTCGCGAGACATAGCTGATTGTGATGCCATGATTCCTAGTATACATCCTCGACAAGATACTTCTGGTTGGTAGGACTTTAAACAATACCTACAATGATAACAGCAAGTGCACAGTGTCGATATGCAACACAAGGCAAGCACAGGTCGATCCACAGGGACAAGGTGGGTGTAAGTTGAAGCTACGGTTTTACTACACTGATTCAATCAAGAGAATAACCCAAAGGGGGGTTTTGTTTGCCGATACGGCTAGATGTTTGCAGAGATTAACTAGGAAAGCAAAAAAATTTGTAAACAAGCAGATAAATGGATACTAGGGCAGTCGAATCCACCTATTTATCCTATGCTAAGGCAATACTCATTCAAGTTATGTTCTTGTTCCTTTCCAGGGAAGACTCCAATGGATGATTTATCAACTAGTCTCTCTAATTCACCCCTAGTATAAGCTGTCTTCTTACAATATAACTGATCACGGGCTCATTTGATCAAATAGCTAATTATCATTCCTATATCAATCAAGCACAGATCTTCTTCCAGAGAGGTCTCAAATGGATGACTTATCAACCAATATCACTAATGCACCCCTAGTATTAGTTGTCTTCTTATAGTACAACTTATCACAGGATAATTAGATCAACTAGCTAACTAATCCTTCCAATATCAATTAAGCATAGCAAAAATAATAACAGGAACATGAATTATCTCAACATATGATTAAGGGTTTCATCTAAACCCTAGTTATTGAATTAGAACATGATAATAATACTGAAAACAAATGTGAACTATAGCTTGGTGCACCGGCTACTCCGGGCATGAATTTTACACATAATTCTCATCCCTATTTATACATGAAAATCTCCCAATTAGACTCCAATTCACATATTGATAAAGACCCACTCACCACAACGCGTTTCTCTGATAGACCCCTACTTCAATTCAGCCTTGCAACTCTTGATTTGATGTTTGCTGTAGCTATTGAGGATAACCCTAACTCTATCTGTCTCAACCCAAGCTTCTAGGGTTACTGTTGTGGAAAAGAAGCTATGATGGAGATAGATAGAGGTTTGGAGGTTGATTGATTGGATAGGGTGGCTGTGCTCAGAGGTGGTTGGAGATGGAAGTTGATTGTTGGAGAGATTGATGAAGTGACATTTTGCAGAGGATAGAGAAGATAAGTACGAAGAAAAGGAGTGTTTGGCTTCCGTTCGACTAAGGGAAGAAATGGTAGGTGCTAATTAGGCGTATACTTCAATTGTTGATGTCTTGGGTGGAGGTGTCATTGAATGCTCAGAAGCTAACTCGAATATGACGGCTCAGATTGGAAACGGGTTTGGGTATAGGATCTTGGGTTTTATCTTTTGGAAGATCTTCTTCTAGGACCAAACCTTCTTCAAAGCTAATATCTCAAGCCCACTTCTAGCCGTTGAGTCTTGCAAACAACATTCTTCACTTGCGGATGAGGTGCAAACAAAATTCTTCACTACCTTCTAGCGGGAGTCTTTGTTGTCTCTCTTCCATTTTAACCATTTCTCTGCTCTTTTGGCTTCGCAATTCATCCAAGCTTTATTTAGTACCTAAAAACACAAAATTAATTAGTACAAGTATTTATTCTTGAAAACAAGAAAATACAGAATTTGGGATAATATATGATTTTAAAGCGCAAACGATGAGTTAATTGCCAATAAAAAGGTATAGAAATATGTAAAATTTGGTGCTCATCACTAGTCATATAGACTCTGTAGATGCGTAAAAACGTCCCCGACGGACTTATGACCCATAGCGGAGATATGCATGTCTCCTGTAAGCACGACTCACCCTATTTGAGATCAAGGACTGATTCCTAGTACATCATCGCAAGATACACTTGTCATGTTTTCTCTAGGATCTGACTCGACTTACTGAGGTTTCCGATAACTCCTAGGACATCCCCGCGAGATACGCTGGTTATTCTACCTCTGGGCCATTTCGATAGACTCCTATAACATCCTTTCGAGATACACTGGTCTTGTCGGCTCATCATATGGACACACAGTTGATTCCTAACACATCTCTGCAAGATACGTTGGTCAAAGACAAGTGAGCCAAAGTCTCGCAGAGGCATTAATCGGGCGTACAAAGCCTTTTCTCTCTCTCCAGGACGAGTCCCAGTTGATCACAGAGAGATTCGGATCCGTTAAGAAAATCTTCGTATAGATTTTGATCCGTCTGCAAAATCTCGGAGAGATTCATATCTCTTTGTAAAATCTCGGAGAGATTCAAAACTCTCTGCAAAATCTCGGAGAGATTCAAATCTCTCTACGAAATCTCTCTTCAAAATCTCAGAGAGATTCAAATCTCTCGGGAAATCTCATACAAGGCTGAATATTCCCCATGGTATGCACGAGCCTGATGTAGGAATCGAATCTCCTTTTCAGACTCTCCAAACGAATTCTGAGGCATCCCATGCCTTTTCACGTGACTCATCCTAGTCATTCTTACAAATCGGAGAATATCTCTCTATCTTGGCCAACTCGGCTAAAGAGAATATTTCTCTCTCTCTCAACATGTCATCACAAAGGCTGACTCAGCTTCATGCAAATGGGGGGATAACAATTAGGGTTTTTGTTTGGCGGTCTACGGCACGTGTGAGAAATACCCGGCTTATTTCTCACCACAGAAGAGAGTAAAGGAGGTGGAATAACGAGATAAACTCAACCTAGTTTATCTTTATCTATTCCTGAAGAGACGTGAGAATTGCTCCTCATGGCACGGCAAGCAATCCTTATCTTCACCGACCTGAGATTAGAGAATTCATCTATAAATAGGTCATTTATTTCTCCAAGCGACAACAACCTTTCTCATAACCTCTTGGAGCAATTCTTCTTCAAACCCTAGAATTCTCTGATCTCTCTCTTCATCTGCTTCCCCCCCTAAGACCAACCCTAAATCTCTTCCCTGTGACTGAAGCATCCTTTGAACAGCCACTGTGCGTTGTTTAGGCAAAGACTGTTCGTGATCAACCTCCCGTAACTCACTTTCATAAACCCTAGAATCCCACTTCTAACCTCTCTCAGATTTTAGGTAACTACGTTTTGGCGACCACGGTGGGAGGTTGTTCACTTAGTTACAGATATCAATCATGGTTTCTTAGGAAGGAAGACGATTCCACCAATCCAAACATAAAAACGCCCCAGTAACCTATTTTCATGAAAATCTACTGTTAATCCTTGAAAACGTTGGGTAAGCACCAAGGCGAGCTCTTGGGGTCTCAACAGAATCTTGCAAAATCTCAGATCGACATCCAGACTTATCTTAAAACGCCTTTAAAGTTACTAGTAGGGATAGACCCAATAAATCAGATCAAGTACATGTTTCCTAAAGAAGGAGCACTAAAACTGATAAGAATAGCACGAACGTGATCATCTGTCTGCAATCGACCTTACCGGAGAACATGAAGCTCATTATGAATACGACAAAGCAAAGAGCAACCATCCAGTCGACCTTATCACTCTCAAGGACCAGTTGATGCTCCAAACTTGGAGATTATGACGAATATTTTCTCCAAAATTCGTTTAGGTCAAGGGCCCTCAACCTGATCACAGGACACTCGGGAAGTTTACTTCACTTTACTATTTTACTTATAACTCTTTCATTCTGTATCCGATTGACCTAGTTCTTTTTCTGTCGGATTTTTCTTTTCATCATTTATAGGATAAACTTAACAAAAACTTGGAAAGGTTACAAAAAATTCGTGACCTAGACAAAATCTTTGCAGAAACACATAAGGTCATAAATTGCCAGCCGAGTTGCATCTTGTCGTTTTCGTATTTCAGAGGATCATGACCAGAACGCGACAAAGTATAAGATGAGACTAGCTTCAAAGACATTGCTTGGCCAAATCTCATACTTATCTGAAGTTTCAAAGTCGTCGTTCGATATGTTATCTCAACAACCGTCTGATGTGTTTTCGAAGTTTGTTGTAGTAAAAGGTTCATTGAGACTTGTGAAGATTCGAGTTTTTAAATTTAATAAAAATATACAATAATATTACAATTGGTGCAAAAAGTACTGGGACTAAGGATTTAGCCAATCTTCATAACATAAGGTTCACTTATTTATTCTCAACAATTTTAGCTAAAGAAATATAAACATGGACTCTATTTTTGCCAAGGTAGATTCTCAAAACATTGATTGTAAATGTTAAGCATGGGACATCAAATCACCTAAGCTAAGCATGACCCATCTAATCAAATGACAACCAATTTAATCAAATCATATTTCAATTAATTTTAGTGCAAAAGTCATAAAAAAGAATAAAACAAATTTACCCATGTATGAAGTTCGGCCTCCTCCGTCGTCCCAGTGTTGGGATTTAACTCCTCATATTATAGACACTCTCAAAATATTTTTTATTTGCTCAAAAATTGTTTACAATGGTGAAAACGGAGAAAATAGTGAAAAACAGTAATTTGCGACGCACAAAAATCGTCACAAAATGAACGATACAACAAAAGTGTTGTAGACTCTGTTCCGCGCGCTGGAAAGGAGTTGGGAACTGTCGCTTAAACGACTTTCCTTTACAGGCTTTTGTTCTTCGTGTTCTTCAGTTCTGCAGCAGCAGCAGAACCCGAGTTTCTGCAACTCGTGATTTCTTCTTCTATGGCTCTCCTAAGCTCCCCAAACTCTCGACACCCCTTCTATGTGATCCTAGGAACCTATTTATCATCATTTGTACATTGAATCTCCTCCATTAACTACAAATAATCTTCTTTTACTCGGGTATATTTTTTTCCATTTTTATCATTGATTTTGATTTTCACGCATCTGAAGTTCTATTTCTTTCCTTCTATACCTTCTTCACGCTCCAGGATATCGATTAAGTCTTCCAAGCACGTACAGTACACGTTTAAATTTCTCACAACTCGTGCAAGCTCATGTTTTTCCTCCAACTCCCTGTTTGGATTAAACCAAGTTATCTAGCCAAATTTGATCGATAAAATCACCCATACTAGCTTTCTATAGTCATATCACGTCTATCCACTCAGTTTCAGGGATTGAATATCACTAAATCATGTCCAAACATCCGATCGAAATTCTGTTGTTAATGAAAATATTTTCCCGCCAATTTTCAGTTTTGAATTTTGAGAAGAAAGTGACCTCCCCCTATCCAGTCCCGGTCTGTGTTTAGTAGCTGCTTGGAAATGGGTTACCCCTTATCCAAAGTGAGAGTCCGAATAGCAAATGTCCTCGCAGGTGCCTTTAACAACTTTTCGAGCCAATTTCACCGCAAAAGCTTATTTCTCCAAAAACACCTACAAAGAGATAAAATACCAAAATAAGTACAAAAATGGGTACTAACAATATACACAATAGAGATGAAAATAAACACATAAATGCGTCTATCACAGTCCCGTCAGAAAGAAAATGAGTCCTAGCAATTGTACGACCAAGTTTCAATGATCCTCCATCTCGGCTACACCAACGATTATCCGGTATCATTTTCCGATGGGACCTCAATTCACCCAAGAAGGTGAAGGAGAATATCTTCGCACCTGAACCTACCAATTGAAACGAAATCCAAAGTGAGGCCAAGATAAAATTTCATTACTCGACATACAGCCGCAACCAACTACTATCATTGAAGTAAACGAGGGAAGGATCCGATACCGTAGCTCCAAGCCGCTTGCAGTTTTGTCAGTAAAAGCCTCCTCTCTTAAAAAGATATGCTCGGCAGACTATCCCATAAGTCAGAGTCATACGTGATGAGCAAAGGACAAGATATGACAATCACTTACAACTTCCTCAGGTCGAAACACGATTCTACCGAGTGAAGAATGCCTAGAAGATTCCCAGAGAATTATCCTATCAACAAAGTCACCACAAATCGATTGTTCAGCCACATCCATAGGTCTGCTAGTCCTAGAAGGTGTACACTGTTCTTAATTTTGGTTTACCATCTCCCAGAAGAAAGACAAATCTCGATAGATGATTCGGCTACATAAGTTCGCGTGAATCAAGACACCTAGTAGAGGCCGAACAATAGCTTCATCTTATGCATGAAGACACATGCAGCCAGTACCTCGATATGATTCTCCATGGACATCTCCAACCCATAGAGTATCGCTTGTCTATCTTGAAGACTCAATCTCATACGCTACAAGGGTCTTATTTTATTTTCCAAGCATCCCGAGTCGATGAGAATCCCTAGTCATATATCAAACTGGGGACTAACGAAGAATCGTGCGTCACACACCTACATGGCCAATAAGAGGTGGCCCATACATCTAGTTTTCAGATAATAGATTTAGAAATGATCAGCTCAAGAGTCTCAAAAGATCGGGACACATCAAGACCATTCAACTCCTCAAACCCACATCACGATAAGTTATAACTCAGGGACTAGGAGACTAGATATCGGCCTTCAAAATCGTGAAAGGAACTTATCTATGACTCAATATATCAAAGAGGTGGCCCAGACATCTAGTTTTCAGATAACAGATTTAGAAATGATCAGCGCAAGAGTCTCAAAAGATCGGGACACATCAAGACCATTCAACTCCTCAAACCCACATAACGATAAGTTATACCTCAGGGACTAGGAGACTAGATATCGGCCTTCAAAATTGTGAACGGAACTTATCTATGACTCAATATATCAAAGTCTTCTCTCTTTTCAGCCTCGTTGAATCTGTCACAGTTAACATCTTCTCTGCAATCAGGCAACTATGTTCCGGATCCTGACTAAAGATACGAAGATTCAAAATCTGAATATTTTCATCTAATTTAGGGTTTTATACGTGTACACTGGGACTAGGGTTTACAATGGGTTTAAAGAGGAGTCTATAGTTTCCACTTTACTCAGACGCCGCTCATACTTTAGCCACATTAGTCGACGAACTGGGACAAATGGGTAGATAATTCGACAATCAAAACACTTGAAGGAATTGTTGCCGAATCTCTGGATTCCTGAGTTCAACTTCACATGTGCTTACTACTGACTAAAGAAGCTCAAAATATGTATTTGTTACTACTATATGAAAGTTGAGTCTCTTTTGTTCGATAGTTGGAGTCAACCACTTAAATCAGACGTCAAATGAAGTTTCTACAATATTCAGAGTGAATATCGCACATGGAAGGACCTCATACTACGAATTTTACATAGGGTTATCATCCACTCGCACACGCAACATAGCCATCTAGGGTTTACACAAATTAAGAACTCATGATGGGCTTTTTTTTTTCCTTTACCAGATGCACACAGAAAAGGTCCAAAAAGGGAAAATATCAACCCTGAATAACAGAGGCCCCTAAATAAAATCTCTTTCTTCATGTTTAGCTGCTTCACTTTGGCTTCTGCATCTCGAGCCGCCGGCTTAGCATGTTCCAGTTCTTCATCTACCATGTTTCATTCCAGATTAAGAAACTTTCTAAAATACGAGGACCTGAACTCAACTTATCTCGACGAATCCTGACAGAATTGAGCTACTCTCACAACCACCTCATATTGAAAGAAAGGATTCTCACGGGTTGTCACCAAGCTTCCCATGTTTACAAGATCATCAGAAGGAAGACCGTTCGGAATTATCATTCTCATGATATAATCCGTCGGTAAGTGTCTCATCCAAAGTCAAGACATGGGTTCCGTGAAATTACCCTCACGCCAGTCAGTTGTCTCTGCACCTAAATCTCTTTCTAAAATCCCTCTGAAATTATTGAACCCCGCCCCATCCGCATTCTACTATGATCTAGCTCGTTCTCACCATAAAGAGTACTCTACAAACAAAGAGAAGATTGGATAAGGCTGCAAAGTTCAAATTACATAAGATTTACATGATGACCAGCCTTTTTCCCTCAAGCCTTTTCCTCCCTTAATCTGTTCAAGCCTTGTCTTCTCCTAACACCTTCAAGCATACCCACATGACTAGGGTCCCATACTTATCAAGAAATCCATCGCAAATCTCATGAGATACTCGTGGATTTGTTTGGGTCCACACTTTAACAAAGGATCAAGGAAAAATGCGTTTTCTTCACGACAAAGGGTATAAACATAAAATCAAATAATGGGCACGTATCTGAAGGCAAAAATCACGACCTATGATAATCTAAGAAGGGTTAATGAGGTCATAAAACTCTAAGGCCCATGTTTGAAGCATTGGGACATGTCAAAAGTCCAAACAGCACAAGGATTCCCTTCCTAATTCGGATTGTTGTACACTGCAGCGGGGAGACGTGAAAACTGATGACAATACATGAGGAATTTCAGGGTACGTCCTTAAACAAATATGTTCATATATATCTTCCCAACAACATATCAAAAGGGCATCTCAAACGGATAAACGAACTAGGAGATGTGGCCCCAACACCAAAGTAAGTGCAATCTGAAAAGTTCCCGAAATTTTATACGGGATTTTTGAAGTCAAAAGTATACATGGATTTGATTGGCCAAACAAACTCAGAATCGAATCATTCTTTTTGCATTAGAAAGCCTATCCTCTTCTCTTTCAAAGTTGGGGCCGGGAACTCAAATCGGAATCCGTATGAATATTTTACATCCATTCTCCCTAAGTGTCTCAAATCTGAAGTTTTATGACAAACACTTAAACGAAGAGAATCCTTGACAAATACGACTACTTCTATTCATTCAATGGTCGAAGAAGTATGCATCAGAGACGATTAAAGAGAGATAAATTTCAAAACTTACTGAGGATGCTTCAATGAAGAATGAACGATGGGTATCTACATTAGCAAACTCAAGATCATTAATTATTATTAGCTTCTACATCATCAATTTGAAGATTAATATCGTTTTGAAAGACAAACAAAGCTATCATCTAAGCAAGAGGAATATGTTCAGCACATTCATGCCACAATTATAATTCATTGGTCAAGAATTAAATTCAAACATTAAGCATACTAAAATAGTTTCCTGCAATACCAGTTATACTTCGAACAAAAATAGGAATTCCGCTCAAACAAGGAATTTCAGTGCAAGTAGAATTCATGGGAGGAGGTGGACCGGTTTCTATACATTACCACATATAAAATACTTCTCTTTTCAAAAAAATTTCAAAAAGGAAGCCTTGAAGCAAAAGGAAAAGGAATTAGAGCAAAAAGAGGAAATTAAGAGGAATTTGGATCAAATAAGGAAACTGAGGGTTTTTCTTTCTTCTAAAATCCCTCCAAGTCGTGTCCAAGCTCTTCCCATGCATAAGAATTCTCTCCTACTCCATTGGGACATCAGTTATTCTCTCGGAATTTTGTCAGAGGGATCAAAGTCTAAGAGAATTAGGGTTTTGAGGAAAAATAACCCTAATTTAGCTCAAATAAGGAAACCAAGGTCTTTTCTTCTTCTAAAATTTCCCCAAGCCGTGGCCAAGCCCTTTTCATGCGTGAAGATGCTCTCCTAGGCCAGTAGGACATGATTTATTCTCTTGGAATTTTTTCAGAGGGATCAAAGTCGAAGAGAATTAGGGTTTTGACGAAAATAGCCCTAATTTCAAGAATTTGGTGAAAAGGGGATTTATTATAAAAGAGAAGGGACCGAGTATCTCCCATTCTCTTGGACGGTCCTATATACTTCTATCAATCACTTTTATCTCATTACTCTTCAACAAAAACGAGCTCGTAAGAGATTTTGACCAAAATACCCTTATTTCACAATTTTGAGTTTTTTCAAGGAAGAAGGACCTAATACAGCCAGAGACCGAACAAGCTCCCATCTACTCCTTCTAAAAGCCTCATACACGTGAGTATTGATTTCTCTAAATGTTCAAAGAGAAACGGGATTGAAACGGAATTCAAAGAGGAAGAATTTTAGAGAAAATAAAGAGAATCTAGCTCAAAACGGGAATTCGAGTTCATGATTTCCAAAAGCAGAACCAGAAACGCGCCAATCTCTCTTTCAAGATGTGAATATGCCTATGGAATCTCCATATCTCTCTCATTCCAAAGAAAACTCAAGCTCATAGTGGTTTTCACGAAAATACCCTTAGTTTCAAAAGTATGTATTTTCTCTAATAAAGAGGAGTCCGATTGGTACAAGGAATTAAGCAAGCTCTCATCACACAAGGTGCAAAACCCACAAGATATATGCACACCTTACATGACTTGTCAAGCCTCTCAAGAGTGTCTGAAGGAGTCAGACGCAAAATTAGGGTTTAGGTACAGTACAAGCCTGAATTCAGAATTTACATGGGATAGGGACTCCGTAACTTCAAGAGTAAGTGTCTATGTTTTATCATGGCCCTTCACCAACATCAAGGCCAGCCAGGAACCGTTCAAAAAATTTCTCTTCCCCACATACTCTCCTATACAAACTCAGAACCTCAATGATGCACAAAGAGAAAATTAGGGTTTTGGCCAAGTAAACCCTAATTAACAAATTTTATTCGTTCAAGACGGAAATTTTGTCTCAACAAGACTTCATTGTCATGTCATTAATGTCCAACATAAATTCCTAGGAAATTCCAAGGTCCAGAATCGATTCCAAGATCAGAGTCATAACAATCGAAGGCTAAACATCAATTCGGGGATTTTGCAAGTCTAAAAGGACGAACGAATTATAATTGCATACGAATGATTTGTTACCATCTATATACTCATTATAGAATAATCAAGGTTCTACTCTGAGTAGGGGACTTAATGTAGATGGATAAATTTGGATAAGGGGAAAAAGTGTCATTTCAACCCTATAGACACAATTCAACTCTCACGGGAGAGATTAAGCCCTTGGCCCTCAAGGCATCCTTAGCCACGATTTCTAGTATACGTCCCCGCGAGACACTGCTGGTCGTGATTCCTAGCGCACATCCTCGACGAGATATTGCTGGTCTAGTAGGTTTTGTATAGCGTAAAACGTCCCCGACAGACTTAAGAACCAGAACAGCCACAATTCCAGCATGTCTTCGCGAGACGCACCTGATTGTGGTGCCATGATTCCTAGTATACATCCTCGACGAGATACTTCTGGTCATGTAGCCTCTGTAGATGCGTAAAAACTTCCCCGACGGACTTATGACCCAGAGTGGAGATATGCATGTCTCCTGTAAGCACGACTTACCCTATTTGAGATCAAGGACTGATTCCTAGTACATCATCCCGAGATACACTGGTCTTGTTTGCTATAGGATCTGACTCGACTTACTGAGGTTTCTGAATAACTCCTAGGACATCCCCGCGAGATATGCTAGTTATTCTACCTCTAGGCCCTTTCGACAGACTCCTAGAACATCCTTTCGAGATACACTGGTCTTGTTGGCTCATCATATGGACACATAGTTGATTCCTAACACATCTCTGCAAGATACGATGGTCAAAGACAAGTGATCCAAAGTCTCGCAGAGGCATTAATCGCGGGTACAAAGCCTTTTCTCTCTCTCTAGGATGAGTCCTAGCTGACCACAAAGAGATTCAGATCCATTAAGAAAATCTTCGTAGAGATTTTGATTCGTCTGCAAAATCTCGAAAAGATTCAAATCTCTCTACAAAATCTCGGTGAGATTCTTATCTCTCTGCAAAATCTCTGAGAGATTCATATCTCTCTGCAAAATCTCTGAGAGATTAAAATCTCTATGCAAAATCTCGGAGAGATTCAAATCTCTCTTCAAAATCTCAGAGAGAATCAAATTTCTCGGGAAATCTCAGACAAGGCTGAATATTCCCCATGGTAGGCACGAGCCTCATGTAGGAATCGTATCTCCTTTTCAGACTCTCCACACGAATTCTGAGGTATTTCATGCCTTTTCACGTGACTCATCCTAGTCATTCTTACAAATCGGAGAATATCTCTCTATAATGGCCAACTCGGCTAAAGAGAATATTTCTCTCTCTCTCAACACGTCATCACAAAAGCTGACTAAGCTTCACACAAATGGGGGGATAACAATTAGGGTTTTGGTCTAGATGTGTGAGAAATACTGGACTTATTTCTCATCGCAGAAGAAAGTAAAGGCGGTAGAATAACGAGATAAACTAAACCTAGTTTATCTTTATCTATTCCTGAAGAGACGGGAGAATTGCTCCGCATGGCACGGCAAGCAATCCTTATCTTCACCGACCTGAGATTAGAGAATTCAGCTATAAATAGGTCCTCTATTTATCCAAGCTACAACAATCTTTCTCATAACCTCTTGGAGAAATTCTTCTTCAAACCCTAGAATTCTCTGATCTCTCTCTTCATCTGCTTCCCTCCCTAAGACCAGTCCTAAATCTCTTCCCTGTGACTGAAGCAGCCTTTGAACTGCCACTATGCGTAGTTTAGCCAAAGAATATTCGTGCTCAACCTCCCGTAACTCACTTTCAGATTCCCTAGAATCCCACTTCTAACCTCTCTAAGATTTTAGGAAACTACAGTTTGCATACTGGGTATGCGTACCTTTTCGGTTTTGAAACCAACATATCTTTTCCGGTTTGCATACTAGGTATGCGTACCTTCTTGGTTGACGAGTCAACAGACTTTTGTGGTATGGATACCGGGTATGCATACCAAAAAGTAGTTTCCAAACTATAAATACGCCGGTACGTGTACTGGGTACATGAACTGTGGCTCCGGATTTATAACAGTTCTCCCTGTATGTGAACCGGTATGCATACTGTCTTGTATCTAGATTAACAGTAGTTATATATCTCTTTAATAATCAATTCAAAACATTCCCGAATAACATCAATGACACATATCACTGTTCCAGTCTATTTTAAAATGATTAAATCTTGAATCAAAATTTAGGTCATAAAAAATAAATTGTTCTTAACCAAATTCATTAAGTATGAACAAATGTTCTTAAGTTTAATTAGTCATATTTCGAGAACGATATTCAAGATAAACTTGATTCGAAATTTCTATTATGCATAAACTGTCTAATTTAGTCACGCGACAATGTCTCATAGATAGAAAGGTGGAAACTTGAGAAATAGGTGGTTCAGTCTTCACTTACCTTTTGTTGAAAAAGTTCTCCAGAGCTTTGGTTGATCTTCGCCTTCAAACGGTAGAGCATTGCTCGGTCGAACTCACAAGTGTTGTTATCTCAAGGTTGTTATCAAATTTAGTTGTCAAAACTATATCTTGATTTCTAGTCTACAATTAGTTAAGTCTTTGACTATGATAGAAGATGTAGTTGAGAAACGAATATCATGGTAGTCATTATTGCGTTCTACCATTTGAAGGCGAATATCAACCGAAGCTTTTGGAGAACTTCATCAACAAAAGGTAAGTGAAGACTGAACCACCTATCTCAATTTATATTCATCTTTCTATCTTTAAGACGTTGTCGCATAACTAATTAGACTATCGTAAGCATATCAAGAATTTCGAGTCAAGATTATTTTTGTAATTAGTCCTCGAAAAAATGACTAAGCTTAATGAACATTTCATTCTTGATGAATTTCGGTTAAGAACAATTTATTGTTTGAAATCAAAATCATGATTCAAGATTATCATTCGAAAATAGCCTAAAACAGTGATATGTGTCATTGATGATATTCAGGAATGTTTCGAATCAATTTAGAGAATATATAACTATTGTTAATTTGGATGTAAGACAGTGTATATATCAGTTTTACAAACTGAGAAAACTGTTATAAATCTGAAGTCATATTACATATACTATGTACATGTAGTGGAGTATCTATATGTCGACAAACATAGTTTTGGTACGCATATTAGTATGCACACCTTTAGAAATCTAAGAACTTATGAATCCATATAGGTACGCAAACCAGTACGCACACTAAAAATGAACTGTTGGTTACATAACCGGTTTGGTATCCATATCGGTACACGTACCAAGAAAGTTTTGTGGACTCCGGAACGTGGCTATGATTAAATGGTATCCATACCACAAAAGTTCTGTGGACTCCGGAACTCGTTATGTTAAAATGGTATCCATACCAGTACGCATACCGAAATAGTTCCGTGAACTCCAGAACTCGTTATTTCTTAAGGTTTACATACTGGTACACGTACTGTGACATAACTGTTCACAAATACGTTAAGTACTTGTACTTTGTATGCTTACTTACCATGTCGATTAAATTCATTTGCACATAAAATTATTTCTCCTAAATAATTAGCATTTGAATAATCTCTATTTATATTTATAAAATACCTTAAATATATTTAATCACATGATCGTTTTTCGAGTTAAGTCTTAAGTGTTCATGTAAATGCTCAAGATCATAGTTCAGTTTGCTAGCTTCGACCAACCCTCTATGAGCGTGGTCTTATACACGGTTCGGTTACGGTTCATCCTAACCAGAGTGTATATCTTGATTATGTAAATCATATTTAAAGATTCATCTAACTGTGGATGTTGTTTGCTTGGTTCCAAAGCTATCTTAGCTTAAACCTAAAGCAACCTATGCTTTGAATGTTTATGTAAGAGGAACCTCAAACAACTGGGATCTTTGAATCCCGACACTACTTTTAGTTGTTACTAAAGTCGTCATCTCCAGAAACCCTTTTAAGGTTTAGCGACTACAAAGACTTAATTCATATGGATTCGTGAAGCCAAGTCCAGTTATCTTTTCTTGATAACTTTAGTATCCTGATCTTGATCGATTGTTGAGCTACTCACTCGATCAAGATAAATAGTAATCACAAAGTTCTCTTCGTCTCAAACTTTGTTGATTCCACAAGTTTTATCTTGTGAGGTGAATAATAATCTAGGATGCACTTCGGGTTGCATAAGTCCGTATTTTGAGGTTAGCTAGACTTTGTCTATTTCTATCGATTTCCATTACCTTGATCTTTGATCAAAAAGGGAGTCATATATATAGGCTTATCTGTGGGAGAAATATTGGTATAAAGTCTTCAATTGAGTTGAAGAAACTCTTAGTTGGTGTGACGTCGGCTAATGGAATCAATTGCGCAGATTCCTGCTGGGATTCAAGAGGTGTAAGGAGTGCGACTGTACCTTAATCAGTGGGAGACTCAATTAGGGATCAACTACATTCCAGTCCGAAGTTAATTGGTAGTAGGCTAGTGTCTGTAGCGGCTTAATACAGTTTGGCGTTCAATCTTGAGTCGGTCCCGGGGGTTTTCTTCATTTGCGGTTTCCTCATTAACAAAATTTCAGGTGTCTTGTGATTTTTTTTTCCGCATTATATTTTCTATCTTTATAATTGAAATATCACAGGTTGTACGTAAATCAATCATAGTAGATACACCTGACATTGTTTGTTGGATACAACTTGATTGATTACTTGGGAAATTGATTTTTGGAATCACCCAAGTACTCTCACACGTAAATCTGGTTCACAGACTATTCTCTGTAAACTTTCTGATTGTGAGAGATAGATATATAACTCTAGATATTATTCCTTGATTGAGATTCATTAAGTCGAACTCTCGGAATTGTGTTAAGTTTGTCCATACATATTGCTTACGAAAAAGTTGGTGGTGTATTTTGGTACCCCCACGTTTTCAGTTCCTAATAAAATATTAGCTGCTAAAATCATGGATGCAGGTTATGTATGGGGTTTAAGTTTCCCCCTCTTCAAAGAATGGTAAAAATAACGACCTTAGGAAAAATCATAAGGATCTAACCATGGAGCAGGAGGTTGATGAGAGTACTACTTGAATGTAACCTTTCTGGTTTGCAAGTTTCAGTTATCAATGCTTGGTAGTCAAAGATGATTATTCTTATTGTGTACTTTGAACTTCTATTTCTGCTCTCGTTTTTTTAGGGCTTTGTTGCACTTTTTAATTTGTAATCGTTCGTTCATGGATTGTGTGCATGTTAATTTATTTCCTTTTGATCAATCAAAAAAATAAAGATCTGAATTAGATTTTGGAGAAATCACAACTATACTTAAAATATACAAACGGCCCTAGATGGCGGCTGCATGAATGCAAATTTCATAGAGATATAAAATATAACAATTGGAAAAAAAAACACCAAATATTTGGAGGAGAGAGAGAGATCAAGGGATATAAAAAGATGGATTATGTTTCAGCAGCGCAACCAGCCACTGATTGGACTTTGGTAGATCGAAACAAAGGAAAGGGTAAGAAGAAGTCAGGGGTTCAAGTGCTATCAATTTAAGGTGTAAGTTTCGAATTTTGAAGGTAGTGGAAGAAAAAATTGAGAAAGTGATGATTAAAGAAAGAAACAAAAGCTATCTTGATGTAACCATTTGTCGGGAATCTATTGTTAGAGCACTGCTCGGTCGAACTCGCAAGCGTTGCTATCTCAAGCTTGTTTGTCAAGTTTAGTTGTCAAAACCAGTGTAGTTAATTTTGGCTATCTCAGCCGAGATTCTGGCAATTTTCCCGGTTTCGCTC
Organism: Papaver atlanticum; assembly: GCA_023531105.1. NCBI lineage: Eukaryota > Viridiplantae > Streptophyta > Magnoliopsida > Ranunculales > Papaveraceae > Papaver > Papaver atlanticum. Next base: position 2,270,094 of record JAJJMB010010755.1, on the reverse strand, counting down.
ATGCAAGAGCCGAATCTCAAGTTTTCGGCGATACGAGATGTCGTTAGAATTCTCGTCGGAATCGTCATAATCTCGCCTGGATAGGTAATCTCGGCCGAAATCGTCCCAAATTTCGTCACTGTCAGTGATTCTCTCTTCAACACATTTTAACTATTAAATCAACCATGGTATCATATTCTAAGAAATCAGATCTTTCAACTATTAAATCAAACATGGTATCATATTCTATGAAATCCAAATTAAGGAAAACCTAGATTGATACAGATACCAAATCATTCTAAAACATAATGTAACAGTATAATCATATACAAAATACCATATAATCAATCAACATTATTCCATCAGAAATAAAAAAAAATTCAAAAAGAGTGAGTAAACCCACTGGTTCTTTTGGGTTTTAATTTTTTTATCAGATAGCAAATCCCTGGTTTCAGTCAAGCAATGATGATGAACACTATAGTAGGGAAGAAACAAACAACTAAGAGGTTCGAGACTCTTCATTTACTATTTAAGAAATTAAAAAAGAAAGATCAATTTGCATGTTACACACGTGTTTGGTAAATGATTAAGCCAAAATTCTAGATTGACTTACTCTAACGGTGCATTTGAGTGTAGTTTTTAAACTCTATATACACCTGTAGATAATATAGGGGTTCTTTTCTTTTGTTTATGATCCTAAAAACTTAACATATATCTATGCAAATTACCTGGGATATTATGTTATAAGTATATATTTTAAAAGCGAGGATTCCGGAAAGTTATCCGGAAAACTCAACAGAAATCTCCCCGAGATAAATTATCTCTGTGTCTCGGCTCCGTCCGAGACAAGCCGAAATCTGAGATTAACTGCATTGGTCAAAACTATAAGTCTTGATTTCTAGTCTACTTATAACTATGTCTCGGATTAGGATAGAATGTATAGTTGAGATTTAGACTTCACGGCGTTCATCGATTGAAGACGAAGAACTACTAAGGGGAGCTTGTGGAACTTCATCAACAAAAGGTATGTGGAGACTTGAACTCATCTGTCACTCAGAAGTGTATTCTATTCTATCTCCTATTGAGACAAAGTCGTATAGCTATATATACTTTACATTATACACATTTGATATTTCGAGCTGAATTTGACGCGCTTATATATTTCTCGAGATATGTGTTGGAAAGCTTTTGGCTTTAACTACGTTCATCAATATTCTTGGCGAAAGTCAAAATATGATCATGTGAAAATCACCTGGTAACATCTTACATGATTTGAGTGAGACAGTCATTTGATGTAGACTCGGAATATTTCGTATTGATCAAGAAAATTGCTTATAAGCTAATAGTTTGTGTGGGATAGCTATTGTCGTCTTCTAAGAATGTTTTAATGATTGAAATGGCAGTTTAGTCTATTTAGAACAATTAACCATTGTCTAGATATAGCACAGTATGCGTACCCGTATGCAAACTGTTGCAAGAATGATTCAGGTCCGGGAACCAAGTATGCATACCTATATGCGAACGGTTTTAACAGTTAAAGTCCGGGAACTATGTTTGCGTACCTGTTTCCAAACTTATTCACCTGAGTTCGGTCCAGAACGACAGTATGCGTACCCATTTGCAAACTGTCGGACATGACCAAAGTCCGAAACATAAGTTTGCGTACCCGTTTGCAAACTTATGAGGTTAAGTTCTAAAATCGGCTAAGTATGTTTACATGCTCATGAACAAATACATTTATACATTAAGGAATGCAATCTTTGCAAACCGTGGCTAAATGTTCATGAACTGATTCTTTTGGATCAAACCGATTTTTCTTCAATTGTGTCTTGTATACTTCTATGAGAATATAAACAATTGAACAACTCTATGATTAACATATATAGATTCATTTGAGTATCATTTGATCTAGAAGTGTTAAGATGAACATGGTTAACACAAAATTGTTCATATGGCTAACTTCGGTTAACTGTTATTGAGCCAACTCAATATACACGTTTAGGTACGATTACCCATATCTAAATGAAAGTATATTTCATTTGTGTATAACAAGCTAAGACCATCTAACGGTGGAAAGATATTAGCTTGAATCTTAAACCAGGTTTCATCCAACGGTGAATATTGATTTCTTTGTTACAAAGTTATAAAACTCTGATTTAAAGACTATATAAGGGAGAACTCTAGTAACTGGGAAACCTAATCCCCACACCATCTGTGTGATACTAGTTGTGAATAGATTCGATTCTCCTTTAACCTAGGTTTTTCCTAAAATCATTATACATTAACGACTTAAAGACTTCATTGGGATTCTGAAGACAGACCCAACTATTTTCTATGTAGTTGCGTGTTCTGATCTTACCTGTTCTATCGTATTGAGTACTATCTTCTCTAAGATTTGCTCGAGATTTATCTCCGATAGGTAAGATATAAAAGTAATCACAAAGCTCTTCGTCTCATTCTTTGTGATTCCACAATAACTTGTTCTACTACCATATAGTTAAGTTATTGTGAGGTGATTGATATTTCTAGGTTGTTCTTCGGGAATATAAGACCGGATTATTAATTGGTTCCTGTTCACCTTGATTTATCAAAATACAGAACAAAAACTTCATAGGTATTTCTGTGTGAGACAGATTTATCTACCAGAATAGACTTTTCTGTGGGAGACAGATTTTTTTATAAAGTCTTCGACTTTGGGTCGTAGCAACTCTTAGTTGTGGGTAAGATCAGCTAAGGGAATCAAGTGCGTAGAGTCCTGCTGGGATTCAGAGACGTAAGGAACGCGACTGTACCTTGATCAGTGTGAGATTGGTTAGGGCTCAACTACATTCTAGTCCGAAGTTAACTTGTAGTAGGCTAGAGACTGTAGCGTCTTAATACAGTGTGGTGTTCAAATCTGGACTAGGTCCCGAGGTTTTTCTGCATTTGCAGTTTCCTCGTTAACAAAATTTATGGTGTCTGTGTAATTTGTTTTCCGCATTATATTTGTTTATATAATTGAAATATCACAGGTTAAAAAGGTAACTTGAATGCTGAGTTACTCTCGCTTATATATTTCTCGAAATATGTGTTGGCAAGCTTTCACTTCGACCAAGTTCATTTTATATGATGAGAAAATTGCCGAGTAACATCTTACATGGTTTGTGTGATACAATCATTTGGTGTTTGTCTTGGAATGTTTCATTATGATTATTTCAAGAACTTGAAAATTGCTTTGATGCTAATAGTGTGTGAAAATGGCTATTGTCATCCTCTAAGAAAGTTTCAATGATTGAAATAAAAGTTTAGAAAACTTAACCATTATTGGATATGTCATGTTGTGCACTCTTGCACATATGTAATCCATGTCCGGAAACCATAGTATGCGCACCCGTTTGCGTACCGGTTGGTTTGAGAAATCCGGGAACCTAAGAATGCGTACCCGTTTGCGTACTGGCGTACAGGTTCATATCCGAGAATTTCTGTGGGGATTGGAAGTACGCATACCCGTTTGCGTACTGACGGAAACCAATCTTGGTCCAGGTATTTCAAGTATGCATACCCGTTTGCATACTTGAAGGTTAAAGTTCTAAAATCGGTTTTGTACATGAACATAAACATTTATATAATAAGGAATGCAATCTTTGCAACCGTGGCTATAATGTTCATGATTGATTTGAGTGAATCAAACCGATTTTGCTTCAATTGTGTTCTTGTATAATTCTATTAGAATATAGCAATTGAACAACTCTTTAACTAGTTTCATTTGAGTCATTTGCACTAGTTATGGTTGAGATGAATAAGGTTGATATGAAAGTAATCATATGGCTAACCTCGGTTAACTATTTTTTAACCAACATGGTGTACACGTTTAGGTACGGTTACATAAACCTAAATGAGGGTACATTTCATTTGTGTGTAACAAGCTAAGTTCGATCTAACGGTTGAAAGATATTAGCTTGATTGAATCAGGTTTTTTTATCTAACGGTGAATATTGAATGCTTTGTTACCAAGGTAACTTGGATTGCAAACCATGATTTGAAAACTATATAAAGGAGAACTCTAGCAACTGGGAAACCTAATCCCCACACCTCCTGTGTGTTACTAGTTGCATAACTAGAGTCGATTCTCCTTTAACCTTAGGTTTCTATCGAGACCCCGTAGGTTAACGACTTCAAAGACTTCATTGGGATTGTGAAGCTAGACCCAACTATTCTCTTTTAGTTGCATGTTCTGATCTTGCCTGATTCTATCGTATTGAGTACAATTGAAATAATTGACTCGAGATTAATTTCTCCGATAGGAAAAATAAAAGTAATCACAAACATCTTCGTCTCATCGTTTGTGATTCCACAATATCTTGTTTCGTTAGGCGATTAAGATTATTGTGAGGTTATTGATAATAATAGACCGTTCTTCGGGAATATAAGACCGGTTTATCAATTGGTTCCTGTTCACCTTGATTTATCAAAAGACGGAACAAAAACTATTGGTTATTTCTGTGGGAGACAGATTTATTCAATCCACAGACTTTTCTGTGTGAGACAGATTTGTTTATCAAGTCTTCGACTTTGGGTCATAGCAACTCTTGGTTGTGGGTGAGATCAACTAAGGGAATCAAGTGCGTAGTATCCTGCTGGGATCAGAGACGTAAGAAACGCAACTGTACTTTGAATCAGTGTGAGATTGATTAGGATTCAATTACAGTCCAGTCCGAAGTTAATTGGTAGTAGGTTAGAGTCTGTAGTGGCTTAATACAGTGTGGTGTTCAAACTGGACTAGGTCCCGAGGTTTTTCTGCATTTGTGGTTTCCTCGTTAACAAAACTTCTTGTGTCAGTGTTATTTCTTTTCCGCATTATATTTTGTTATATAATTGAAATATCACAGGTTGTGCGTTTAGATCAATCAATTAGAATATCCAACCTTTGGTTGTTGATTTACATTGATTGACACTTGAACATTGGTCTTTGGCACCGTTCAAGTTGTTTCACATAATAATCAGTCTCATGGATTTCTATCTGTTCGATTTGCTGATTACATTGTGAAACAGAGATATTAAACTCTTTGATATACTTTACTCTAGATTGAGTCTGACTGTCTAGTTGATTCTCTAGAAAGTGTATTGGAGTAAGTCCTCTCAGATTCCCAAAAGAATTATTGGGTGTGGTTGTTAGACCCCCGTATTTTCATTTATAAAATCCTTGATAAATGCATTTAGTTTCAGCTATATGATTGCATCTAAAAAGTTGATATGTGCTTTCTTTTGGTCATGAAATTTCTTTATGGAAATTTAATTAGGATCCCACTAGTTTTCGTACCTTTGCCAATTTTATTGACAAAAAGGGGGAGAATTAATGTGTAGTTCACACTACAAATACATATGGTTTTTGGATCATTATGTAAGGGGGAGTGGTTTCCATGTGAGATGGAGTATTGACTAAGGGGGAGTGATACATATCACCATAGTATTGTTGTCGAAGTTGTGATACAATTGAACTTTGATGTTATATAATAATATTATGACACTGTGTAATAATGATTGAGAGCTTTTGTTTTCTCATTGTTATGGGCTACGGATCATCAACAACAATGATGCTGCATTGAATATCTTTGGAATCATTGGAGTACTTGGAAGTGACGAAGATTTCAAGTAATGTTTAAGAACCAAGGAGATCATGCATGTGGAAGAGAAGCTGTAAAGTTTATTTATTTTGTATTTCATATGTATTGATAGTTTTGTCACTAAAATTGACAAAGGGGGAGATTGTTAGAGCACTGCTCGGTCGAACTCGCAAGCGCTGCTATCTCAAGCTTGTTTGTCAAGTTTAGTTGCCAAAACTATAAGTCTTGATTTCTAGTCTATTTATAGGTAAATCTCGGACTAGGATAGGAAGTGTAGTTGAGCTCTAGACTCCACGGCGTTCATCATACAAAGACGAAGAACTAGTCAAGGAACTGGTGAAACTTCATCGGCTAAAAGGTATGTGGAGACTTGAACTTATCTATCACTCAAAAAGTCTATCTATTCTATCTCCTATCTTGAGAAAAAAAGTCGCATTGCTATATAGACTTCGATTATACACATTTGTTATTTCGATCCGAGTTTATCTCGCTTATTTATTTCTCGAAATATGTGTTGGTAACCTTTCTCCTTGGCCAAGTTCATCTTTACAAGTGACGAAAGTCATGTTGATTATTTCAATACCTTGAAAATCGCTTTGATGAAAAATAGTGTGTGAATAACCTCTATTTAATATCCTCTAAGAATGTTTCAGTGATTGAAATGAGAGTTTAGAATATATAACCTTTAATGGATATAAACATTGTATGTGAACTCATACGTGTGTAAGTCCAAAATCCTTGAACCAAAGTATGCGTACTTTGCTGCTCAGGATAACCGGAACTAAAGTCCGCGTACCTGTACTGCCGGAAGTTCACGTCCCATGAATTTCTGCTGGAGTTTGTGAACTGAAAACAAAATCAATCCGGGTACTTAAGTATGTGTACCGGTATGCGTACTTGAGTGGGTTATTTTCTAAAAACGGTTTATTCGTGAACTTAAACTTATATAAACTAAGGAATGCATATTTGCAAACCGTGGCTATAAAAGTTCATGAATCGATTCTAGTGAATCAAAATTGTTTTCGCTTCGATTATGTCTTGTATACTTCTATGAGATCTAAGCAATTGAACAACTCTCTAACTAGTTCTCTTGAGTCATTTGAACTAGTTATGGTGAAGATGAATATGGTTGATTTGAAAGTGCTCATATGGATAACCATTGGTTAACTACTGTTGAACCAACTAGGTGTACACGTTTAGGTACGGTTACACAAACCTAAATGAACGTGCATTTCATTTGTGTATAACAAGCTAAGTTCGATCTAACAGTTGAAAGATATTAGCTTGAATCTAATTAGGTTTTCATCTAACGGTGAATATTGAATGCTTTGTTACCAAGGTAACTTAGATTACAAACCCTGATTTGGAGACTATATAAAGGAGTACTATAGCAACTGGGAAACCTAATCCCCACACCTCCTGTATGATACTAGTTGTATAAGCTAGAGTCGATTCTCCTTTAACCTTAGGTTTCTACCGAGACCCTATAGGTTAACGACTTGAAGACTTCATTGGGATTGTGAAGCCAGACCCAACTATTTTCTATGTAGTTGCATGATCTGATCTTGCTGTTTTATCGTGATTGAGTGCAATCGTAAGATTGGCTTGAGATTAATTTCTCCGATAGGCAAGATATAAAAGAAGTCACAAACATCTTCGTCTCATCGTTTGTGATTCCGCATATCTTGTTTCGCTAGTCGATTAAGATTATTGTGTGGTGATTGATAATTCTAGGTTGTTCTTCAGAAATATAAGTCCGGGTTATTGATTGGTTCCTGTTCACCTTGATTTATCAAAAGAAGGAACAAAACTCGTAGGTATTTCCGTGGGAGACAGATTTATCTATTCCTGTAGACTTTTCTGTGTGATACAGATTTTTTTATTAAAGTCTTCGACTTTGGGTCGTAGCAACTCTTAGTTGTGGGTGAGATCAGCTAAGGGAATCAAGTGCGTAGTATCCTGCTAGGATCAGAGACGTAAGGAGCGCAACTGTACCTTGGATCAGTGTGAGATTGATTGGGGTTCAACTACAGTCCAGACCGAAGTTAGTTTGTAGTAGGCTAGTGTCTGTAGCGGCTTAATACAATGTGTGTTCAATCTGGACTAGGTCCCGGGGTTTTTCTGCATTTGCTATTTCCTCGTTAACAAAACTTATGGTGTCTGTGTTATTTCTTTTCCGCATTATATTTTGTTATATAATTGAAATATCACAGGTTGTGCGTTGAATCGATCATTTGGTAAATCCAACCTTTGGTTGTTGATTGAAATTGATTGATACTTGAACATTGGTCTTTGGTACCGTTCAAGTTAATTTCTCTTGTATTCAATTAGACTCGCAGATTTCTATTTGCTTGAGTAAGTATTGAATCGAGAAATTGAGATATAAGTCCTTGATATACTTTTTACTAAGATTGAGTATCACTGTCTAGTTGATTCTCTTAAAAGTATATTGGAGTTAGTCCATACAGATTGCTAAGCGAATTATTGGGTGAGGTTGTTGTACCCCCACTTTTTCAGGTGGCAAGATTTTCAAAGATCTCTACCCAAGATGTGATGTGCAAGCACTACACCAAATTCAGGATATAGCAACTTAGATTCATAAAGAAATGTAGCTGTTGCAAAGTCTTAGTTGCGAATTTCTGTTGCTAAATATTCGCAACAGCCCATTGCTGTTGCGAATTTCGCAACTGCTGCTAGTCAGTAGCTATTCACAACTTATTTTCTTTTGCGCATGCCAGTTACTCGTGTGGCAGTAAACACCTGCAAACACTTTTCTTCTCGAGCATGCGAATTTCGTGTGTGCATAATTGATTTATCCAAAGTATCCCTCTCGGTTCATTACTACCACTCGTCCTTAGAAAAAATCCCTCTCAGTTCTCTCCCTCTCTCAGACAGATCTGAAGATGATAAACGATTGAATCTCTCCCGCCACTGAAACTAGAGGAAGTTAGGTATGAATGATGATTAGGGTTTGGTATTTCTTTGTTTAAATCGATTGATGATGCTTTTTTTTGTTAGGGTTTGATAGATTGATAGTTAGGGTTTTGTGTCTTTTGGTTCAAATCGATTGATGATGTATCTTTTTGTGTATATTGGTAGATTGATACTTAGGGTTTTTTGTATTTTGTTTAAAAGGGGGTTGTTTTTCTTCTTGTGTTAGGATTTAAGTCGCTGGATTTGGATTTGGAGGAATTCGATCTCTTGCAGGTATAATCACTCTCCTCATCTCGTTCTAGTATGGCGAATTTGTGGTTGAATAGATTTTTGAACAGCATTAAGGATGGAGAAAATGAAAACATATATGAAAAAAGGGAATTATGTGTAGGTAAAACTGAACAACTTTTAAGATGGAATAAATTTTAGTTTTTTTTTTTTTTTTTGGGTACTTTGAATGTTTCTGGCTAGAAAATTGTTTTTTTGTTTTTCATGATGCCTTTTGAGTATATAAACATCAAAGTTGAATTGATTTGTAATGCTTGCTTGGTTAGAGAGATTTCTCATCTTGAAGCTTTGAATACTACATTTTCTATTGTGTTATGTGACTACAAGCCATTTACATAAGCAATTTCGAAAGTCTTTCTTTAAAGTTTGGGTACTTCAAATTACTTGTTAAGCAAATAACCGGACAGTACAATGTACACACACATACAACACTGACATTCTACTTTCTGTTGGTTGATAGATTTTACATAGTTTAATCAATGAGTGGCACACTATAGTATAGAGAGAACTCAGTGGAACCTAAGCAGCCTGGTAATAAAAGTATGAACAAACAAGTGCAAGGAAACATCGAGATGATGCCAATAGGACTATCCTATCACTCTCTTTTGGGATAGCATAATGGGACGTGAGTCTTATTATCTGTCATAGTTAGACACTTTAAGACTACTGATTAAGAAAAGAGCTTTTCCGCGTTTCCATAGTTTGTGTATTTTTATGTGAATTTGTATTTCCTGTTGTTTTCTAACATATGGACTCTACCCTGCTATAGTTTGTCTGTCAATGTTAATGCGTATTTGCTTACAGCACTAAATCTGTAAATATCCTGGACACAGGCCAACAGATTTAAGAAAGTTGCTGTGACACAAAGCTGCAGAGAAGCTCTTCAGAATGTCAATCTGTCCAAAAACTGTTACACAGATGTCATCCCATGTATAGTGTGGCCCACTCCAGTTTTTCTGTCCAGAAGTTGAAACTGATTCACCAGCCACAAAGAAACAAATGCCTTTTACTTGCTATATTCCTTTTTGTAAGGAGCACATGATTAATATATATGTATTTTATCATTGATTTTCAGTTGATGAAAACAGGGTTGTACTCAAGTCATCCAAGGATACCAGATCATCAGGAAGGGATTATATCAATGCAAGCTTTGTCGAGGTATACATCTCTATATACTTTAGAATAATGAACTGAGTATTGGAATTGTTCTATACTAGAACATTTCAACAGACTTGTTATACTGTCAACTCATGTACCTCTGGGGGCCTTTTTTATTTGTAATCTTTGGCTTATGAGAGTTACTTTGTGGTAAGGATAGCTATATTTTGTGCTTAAATAATAAGTAGTTTCTCTTAAATATAGGTTGGTAGGTTGGTTCCAGTAAATCCATTTCACAGTTTATAGCCACACAAGGTCCGCTACCATAGACTTGTGAAGACTTCTGGGAGATGGTTATCCAGTATCACTGCCCAGTGATTGTAATGCTTTCTCGGTTGGTCGACAATTACAAGGTATTCATTGTCTCAGGCTGTTGTTAGCTTATACCAATACCATTTTGATGCCAATTTAGAAAGTAAATTGTATTCTTAATTATCATTATTTATTTAATGAAAGTATAAGGGTATGTCCAATGTACTGGTAAGAGGCGACTTTGTTGGATTTATCGATTATGTGTTCTTTTGAATTTTTCAGACACTAGTAATTAGCTTGTTCTCTCTAGATACTGGATAGTCCATTTTTGTTTTATACTAAAATACCTGAGCGATTCTTTGAAGGAATAATTACCCCCTTATTTCTTTACCTCTAAAAGAAGATCCATCTTTTCATTCTACAAATGATATTCATTAATAGGATTCCATTTTGTTTTTAATTGAACTCTTCAGTGACTTAAAGTGTTATATACATATTAACAAATTGAAATGGGATCACCAATGTTTTGTGGGCTAACATATGATGATTAACCAATGGTGTAGGATGATGTCCTTGCCACATTCCTCATTCCATTGATCCATTCTAAAACTGTAATTTATATTAAATATTAGCAAATTAAGTAGGAAAGTGCTAAATTTACAAGTTCCGGCTTGATTTAAGCGTATAGGATTACTTAATAGGCTATGGTTAACTGCATGATGGTAATCTTCTTTGTGGTTGGGGTCAAACTGAAATGTGGCAGTAGAATATTTTACTTAGGGAATGTTTATTAATTCTTACCAAGAGTTGTTAGTAAGTGCCAGAATTTGAATGCTCATACGGTATGGGTGTAGTCAGGTATATGTGTGGACTTGCGCAACTTAATTCGAATCAATCAAGCTGTGGATGATCCATTTATTCTTGCCTTTGAAGCGACACAAGTTTTTTACTCAAAGGATGTTTCTGATGTGGGATGGTCTGTGGTCTTGCATTCACATCAAGGTTTAACTTCCTTAGTAGATGAAATTGAATATCCTACTAGTTACCAGTCTGCTTTTACTGACAATGATAGTATAGAAAAATTTATGTGTCTAATCTGGAGTTTAAAATGTGTATGGCTACCTATTATGGAGTGATATTACTACATATTTTGTTAAAATTTAGTTTATCACTTATGCAAACTGGTAAAGTGTTATGTTTATTTGAGAAATTTGATTGCGCTGTTTATGTGATAGTGACAAGGTTGATAGTTTTTGTTTCTTTTGCATATAGATGCTCCTTAACTGTTATTTTGCAGGTTATTATGGCAGCAGTGGAGGTAGATGAAAATGGGCTTCCCATGTCTTCCAATTCAACTACACTTGGCCACCTGAAGGGCGCCTTGATTCGTACTCATGTTCCTATCTCCTACAAAACCTGGAAGGATGTGCCAGAAACTTACAAAGATGATGTCCGGAATGAACTACAGGTACAAACTTACCTCAATTTGATTTGTGTTCATACTTATGTTAACTTTATTTGAGTTTAAGCCAGATGCTGTGTTTTTTCAGATATCATTTCTATTGCCTAATACCTCCAAGGTAACGGTGGTAAAGGGGATGTCTAATATTAACCTTCAGTTTACACTTTCTTGCTAGGTATTACGTGCTCTTAATGATCATATTGCTGCCGGATTATGCCGTTGGTGACCTTTCTTTGGAATGTGATGTTGGTGGTGGTGTTTGTTGATGGAGGCTGGCTGTGTTGACTTCATCCATCTTTTCATACTTTGGGGTATGCACTCAACTTTGAGATATTGAAGTTCTTAACACAGATAAGTAGTGCAGTAAACTTTCTTCGCAATATATATCTTTCTTTCAGTTGTACCTCTCATCTCTCTAGCTAGCTAGATATCTCACCACCCAAGATCTATCTATTTAGTATTAGTAACTTAAGTTTGCATAAAATGAGCAGCCAAGTCCCCATATTTATAAACGAGCCACATTGTGGGGTTTCTTGATCATACAATTGGATATACCCTCAAAGACTTTATACGTGTATTCATCCACATAAGCTTATTACTATTGCTACTGTTATATGTGTCACAACAGGTTAGATTGTTTATTTTTGATGATGATTATGGTTATATGAATGACTAAAAATATACTTATCTGGGGTGGGGGAAAAGTTTCACATCACCTTTGACTTGATACATGTATGGTGAACAGAACATCAAATAGATATTTGTACGTCAGGAAGACTATATATATATAGTGTAGTGTGTGCCAGTAATTCCACACTTTGTGTATCTAGAATGGATAAGTGTATTTTCATTTCATGTTATTCTCTTAACTAGTAAAGATTATGATGGGACTCACTTCCCATTATCCACGTGGTCAGTGACACTCGTATAATTCTACGGTCTCGGTTTTAGAAAAGCTTAGCTAGATATATACCCAAAAAAGAAAATCATGTCTTCCCATAGCCATATATCGTAATACATAATGCCAATAACTGACTACTCATTAAGGGTTTGGTATCTTCTCTTCAAAAGACTTGTAGTAGTTCATGAACTGAAGCTTTTCTTCTTTTCAGATTTGTTGGGTATGTCTTTAAAAACCACTACAACATCTTAGGAATGTGGAGAACTGGTTAGTTGTGGTTCCACACCATCTGAGGTATTGATTCAAACTTTCTCAACCAGTTTATTATTCAAGTCTTTTGCCCTTATGTAACTAACTGTTGGTGTTTCTACGGTTCTGCATTGATTCGAGTCTTTCGAGGCTAATTTTCTGTTGCATATGCAATTTCTTTAATGATTCATTAATTTTCCAGTAACATTGCCATGTTTGGGTTTATTTTAGCTTTCATCTTGGTTTTCTCAAATTCACCATATCTTGTATGTAGGAAATGCAAGCACTTGCCTACTTGATGTTGGATCAATTTAGAAAGGATGCAGAGTATCGCATGGCATCCTCAGTATGCTTATTATTATGAAGGCAAGTATAATCGTCTTAAATCCTCTAAACATCTTTTGCCTAAAACACTCTTTATAAACATCGTTTCCTCTAATCTTCTTAATCCTAATGTTAGTTATGTAATGTAACTGGAAGAGCATGTGCAGCTTACATAAATTTGTATCCTCATGTTACTTAATGTAAATTCTGTACATTGAGGACAAGCCAAAACTTACTGAAATTTGTACCAGATTTTGGTTCGTTTTCTCATCAGTTGCAGGGATTGTGCATTTACTTTATGCATTTCTGCATTTTCCATATCTAATATTATGGTTTGTAATTGTGTTGCAGGGATTGTCGCGTCACGCAGAGGAGTTGAACATGTGCAAAGCTAGCATTTATATCAGGTGTTTTTTTTTTGAAATTTAGGTTGTCGCATAACTCTGAAATTTGTATGTTACGCACTCGCCATGCATAGACGAACACATAGTTGTTGGAGTTTGAAACTAAACTAAGTTAAGAGTCTTACTGAAATCAAGCCATGTGTAGATGAACATATAATTGAATGTTCTTTCTCTTCTTTTGTAATTTTCTTAAATGTTCTTATGTATAATTGAACATATTAATTCAATATAAGTGGTGCAGAAAATGATTGATTGTTGGATTGAATCACAAGGTTATGGGTAGTTGCAGGATAAATAGAAATGGGGGAATATTTTGACCAGGTCAACAAAGACCTACTTTTTTTTTTGCTGTTGCAAAATAATAGCAACAGATAAATATGTACGATAAAATGGAAGTCAGTCCTTTTTGACTTAGTCAAACATATCCGCAACTCCTCTAAAATTTTCTCAACAGATAAAAAATGTTGCTAAATTTTTACCATGATTTTTTGGTCAATTCCCGTTGACCTAGTCAAGAATTTGCAACCAATACTAAAAAATTCGCAACTGCCTTTTAGCTGTTGCTAAGTTTAGTGTCGCAACAACTAAATTTCCGTTGCGAAAATTCGAGTCATCCCCTGTCCAACAGCTGGCTGCAGTTGCAACCCCGATTCGCAACAGCGAGACATAGTTGCAAAACCCCATTTTTGGTGTAGTGAAAAAAGGCTGGCCTTTTGAGTGGATAAATCATTGCTACCTTTGTATCAAGAATGGAAAAACAGTCGACCATCTTTTAATTCATTGTGAAGTGGCTTGGTCTATTTGGTGTTTCTTCCTCAAGGAGTGGTCAGTTGTGTGGGTGACGCCTTCTGGCCTCATAAGCCTTATTAGATCGCGGCCAACGAGGGCTATTTCGCCTAGGAGAAGTTGGTGCTTAAAGTTTTCCGTGCGACAGTTTTGTGGTGTTTATGGGATGAAAGGAATAAAAGAACGTTCGGTAATGTAAGTAGAAACGAGAAGGCCATAATTGATTCAGTAAAGCTAACTATCGCCTATTGGTTACATAATAAAGGTTTTTTTACGGTATTTCTTTGGAGCAACTTGTCATTAGCTGGAAAGAAGTTCTTTTCCAACCTTCTTGAGGTATGTATCTTCTCGGGGCTCTTTTGATGCTTGTTTGTGAGTGGTGATTTTTTTTTTCCCTTTGGTCTTTTGGGGTCCTGGCCAGTAGCATTCCTTTTTCATTTTGTTCTGGTTAGGTGTCCTTCTCTTGTTTTGTCGAGGGTCTAGTCCATAGTTCATGTACTTCACCTCCTATCTATAAAACGTTTAATTTCCGATCCAAAAATAAATAAATAATAATAACAATAATAATAATAAAAAAATATCATTGGATCCACGCATTAGTAATCAATCAATACCTTTAAAATCCTAACTCATATAAGCCCCCACGTCGCACGGTAAGAATACCCACCCTTGGGTGAGCATCACCGCCCCCTTGAAATTGTTCAATTCCACTTTTCCTCGGATTCTATTAATGTAACAGTGAAAACCGGTTTTTTAATGAAAAAAGTTTCAAAAAAACATTCTTTTCCGAAACAGAACTAGTTATAAAAACCCAAGGTGACCAAACTTGTGGTACAAAAACCCCATTCAAATGTTGGGATCTATTAAAACTCCATCTTAAACAAACTTGATACAAAAACCTCAAATTTTTAAAAATCGATACAAAACCCCAAATTTCAAAATTGGTTTCATCAAATTCGGGGTTTTTGTGTTACTTTTGTTTTTGATGGGATTTTTGACCGTTTCCGAAACATAAAAAAGAAAAAAAAAAACTCGCTCTCACTATTCTCCTCTCGAGTTTTCTTTTCTTCTTTCAGCTAGGGTTCTTCTTTTTGAGTTTCATTGTACAGGGAATATCAGTGACGATTCTTTTTTTTTTACGGTTTCATATTGTTGGTTAAAGAACAGTACTTCGAAACAAAACGCAAAAGCTTGCCAGAAGCCGAAAAACAGTGAAGATAGTAATGTTTCCGGTGTTGAATCTCTCTTCTGCTTAAAAAGAGTTAAAGAGATTATAGATTTGCTTCAGCAAAAGCTTGAATCAGCGATTCAGGTACTAATTATTCTGGTAGTTTAACTAATAGAAAAAGAGAAAACTTAGAAGAAAACCTAAATCACTTATCACCTTTTCATCTTCATCTTTGCCTCTGTTCTTAAAATAAAATAAAATAAAACCTAGAAAATCACACGTCGCCTCCGTTCTCACTGTTCTTCCTCCTTTTCTTTCTGATGGGTTCACTGTTCTTCCTCCTTTCTTCCTGATGGGAGAGCAGATGGTTTTTTATATATATATATATCGCAGGTGAAGTTTAAGCATAAAGATGTCATTTACGGTTTGTTGTTTTTTTATATTTATTTTGATTTGGGTGTTGTTCGACTGATTTTTTGATTTATCTCACTGTGTTTTAATTTTGCAGGTGAGGGTTCATCACTTCATCTCTCTTCACCAGACATGATTTAGGTTTCTCTTTTGATTGGGGTTTCTTATTTTAGGGTTTTCAGTTGCAACCTAACCAAGATTATTGTTTTGTTCCTTTTCTATGTTCAATTTTGATTTTGCTCTTAGTTTCGAATTAGGATTTTTAATTTTTAATTATTCATAATTTTGTTTTGATTTTGCAGGCAAATTAATCTTTCTGCAACAAACGATACTCATAGTCAGCTTCTGATATATATTTTGTTTTGATTTTATCACGAATTTAATCTAAGCTTTTTGAAGTAATTGGATATTTTGTTGTTTTGTGATTGCAGCTTGCAGTACCCTAACTTTTAACGACAACAGAGTGCACATGAACTATAAGCGCTTCATTGGTTTTGTATGATATTATTTTCCAAAATCCTGCCAATTATATGCTTTCGCCGTAGAGGTGAACACATTTTATCTGCATGTTTCGCATCATTATAGTTGGGAGTCAAAATTAGATCCTTTCGGATTATAATATCGTACCCTGAATTTTTTTGATAGGATTTTTATTCATTGTTTGTTCATTGTAGTCCATGTACCATCTGTCTAAGATAGATTTTTGTGTTGTTCGCTAGATCGACCGTTCACAATATTGCAGTAGGACTGTCTTTGAGGATGCCACACACAAATTGGTCAAGCACTTCTTCTGGGATGAAGATTTCCGGTCCAACCAGGATGCAATTAATGCTACGTAACAGGAATGCCCCATCGAAAGAACTGTGGTAGTCCGTTGGACAGTAAGGTTTGGTGATTATCTTAGCCTCTTCATGTTTAATGGACTAGGCTTGACTCATCTTCTTAGTTGAATTCATTTAATAGTATTATTTTAATTTCTATATTTTGGTGAAGTTTCCCTTCATCTACAACGACAGGGAATACATAATTGGACCTCGAATATGGGAGGCAGGAAGATCATATTGGTGTATCGCTAAGGTATGGTGGAAATATATATATACAACTATTTTGTTGTTGTAGTACTTCCAATTTGATGTCATCAAATGTTGAGAATTTTATGCCTATAAGCGATTTATTTGAACAAAAAAATGTTGATTATCAAAGTTATTTATACTAAACAGCATAGTTACAAATCTTGACATGATGCATTCCTTTTTCATGCATATGAAGGGAATGATGGTGGTGTGCACAAAGAACATAGTTTAATTTCATTGTTTGACATGGTTTTCCCTTAAATTTTTTGATTTTCTATAATTTCTTTTTAGAATAAAGTTTCATAGTTCAGTTTGGTCCATTAATGAATGAGTCTGTTGCACAATGGAAGTGCGTCTTTCTTAATTTCACTATAGTTTTACCATGTCAGTATCATTTGGTTTTGTGCAAATTCTCCTCCAAAATTATTGTAGTTGAACTGTATCTGCCACTCTCACTAAAAATCCACTTATGCTGGCTGAAAGTGCAATAAATTTATCATTGACAAGTTTGCTCCCTCCCCCCTTTCCAGTTACAACTCATATTGACGGGGCTATGATTTTAGTATCTGTTTTCCTTTTGTGTTTGTTTTCTTATGTTCTTTATCCTGGGAAACCAAAATTGATAAGACCATTAGTTTAACACTGCTTTGATAAACAAGCTTTGTAGTCATAATGTTCTCATTTTTTTACTAATTGATTATGTCATTTTTGTAACTATTGCAAGATCATAAAATTAAGATTATTTTCCGTGAATAATTGCAGGCACAAGCATTAGCTGCTTCAAAAATCATATATATGTTGATGAGCAACGTAGGATACAGTCAAACTCATGGTTATGCCAACCGTACTCATGAAGAACAACGAAATCTGCGATTGAAGCTCGACTTAGAACCAGAAAAGTGCTGCAATATGACTGTTTAACAAATTGATTTGGAACAAATAAACTCAGCCCGTGCTTTGCCACTAGCATCTCCCACATCCGAAATCACTGTGATACTATGTCGGGCAAAGATCCATAGTGTCCAGTTTGAGTTCTTTTTACCAATACTATTGGAGATGCTTCTGCATTTACTTTTGTTGCCCTATAGATTAACGGCTTTGGTTTTCTTAAAAGTGTATTATGGCTTGGCCACGCACTCTGAAGGAAAATAACCAGTAGTCAGATATGAAGATCGGTCATCATGTTTGTTTGCCATGTTGTGGGTCTGGATCGCTCTACACAATGGATGGCTCCTGAAGTTATAATTGTTCGGGCTGATTTGCGTTTGTTGTTTGCATAGTAGGTGTGCTCAAAAGTATTTTTTTTGTTTTTTTGCAATTGTTCAGGTTTGTAATCGAATTGATCCAGTGAAGCAATTAGGTATTAGTATTAGAAGCAATTTGTTTGTTGATTATCACCTAATGATTTCTTTTACAGGATTTGATACGGCCTGGGGATATGATGATTCAGATCAAAATTTTACATTCAAATCCGCTCATATCTAAGTAGTTCACGGGTACACATCATCAGATGACACTTCTTCTCTACAGAGGATAATCTTAAAATTTGGTCTGCTTCATACTTTGAAAAAAATGTATGCAGTTAGGTAATGGTGTTTCAAGTTTTAAGTCATTTGATTAACAAGCTGATCTGAATTTAACGGATCTTAGAATTTGGTGTTTGTTCTGTTTCATACTCTGATATTTAAAGTCCGGTAAAAATCACTGGCTACAAAATATGTATTAGACCCGCCGCACCAAAAGTAAAAAAATCATGACATGCCGATTCTTTTAAAAGAAAAAGATGGTTTAATGCATTGCGACGGACGGGCACACCAAATTAAAAATTCATCACATGCCACTAAAAGGTGCCTAGGTTGCAGGTAGTTTTTTTTTTTTTTCTAATTCAATTAAGCTTCGGTAATCGGTTTTTACACCAAATCGGGACGGGACGAGGAGAAACCGAGCTTTATCAAATCAAAAATATGGTTCTAAGAAAACATGGGCCGGTTTTGGGGTCGTGCATAGCATGGGAACAAAATCTAGTCCCCATGAAATTTAATACTCCTATAGCAGCCATGCGAAATTGGGTTCGAAAAAAATTATACACTAAGACAGGCTGCATTTCATATGCCGCAACTAGACTGAAAAGGACACCCAAGATGGCGCGACGTGACCTTGCTTGGGGCCTAATTAGGTTTGTCCCTTAATAATGGTGGGGATCAACACAAAATGCATTAAACTCTTTCCTGGCATTATTGTTTAAGCATATAAGCCCTCAGTGTGCGCCACTACGTAGTGTCAAGTGTCGACTACCTTTTATTAATGTTAATCTACGTACATGATAAAGATGTTTTTACATATATTTACTTAACTCACGGATCCATGATTTAATTAGAATCACTTGCATACAAATCAATTATTTTGAGCTCCCACTAGTTCTGCACACAAAAGCTGTAAGCTTTAAGATTTTCAAAATTTTCTACTGTCAGTTTACTCTGACATGACCAAAATATATGTATGTTTTCTCAAAAATAATTGTTAACATTACAAATTACACCGGTTCCTAGTTAAATTTCTAAATTACAAAGGAATAATAGTCGAACTCCTGACCACTCTTCTAACATGTTTGAATTTCATTTCGGAAATTACTTTTTAATTTCCGGAAATAAAAAAGTCAGAAAATTTAGGTACGTAACTTCAGAACAATTTTAGAAGAAGTTAATTTTTTGTGAAACAAAAACATTTGCTTCTGAAACATACTATTAAGCATCTCCAAAGGGGAACAATAGGAATCTACTCCTAGTGGTTCGGCAGCTGTTCTTGTATAGCTACTTCTCCCTAAAAATAGCCAGCCAGTGGTGATACCATGATTTCTTTTTCACTGTCGCAGCTTAAGTCAACTGGATATGTTAATAAAACAGAAAGTCGCTGGTTCCGATGCATTATGGGTTCTGAAATCCAAACCACTGTAACCGTGGTATTGTCAGATGATTTGAGTTGAGTCCAAAGGAGCCACATTATGCATCGTGCTAACATGTCCTTAATTTGTAAGATGTAACTCCATTGTAGAGCACATGAGAATGATGAGATAGCCACTTGATAAGATTCCATTTATTAGTTAAACCATAAGAACCTAAATACAAATATTTTAGGAGGATACGATAAATTAACATATCTAATTTACTAATCAAAATCAACAACAATAATTCCAACATTTAGCAGGGAACCTTATCTTAGCTGTCGTAAGATGTTTTGTATTCGAACACGACACGAGCGGAAGAAGACGAAGCATGATCCTTGGCTTTGGGCGGGGGCAGTACACGACGGTTAGATCCTAAATAGAATCGAAAAAGCTTGTTGCCGCTAGTTAACATGACATTACCTTTTTATCTTGTCAGATGATCAGATTCCGGTACTTGCAGAACTGATATTAAGATGGCCGTACGGGTACGAAATGAGCTTTGAATTTGATGTCTTTAAAAGATTGGACTGGATATTTTGTTCTTACTTTTTTTTTTCTACAGTATTATTAATAGGTACACTTCCACCACCCAGTATTATTAAGTTTGGTCATGGACAAATATATAAATAGGTCACCAACTGAAGTGCACCCACCAGATCAATACAATACAACCGTGTCACTTGGTGCACATATTGCACACCAAAGTCAAACATGTCATTATATCTTATGAGGTGAGGCTTTATCCTGACCATCTCTATAATCAAAAGTTTTACTCAATAGAAAAGTCATAAAACAATTACTCAATTCATGATTTATGGATGGATGTCATGTGAGAACACTATATCAACCCTAAGAACGAGTCAAGTTG
Source organism: Papaver atlanticum (assembly GCA_023531105.1). Taxonomy (NCBI): domain Eukaryota; kingdom Viridiplantae; phylum Streptophyta; class Magnoliopsida; order Ranunculales; family Papaveraceae; genus Papaver; species Papaver atlanticum. The sequence goes on along the minus strand of JAJJMB010010755.1, from coordinate 2,249,290 downwards.
TGAGTTCCGTATCCATTATTCTAGTTTCTTTAAAACAATGCGGCCGAGCAGATGATATCTTAAACATGTCGTATAATGGCCAAATAAGACACAATCATATAGGTAGAAATATCGCACACGAAAGTCAAACATGTCATTGTATCTTATGAGGTGAGGCCTTATCTTGACCATCTCTATAAATAAAAGTTTTGCTCAATAAAAAAGTCATAAAACAATCACTCAATTCATGATTTATGAAAGGATGTGAGAACACTATATCAACCCTAAGAACGAATCAAGCTGTACGCTCCGCATCCATTCTGGTTTCTTTAAAACAATGCGACCCAGGTTTCTTTAGGAAAATGCGGTCAGCAGATGATATCTTAAACATGTCGTATAGTGGCCAAAAGATTAGTATAAAACAAAATCGTATAAGTAGTAATATTTTTTTTGAATCTAATAAAAGAAACATCAGAATCCTCATTAATTACCATTCTATAAATTACTCATAGTACATCCACAAAATGGTATGAAAAGATTATTCTCAAAATCAAATATAGGCTTCTCTTGTCTTGTCCTTAGGTTCATTCCATTGCACAGTATATTGCATCGAGCTGACTCAAGACCTCTTCTCTGTCCTTATATTCTTCTATTTCGTTGTCTGATGTCAGAGACGGCTAATTCAAAATTCTTCTTCTTCTTCTTCTTCATATCTAGCTTCCACGTTATTGAGGTTATTCATAAGAAAGCCAATCTGCCCACGTTTAATACAAGGTGTCTCTCTCTTCTCTCGTCTCTGGGTTGACAAAACTGCCATGATCAAACTTCCTCCTCTGCAACTCCTCAATCACTGCTAAGGATTTCAAGAAAATATGTTCGTGAGATGTGTCCAGACAAGGTCCATCTTCTCTAAAATCTATTTCGGTGCTCTTCTGTTTATTATACTTGTCACCGGATGCATCTTTTGTAATCTCTCCCTACATTCTATAACTTTAAGAAAACAAGCCAATACTATCTATCCTCTTGAAGTTCATCGACAGCTCCGTTCCAATTCTTCGTCGTTGACTCTGCTTTCGGTTAAAGAAGAGACTGAAAAGAATTACCTTGACGAATCAACGCCCCAATCATCAGAGGCAGCCGCGGCGGAGAACCCAATTTCGCAAAAGCGTTCTACCAATGAACCATCAACGGAGGTAAGAGCTGTAAACCCAATCCAGCAAAAGGTTTCTACAAATGAATTGCCCGGGGAACGAAACAAAGACGGAACTCTGCAAAAGTTTTCTTCTGATCGATCACAAGAGAAAAAAAACGTAGAATGGATTGTTAAAAAATATCCAAACATTGAGATGTTGAAGTCAACTGACTTGACCAAGCAATTTAGAAACCGAGCACAGAACTTCTTTGACCGTGAATGCGAGGTTCGTTTCTTCATGACATGGATTTCTCCAGCAAAATCCTTCGGCAAGAAAGAATTCCTGGCCTTGCAGAGCGTCTTCAAGTATCACCCCAATGGATGTCTGATGATTCTATCGCGGAGCATGGATTCTGATGAAGGAAAAAAGATTCTAAGTCCATTAACTGCACGTGGATTCAAAGTGACCGCAGTGACACCAGATTTGAAGTTTTTGTTTAAGAACACCCCGGCGAAAGCTTGGTTTGATGACATGAAGAAAGGTCTGAAGGATCCTGGCCAGATACCGTTTGCTCAGAATCTGTCGAATCTACTCAGACTTGTGACTCTGTACAAGTATGGAGGTGTTTATCTGGATACTGACTTCATAGTGCTGAAGAGCTTTTCCGGGCTACGAAACTCAATCGGAGCACAAAGTGTGGATGTCCAGACGAAACAATGGAATCGACTTAACAACGCGCTACTAGTATTCGACAAGAATCATCCTCTGCTGTACAAATTCATAGAGAATTTCTGTCAAAACTTCGATGGAAGCAGATGGGGATTCAACGGGCCATACTTAGTTACAAGAGTCATCCAGAAGGTCGCAGGAAAACCAGGTTATGATTTCACTGTTTTGCCGACAAATGCATTCTATCCAGTAGACTGGCTCAAGATAGGTGGGTTTTTCCGGAAGCCGGTGACTCCGTATCAATCGAAATGGGTAGACGCGAAAGTGCTGCAGCTTAGTAGAGAGACTTATGGAGTTCATCTGTGGAATAGAGAAAGCGGCAAACTGAGGATCGAAGAAGGGAGTGTCATTGGAAAATTGATATCTAAAAGTTGTCTTATTTGTGAAAATATATACAGTAGTTAGATGCTATCGATAGTTTTTTTTTTTTTTTTTTTTTTTTTTCAGTCACTGATTCTTTCTTTTCCCATGTAAAAATTATTGTTCTTAAACAGGCATATGAAATGTGATACCAGATAAGAAATCTATATGCTTCATTATAAATGTAAATAATTTTGTTTGTGTTTTTTACCATAGAAAATTGAAGCTTGAGAAGTAAACTAGAATTCTTCCAGGAGTTTTAACTTACACATAGATTTTGATTTTGTATATAATCTATATGATTCCTCAACCTCAAAAATCTCAAATCTGCCAATAATTACTTTCGTTTCAAGGCCCTGAACATTATTGTCCACTATTATTTATGAACAAACTAGGGATTAACCCGTGCCGTTACGGCAAGGGCATAATTTTTATTTATTTATGTATTTTCTGACATATAAATATTAAATATATATGTATTAATATCAAATTTACCCTTCTTATCATTGCAAAAGTAAAGTAAAACCCGATAGATATTTTTCTTCTTCACTTCACAAATCATTTCTAGCATTTTCCGCCTTGACATCCTCCCATACTACGCCTTTCCTTTCTCGAGTTGTATCCTCAAGCCAACAATGAAATTATATCGACATTAATTTTTACATATTTTGTCCCCCAAAAAACATTATTTAATATGTTTTTTAGTTTATAAAGATATTTTATTGATCCTTTGAAATAGTACTACCTTTCCGCATTTTCCTTAATTTAGTGAACGATGTTAGGATCTTCATGGACTATAGGAACCTACTATAGGCCCGACCACACAACACCGATGATGTCCCATCGAATGGCATACCACTGGCCATTGGTGGGCTAACTCCATCAATTCCCGCCTTTACACGGCCTCCCCAAAAACTGGACTCAACACCTAATAATTTTTATTTGACAAATACTATCAAATGTTTTTCTTTGTTGTCAATCTTTATCATTTTCTTAATGATAGAAACATAAATCTAATTTTTATAATACCCAAGGAAAACAAATAAGGGCAGTGGTGAAAAGCCATTCCGTCGATCTAAAAATGTTAGGATCTTTATGGACCATCAGACACTATTCTGGGACCGACCACATAATCCCGAACCCCATTTGACCACCTTCGGTGCTCTGTATGGAGATGCCCAAGATTATTAAGCTCCACATGTATTCCTCTTTATTCCATGAGGGACTATCCCTAACTATACATATGTGGTTTATCGCGCCACATACTCCAACAACCGAGCGGAACCAAAACCTTAAACTATGTAAGCTATAACAAAATTACAGCACCTGAACTCATTTGTCTCAAGAATAATTGTGTAGATATTAACAGTGTTCGGATCCTTGTTTCTTTTTTCCCCTTTAAGAATAGTATGAAAAGAGTAAAACTCAGAATTGACTCAACAATATATATCGTATTGTATGTTCTTACTATTTCAATGACATAATGAAAAGCTAATTCATACACTTAAGCTATTATATTTTAAAATATTAAGTCATTTCCGATGACAACCATTTTACTCACATAATATGTAGTTCTAGTTTTCCAAAATTCCCATATATATTATGTACGTAATTCAATTCGGCAGGAAGAGTTCACTGAATGGAATATAGGTAATGGCTTGTCCTTTCGTAACATTGTGGCCTATTCAACATAGTTGGATCCAGAGCTGGTAAAAATCACTGAATTTATGCGTTCTCGGGCTAGAGTAATCTAGAGATGGGCTACCTCCCAGAAAAATGCTGATGGATGACCGCATCAGTGTCGGTTGAGAATCCCACACTGTCGGATAACCACAGTGACTAAGTGGGGAGAGTGTTGCCAGAGAATGAGCTTTTCAAAGCTTCAAAAGCAAATACTATAGTTCAACATAAATTCATATTTTATTTTCTAATTCTATCCCATTTTTTTTTATAACTGAAAAAAATTATCCTTGAATCTATATATGATCACCAATTTTATTCGTTATATTTTATTCTTTAAAGATAATTATTCTATATTTTTAAACTACATTTTATGTTATACCGTATCACTGAAATATATTTTTATTTATTAACAATAAATATTAAGAAATTATTGATTTTAAAAAAGTGGCTAAGAAAAATAATACTATTTAGTAAGTTTAATATTACATATATGTACTTTAAAAGTAGAAAATTTACTTATTTTATGCACATTAAAATAGAATAAACAATTTTCAGAGATATGTATGGTTTTGTCATTTTCTCACTAACTACAGCTGAACCTGATATTTTCCCAAACACAATTTGATCGCTTTTAAAAATAGTTTTAGCTTTAGTTTATAATCTTCAACCATTCAATTGGCACAATAACGTACATCAGCAACCATTCAATTGTTTTTTTTTACATAGCTCGGCACAGTAACATACATCGGAAAAGCACTTTCGTAAAGCTCGCAGCAATACCAAACTAATCCTAAGTATTAGCTAATACTACATCAAAAAAAAAGTATTAGCTAATAAAAATATTTATAATCATTAGTAGAATTATTATCATCATTAATAAAATGATAATTTATATATTATCATTTTTAATTTGACATTTAATAAAATATATCATGGCAAATTAATAGACTATTTATTATGAAGAATTATGGAACCTTAATAACATGATAAATTTTGTCCGTTAGATGCATTTCTAACCCCAATCACAACCATCACTTATGATAAATGATTACATCCCTAGATTTATCTCTTGTGAGGACAAATCTGAACCGTCACTTACATAGGCAAAGTTAACCAAACTGTGCTTTATATTCTTGATAATAATAAAAGGATTTCTTTGCTCCTTAGAGCTAGCACCATGGTGTTCTCCATCCCTTCCCTATCCCTCAAAAACTCAAAAAACCCAAGTACTATGGTCTTCCATATCCCTACATGTGTAGGGATATCCCTCCCTTTCCCTACTAGGAGGATCACATCTGATCCGCCTTGTAGGGAAGGGAAATCACACGGTTACTGAGTAGCCATATGAAATTACGCTTTACATATACTGAGAGCCGTATTACCGTTGATACGGCTACCGAGTAGCCGTAGCTTTTTACACGGCTACTGAGTAGTCGTTTCGGAGAAAATATTTGTTTGACCTTTTTTTCGTTTACACCTTCTCACACCCGATCCTAACCATCCATCATTAATAACGGCTCTATCTTCTCCACCGTCGGATCCCAACGGTCATTAGTTCAAAATCCTCTATAAATACCACTCTAATTCTCTACTCAAATCACACCAAATCAATTTCTTCTTCTTACATCAATTGATTTCTTCACTAAAATCCCTCCAATTTATTTATTGTTTAAGTAAGAGTTTTAAATTTTGTTTTGCTCATCAATGTCGGAGACTCAAAAGCCAAAAAGGAAACATAGAGCGAGATTTAGTACTTTGGAAGATTTTCACATTGTTACTCAGTACTCTGCTCTTGGTTATAGCAGTTATGAAGATAAGGAAGAGTTTTGGGAAATCCTTTTTCAAAAATTTGTGAAAGCTTGTGGTGGGAATAAACACGAGCGTACTACAATAAGCGTTCGTAATCGGTTTAGCATAATCAAGAATGAAGTGGATAACTTTTCCGATTGTGTTGCAAGAGCCGTTGTAACTAATCCGGGTTTGGAATCTATTAACCGGGTATGTTATTCAAAATATGTTCATTATAGTTGTTGTATATGTTGTTTGTAAATAGTTTAATTTATGCGTATCTTATTTATGGTTTGTTGTACATTGATGTAGGTGTTAATTGCAAGAAGCATTCATGTTGAAATACACAAAAAACACTTTACTCGATATGCTGAGTATGAACTGCTTAAAGATGTACCAAATGTATATGTAGGTTTAGTTGAAGATATGGACCAAGATTCTAATCCTCCGTCATCTCAAATCCATGGAAATTTCTCTAATATGTTTAGTACTCCAACCCCCATCTTCTCAAAATCCACCTACAAGCCAATTCGTCGAGACTCTATTTGCAAATCGAATTCCAAACGCTTATAATGTCCCTAGCGGTATCCCTTTTCCATTAGGATATACCCCTAGTACGAACCCAAGTACAATACCTGGAACGTCGTCAGGTGGATTTACAGAAGATAAACGCAAGTCCATAGCAGCGAAAAAAGTCTAAATTAATAAAAAGGTCGCTGGGACAAGCAGACCCGCCACCCTATCCTCGCAAGACTCCCAGATGAGCGATGCGGGCAGTAAACTTGTTGATTATCTAAAAGAATCCCGAATGACAGTCGCACCTCGTCAGCAACAACAAAACCAAATTATGGAAAGGTTGCTAGAGACAACACAACAACAAATTAAAAAGTACTTTGAATTGAAACAGAATGCCATATTGGCCAGGCAGTTGGAGAGGCAACAACATAATCATTTCAATTTTTAATAGCTTAGTTTAAGTGTTAATTTTTTTTTAGTAAAGCCGTGTTTCAGTCCCGGTAATGTAGTTTCCTTTTTCTCAGTAACATTAATTTATATATTTCTAATTACGATAATTTGAATTATATTTTCTTATACCAACGGATCTTTAGTAACGGCTAATTTCCAATGGCTAATTACCAACGGCTACTTTCCAACGGCCACTCTCAATGCCTATTATAAATTGTCAAAAAGTTCCTCAACACAAACAATCCAAAATAGTTGGCATTAGTATCTTCCGTGTCTCATATTTTTTTGGGTTTCAATAGATAACATGGTAATGGTTGGGTATACCGTAGAAGAAGATATTGCACTCACCACAGCGTTTGTAAATGCTGCTACTATGCCTATTGAAGATGTTCAAGAACTCCCCGCTTATGAAAAATGGACGCTGGTGTTTGACGGCTTTGTACAAGCGTTTAGAAATGTTAATAACCGAACCAGACGACAACTTCAACAACGGATTTGTCAAATTCAAATAGAGGTTCGCAAGTATGTTAGAATACAAAGAAAGATTCATGGTTACGCCCAACAACACATGACAACTGCGATTACCGTAGGTGATAATAAATAGTTCCGATATTTCAAATGTTGTTTCCACATAGACACTAACCTATTGCTTTATGCTTGTTTTACGTAGGAGGAAATGGAAAAATTTGTGTACCGACTAGATCATCGTACAGAATTTACATGTTATGAGTGCTACTTAATCTTTAAGGCTAACATGCCTAACTTGGAATATTATAATCCGGAAATGATTGTCGGCGCTCCTCCAGAAGACAGACCTGACGAATAGTATATGCGGTTGTTGTTTAAGATTTTATGGGTAAATCTCTGTGTAAACCCTCACGAAACTATAACTCGTCCACTAGGGTCACCTAGGGGTTTAAAGGCTTGTTGCACGTGCTAAGTGCAATCGGAGTTACTACGACAAGTAACCTAGGGTTTTATTCAATAATTGTAATGTACTTTTATAACGGCTAATTTCAAACGACTATATCCCAACGGCTACTTTATAACGGCTACTTTATAGCAGCTACTTTATAACGGTTTATTTTGACGGATATTATAAATTGTGTTATCTATCTCCAAACAACAAACACCTATTTTCATACACTTTGCAAAACTTCTCACATATTTCGATACCTCTCATAACTCTTTATACGAACACAACCATGGGATCATTTGATTCAATTGAAGATTTGGCAATCATCAAAGCATGGTACATAGAAACTCGAGTAGTAGATCACTCCCCTGTAATAGCAGATCCCGAAACCTTTTGGGCGAAGATATATAACCAATATAGACAAGATTATGGGAATCCAAAGAGAACAAGTCTTCAAAAAATTCATGATAGGTACCAGATTATCCAAAAAGTCGTTTGCGATTTTATAGCTATTCAACAACGGATCTTCAATGCCAGCCATATTAGCCTGTCCCCTCAACAATTTGTAAGTATTTTAGAATTGCTTTCGTACAAAACTAAATTGATTGATTTTAAATTACAACAATAAGTATATTGCGTTGTGTTATTGTAGCACAAAGTCGCTAAAGCGCATTATTTTGAGGAAAAGGGTGAAGCATTCACATTTGATGAAAGCTATAATTTCATGGTATCTAAAATCCCAGAGTATCAATCGCCGGACAATTCACCTGCTTCATCCAGTGAAGATTGAAAGTATAATAAATGTTTGTGTAGATTTTGTGGGTAAATCTCTATGTAAACCCTCGCGAGACTATAACTCGTTCAATAGGGTCACCTAGGGGTTTAAAGGCTTGTTGCACGTGCTAAGTGCAATTGTGATTACTACGACAAGTGATTTGGTTTTTTATTCAATAGTTCTGAACTTGTTATCTATTTTGTGGAATTTCAGTTTTATTTATGTTAAACTTTAATTAAATAAAAGATAGAACATCATATCATATATAGATTGCAAGAAGACTTAAAGATAAAAGATTACATTAATTTAAGATAAAACATTCAAATATAATTATTCTTCAGGATTGTTGTTCCGAAGACTTGATTAACGTCTGATGCAGAAACACACACACAAAGACGGAAAACCACATTAATATAAGATAGAACATTCACATTTAATCATTCTTCAGGATTGTTATTCCGAAGTCTTGATCAACATATGATGCAGAAACACACACACAAAGACAAAAAATTACATAAATATAAGATAAAACATTCACATTTAATCATTCTTCGGGATTGTTATTCCGAAGACTTGATCAACATATGATGCAGGAACCTCTCGGCGATAAAGCTACATTTCGTCGGGATTGTAGGTGTCATAACTTGCTTTCAATAGCTGATAACATTCATCATGCGGAAAATTGTTGCCTGTCTGGTTAAGATAGTCTAAATGAGCAACACTTTTCTGAAAATTTTAAAAATAAACTTATCTTAAAATAGTTATAATTTTATTAAATAAAAGAAATTTGCTAATAATTTCTTACCCTTTGTTCATATGACATTCCATGATTATGTATGTTAACTTCGGCCTGAATCGTGATAAAAGTGATGATGTCCTTGTTGATCTTGCTCCACCTTGCTCTAAGACCTCCTTGGACTCTCGCATTTGGATTTCCGGATATGTTATCAAAAAATTCAAATACACTCTTCCAGAATTGGTTGCTAGTGTTATGAACTACGTTCAGAATATTGTTTTTTGCTTCAATCCATGCTTGCGTAATAGCAACATCTTCTTCTTTGCTGAATCTCATTTTTATAAAACACAAATATGATAGAATGTTTGGATAGCTTCACTTTGGAAAGTGATTCGCTATATATAGAGATATGATGAGAGGATATAGAATTCAAAAAAAAAATAAAAATAAAATAAGTTATACAGTAAATATTACCAGTAAAAATAAAAGGAAAAAAGTAGCCGTCATACAGTGAAAATGAGCAGTTTATAGAGATATAAATATATCCGTTAAAAAGTTACAAAACTAGCCGTTTACATTTAAAACCATGGATGATTTTCATTACCCTAATGTTGGTACGTGGTTGTACTTTGATTGAGTGGCTCAGACGAATTATAAGGATGGTAAGATTCTTCTTGACTGTTCGGAACAAAAGAACTCGTCGACGGTCCTGAATCACGAGACTGGCCTGGGGTAGATGACTCACATGTATATGGTGGTTCATACTCTCTTACAAATCTGTGATGGAATCTTGCACCGTATTTGATTTGGTGTTGAAGTTCCTTTATATGGTCAAAATAGAATTGTTGTGTATCCATGTATTGTTGTTGCACATCCTGATATGCCTCGCACCACATCTTCTGTATACAGTTGTTGATGGTGGTTTTTAGTTCAAGGATAAAATCGTAAAACCCTATATTTAATGCGCTGTCATCCTGCAAAGGAACAAAGCCATTTGAAAGTGATGAGTGCACAAACCTTTTCACTTACATATGTATTGAGTAATTCAACATATTTACGAAATTTATCCAGAATGGTGCGTGAAGCAACAATCCCAGATATTCTGTAAATTTTTACCTATTGCATTATTCACTAATGCATGACCTACCTAGTATTTTCCTATGCTATGTTCCCAGCCGAACTCTCAATATTGGAATGACATGACGATTAACGTTCACTCGCAGCGGAGTAGCATGAATCTCCCAAAGTGTCAGTGTTGAGACCTGCATGAAAAAACTCACGTAGGCTACACCACTTTATGATAAAGAGATTAGCGTGTTTACACACTTTTTGATTAAAAGATAGCGCGATCGAACGCGTTTAAATTCCTTAAGGAAAATCTAGACTGTTCGTATCAGTCTTAAAAAATGATCGCGGCCACACAATTTGGCCACGCAATTCAATAGGCCTAGCCTACTCCTAGCGGAACTAGGTGATTATCATGATGACCACCGACGGGCCCACCAATACCCCGACCGATCGGATCCCCATCCAGCATACTCGCGACGCTATCTAACGCTAACCCTAACATGGGTGATCGCTCTATTGAAAAAGAGAGATCAAACGAGCTAAGACCGGCCAAAACGGTCTCAGAAACATCGTGACCGTCCAACTTAGCTAGCCAAGTTGGACGGCTTAGATCTTCCTTCAAGTGATTAGAGAAGTGCTAACGTTTTCACCGTCGACCCAACTTCACCCTCGGTCGATCGACTTGCTCATAGCAAGACTAAAGCGCACCAAATCGCTGGCCCAAAGTGGGATGAACGCGCCGGTTTGAAACCCAAAGTTGCTTTGAGGCAACACACTACTGTCACAAATTGATCACAACCATTCATCTTCACCGTCCAAATCGAGCACCTTAGATCCAATTCCAGGCGGCACCGAAGATGTCAGCGTGCTCACCAGTGACCCACCTTTGTAAGTGGCCGATCGTCCTACTCAAGTTAGCGCCCAACGCGTTAAATCGATTTGCAAAACTAGGGATGGTCGCACGATGCCCAAACCCTAAATCAACGACCCACAAATCCATCTCGTCCGTCCAACTTCGCTAGCTTGGTTGGACGGCTTAGATCGGACACTAGATGATCAATGAGATGTCGCTATGATCACCAACCACCTCCCTCCTGCAAGGAGCGATCGGCCGAGCTACAGCTCTCCCGTGCGATCCCAAACGATCTCCCAAAGATAGTTCTTTGCGCTGCTTCAACAGCAATCATTAACTGCCGCAAATCGTCTCGGCCACTCAACTTGGCTAGACGATTTGAGCGATCCAGATCTAATTTAGATCAACCGGTAGGATTTTAGAATGGCTACCATCCGCCACTCGTCTACAAGGAGCGATCGACCAAGCGATAGCTCGTCCCTTTTAAGACGATTGACTAAAAGCGATGCTTTACGTGCATCGAATACATACGATATTTTATGAATATCGGCTTCACAAATAACTTGGTTATTGAACCTAAGAAGCACTATGTGCTTCTTTTAGCGACAAGTCTCACGACTTGACCCATTTAGTCGAGACATCAAACATGTCACAAAATGGGGGATGTTCACTAGGGTATTGGTATGGCGGTTTACACCGTGCGGCGTGCAACGCACCCATTACGAGAAAGTGTCAGGAAGGAACAGACGGTTAACAGTAATGAGATTAGTGGATGAAAGTGTGACTAGTCTTCCCTTATAATGGAAACACGACAATCACCACTTTCCGCACAACTCCACTTCTCCACAACTTAACTTCCTCCACTTCCTATGAGATCAGGGTGCGCTCAATGACTTGTATAAATAGGTTTTCAACCTATTTCAAAAAAAGGGGAACATAAGTGTTATCAACACAAGTATCCATAAACCATATTATGATACAAGTCATAAAACAGCCACACCTTCATAATTCAACATTCTGATCTCAAACACATTCTTCGCTTCCCTCCATAAGATCAACCCTTCTCCTTCACTTTGTGACCGAATTGAATCTAGAACGACCATTTCTTGGTTTAGGCCAGAGTCTTATAGATTGATCTCTTAAATCTAAATGTACTCCCGTGCAGTGCATTTGTTTATGGTTTGAATTCGTTTCTCATCACCACACCCAAATTTACCAAAAACAGTAGAATCAGTTTTTACCCTCAAACAACTGGCGACCACAGTGGGAGATTAATCTCTCGGTTACAAGATCAAGATAGTAGATCTTAGGTCTGGGTCAGTTACCAACCCTGATGCTGCAGGCGCTGATAACACTCCTGGTGCCAATATCCCTGCCGTTAACACCAATGTATCGCCTACCAGTACAGTCAACACATTGCATGGTGCTACATCCTCTAGCACCAACACCAGTAACGCTGGAAGCGTGACGCCTCCTATTACCAGAGCTAGAGCCGCTGCTACTCCTTATATTTATTCGAGCATAACACCTCCAATCGTCACCAGGGCTGCCACCATTTCTTCATCGGGACGAGAGGCTGGAGGAGTCAGAGGAAGCCAACCCCTATCAGCATTGTCGATTCGATGGAAAGATAAGAAGCTCTCGCTAAATCTCAGAAGGACATGGAAACAACTCAGAAAAAGGTACTCACTTTCCTCAAGACGCTGACGGAACGACTACCACCAGAGCCGCGTCAACCCATGGAGCCAATAAGGAGTACTTTTAACACTCCTGGCATGAGTGCTTCAATAGGGCGTGCCTTCATAGATGAGGAAGTTTGTGTATCCCTTGAACACTTCTCACGAGAAAGGAATCATCCGTCCAACTTCATCATACGTGAGGATCTGGAGCGTTTTCTCCAAAATTGAGGCAAAGAAAACCCAGTGGACCTGCACCAGCACCAACCTCCTTATCCTTCTGATGTGCAAAGGGTTCCTCTCCCGAGAGGATACTCCTCCTCAATTTTCTCTCTATGATGGTACTGGTAACGCTCGCGAACATATCTTTCGTTTTTTGGAATCTTTGGGAGAACACGAATACAATCATGTCCTCCGCCTGAAAGAGTTTTCAAAGTCGCTTACAGGAAGAGCGTATACTTGGTACAACAACATTGCACCAAACAACATATCCAACTGGTGTGAGATGGTCACTGCTTTCTATAAGAAGTATTTCATTGTTTCCGAGCAAATCACTTTCCCAGACTTGGGAAGAATGTTTCAACGAAACAACGAGCATCCAAAAGATTACGTCAAGAGATTCAGAATTCAAGCTTTGGATTGTCATGACCCAAATATGACCGAGCAGTAGTTGGTGGAGTCATGCATCAACGGTATGGTTCCCATCTATCGTTCTTTACTGGAAAACCTGTGTTTCCAGACGTTCTCTTAACTCCATGAAGCTGCTAAGCGTTCGGCTACAACCGCACCAACGCTGTTAGAAAGAACCAGACCAGCCAGGGGTGAAGATGCATGCGAAACTCGAGGAAATAGACACCTCATAAACAAGCAATATAACACCGGTCCTTCTGTAAGCGTAGTAGGTGAAGGAGGGAAAGAAAAGCTCCAGCAGCGGAGAAACAACCCAAGCGTGCAGCACTAGTGCAGACAACTCCATCCCGTAAATCCACGGCTAAGACTCCTTTGTAAGAAACTAGGGATGTTTCTCTAGACTTCCCATTTCCAATGAACGAAGTCATAGAACTCCTGGAAGCATGGATTCAAGATGACGCCATCAAACTACCTCCTCTCAGATGACCGCCGACCGAAGAAGAGATGGCAAATCCTAAGTATTGTCGCTACCATAGGTTTGTCAACCATCCAACCAGCGACTGCAACAAATTGAAGCGCATTTTCAAAGAGAAGGTGGATGAAGGAGAACTTCAATTAGGAAATGAAGGAGTTCACGGAGACCCTCTTCCTGTCAGGAACTGCATGATTTCTGGGGACTCCGTCCACAAGACTGTGCAGTCTATGATGGAGCATTTATGTGAAATACTGTATTTCTCCAAGGCGCAGCGTCAAGACATGTTCGGAGCCCTCAACCGTGTCGTATCATGCAAGCGTCTGTTTCCAGTTAGAGAAGCTGCTCCCAAACCCCAATCTTTCCTGGGAAGCGCGACTAATAAATGCAACTGGGGACTCCTAACCACCACTCACTTAAGGGATGTCGAGTTCGATAGCATACTGATTGATGCAGCATCTGATTTAAACATTGTCACTGTCAAGACTCTGAGAGCTGCAAATATTTCAAAACAGTAAGCTGTTCACTGCCCAACTATGATTAAAAGCGTAGAAGGAGAATCAAAGGATGCTTATGGGTACATTAATCTCGAAATCAAGGTAGGAGATGCTCTAACACGTGGCAAGTTTCATATTGTTAAAGAATGTCCGAACTATGATATGATTCTAGGTCGTTCGTGGGTGCACGACAACAAAGCAAAGATAAGAGTGTGTCCTTTGGCAGTGTATATACCTGAAAGGATTTCCAACAAGCCGTCCAACCCCGAAGATCATTTTTTGCCGTATCAACAACTTGCCAATGTGACACAACTACCTGGAGAGAGCCCATCGATGTACATTTGAAGATTCCGAACCCAAGTAAATCTTATTGAACAACCTTTTCTGCAGCCAGTCACTTCTCCTCTCATCAAAACTTGGGGACTCGATCCGGTTATCAACCCATCCGTTAATAGGAGATGTGAATGGGATGCTGGTCCTTTCAAGAATTTTATCAAGAGTTTAGAAGCTGTCACAGTTAAAGATAAGGAATCTGGAAAAGTAATAGCGTAACGCCCAAATCCATTCCAAGTTGGAGATATGGTGGTAAGAGTTGCGGCTCAGCCTGCTTCGTCCAATTCCACAGGAGACGAGCCGTACCTAGTGGAAGAAATCATTTTGAGAGGTTACTGCAAGCTCATCAATACTGACAAGCTAGAAGGCGTAGTAATACACGTCCGCTGGCTCAAACCCTTCAATACCTAAGATGTTGCGCCGCCCTCTCCTCCAAGATTCCTTTTAGTGTTTCCTTTAGCAATTTCCCTTTTCATGCAATATTTGTATTTCCTCCAAAATAATTGCACTGCTTGCATTCATAATTAGGGTTTCAATTTATCAGTTAATCAAAGCATCATTTCTTTTAAAATTCTTACTCATAAAATCATTACCCATCAGTTCAAAACCAAAAATCAAACACATGAAAGAGGCACCTTGTATCTTTCACAAACACCAAAGAAGGAATACATGGAGAAAAAGAAGGGTAAGGCGACCAAAGGAAACCGTCAAGCAGCCAGTACACAGTCTTGGGAAAGCGTCCTGAAGTGCAGCCTGCTTCAATAAAGAAACGACCTCTTAATCATCGTGTGCTTAGATCCAGGAAAGAAGTTTCGCCACCAGTAATTATTCGGATTTTGAAAAATCCATTCACGGAACCAAGAAGCTAGCGCATGGTACTCCTGGATTGCAACCGCTTCTTCAGATGCATTCAATCACGTCACACGAGCTATTAATTGGAGGAAGAGCCTCCACATCTAACAGATAGGACTCTTGGATTTCTTGTTCACGGAAGCACAACACATGTGATATACAAGGGTAATACACAGGTTCGTGGCCGAATCCTCTTTCACCATTACATCCCCTATTTCAAGCTATTGTTATTAGGGTTACACATAATAAATATCATCATGGAAGCGGTATCCAGTCACATGAAAAGAAAATACATCATCACTTATGTGTGTCGCCTCCCATCGGCCTCATGGGAAGAACTCATTTACGCAATCAAGGCACTAGTCGTGACATTCAAGGAACGAGTACGAGGCTCTACTGTAACTCTATTGAAGGATGTGGCGACTAAAATTCCAAGATGTTATGAGATTTTTAAGAAGATTTGGATTTCTCAGTCAAGAGATTTCATTCATTCACCCAATTGGAAACATAAGGTTGTTAAAGCAACATGAATGAAAGATTATTATCTGATGAAGCCCTGGCTCCAGTCACATACACAAAATACCACTGAAATATCAAAAACATCTGCAAGTTAAGCTACGAAAAGGTATTATTCTGCAAAAGAAATAACAAGGTGGGAAATCTAATTATCGGCGTCAACACAGGGATCAATGGCGCCTTTACTGGAGTCCTCATTGGAAGCTGCTTCGACACCTCTCTCAGCAGCTGCTTCAATGTTCCTTCCAGGAGACGCTTCAACATCTTCCTTAGAAGCTTATTCAACATCCTCTCCAGATGCCGCTCCCATGTTCTCCCCATCAGCAACTTCAGCGTTCCCTCCAGCAGTCGCTTCGATATCCTCTACAGAAGCTACTTCGACCCCTCCCTCGGAAGCTGCGCCTACATCCTTCTCAAAAACTTCCCCAATAGCCTTTTGAGGATGCTCCGGTTCGTCCACATCAGAGTCGAGAATTATGATCCCATTATGAATAGGGTAATCATACTTATTCCCACCAGGAGATTTCTTATGCTCAACCCTCCGCCACTTCAATCGAGCCGCGAATGTTTCAACCCTGGCACTCGGGGGATGAGACACTTCAACACGCTAAGACGCTTCATCACATCTCCACTTCTTCTACATACTAACTGAAGCAAGAAAAGCTTGAACATGCTCTCGAACGACGTATAAGTGCACAAGAGACATACCCTGTATAGCACGACCAGCTTCGCGAAACTGAGAATCTGTTTTGGCCATCACCTCCTCGAATGCGTTAGCCCTGGGTTTTTCGACTTCAAAACTCTTCTCTGGAGAAGTTGAAGAATAATCATCACAGGCAGTTCCCATCATATACTGCGAAGAGGCATCATGATTATATCAACAATCGATAAAAAAAAATCAAAATATATGAGACATATGGAGCAATACCTGGAATGAAGAAGAATTAAGCTCTGTGATGATCGATGTAAAGAGAGAGGCTCAAGCGCTTCCTTTATATTCCACAAATCAGCAGGATCCCGGGAAGGAAAATAGTCTCTACCTACCGTGAATAAAGGCTTCAGATGCGGGATAACAATCAAATAGATACTTATCTACCTGAAGATAACTGACATATGCTTAAAAGAAATGCTCAAGAACCGATCCAGCCTCTATCCTGGTAATGTGCGCCGAACTTCTCTTGTGAATTTATTCGTCTGTCACCATCTAGTGCTTACCCCGCAATAGCGTCACTATTACGTGCTAAGTAGGGGACTTAATGTTGATGGTGGTTTTTAGTTCAAGGTTAAAATCGTAAAACCCTGTATTTAATGCGTTGTCATCCTGTAAAGGAACAAAGTCATTTGAAAGTGATGAGTGCACAAACCTTTTCACTTACATATGTATTGAGCAATTCAACATATTTACGAAATTTATCCAGAATGGTGCGTGAAGCAATAATCCCAGATATTCTGTAAATTTTAACCTATTGCATTATTCACTAATGCATGACCTTCCTGGTATTTTCCTATGCTATGTTCCATGTCGAACTCTCAATATTGGCATGACATGATGATTAACGTTCACTCGCAGCGGAGTAGCATGAATCTCCCGAAGTGTCAGTGTTGAGACCTTCATGAAAACACTCACGTAGGTTACACCACTTTCTGATAAAGAGATTAGCGTGTTTACACACTTTTTGATTAAAAGATGGCGCGATCGAACGCGTTTAAATTCCTTAAGGAAAATCTAGACTATTCGTATTGATAGACGCATTATTGTGTCTAATATGTCTCAATTGTATATATTGTTAGTGTTCGATTTTGTATTTATTTTGTTATTTTATGTCTTTGTAGGTATTTTTAGAGAAATAAGATCTTGCGGCGAAATTGGCTCGAAAAGTGGTGTTTTACACCCCAGGATAGAGTACTAAAGGCACCCCAGAAATGCACCGGAAGCACCCCAAAAATGTGTCGGAGGAACCCCAGAAAAATTATTATCTCCGCCCAAAAATTACTATTTGCACCCCATAAGACAAGTGCTAAAGGGACACCCGTGCAGGATTAGGGGGAGGACATCTTCTTCTCAAATTCAAAAAATAAATTTTGGCAGGAAAACCATTTCTTCTCTGGAAGAATTTCGATCGGATGTTTGGACCTTATTTAGTGAGATTCAATCCCTGAAACTTAGTGGGTAGACGTGATATGACGATAGAAAGCTAGTATGGGTGTTGTTTCCGATCAAATTTGGCTTAATAGCGTGTTTCAATCCAAAACAGTGGACACAAGTTTTCACGGGTTCAAGTGAATTTGACACGATTTTGAGGCGTGTAATGCATGAGTTTCGAGTGTGTTGCACTACAGAGATGCGTGAAGAAGATAAATAAGGAAGGTTGACAGCTAAGAACGTGTGGAAGATCAAAAAAAATGGGAATTTTGGCGCCGCCGACGCGGACTTGTTTTTAGGGTTTTAGATTTTTTTTTTTTTTTTTTTATTTTGTTCTATTTTACGTTTTTGGGTATTTGTCTTTTGTCTACAGGTTTTGGAACATAAAGAAAAAAATTGAGCCAAGGAGTTTGGTGATTTCGTAAAGACTTGGAGCTAAAGATTAAAGCGAAAAGAATGGAAAAGAAGACAATTTTTTTTTTAGGGTTTGTTTATTTTAGAAAAATAAAATAAAAAAATTGTATTAGGGTTTCTTTAATATTTTGTAATTTTTCTTTTCTTTTTTTTTGGACTTTTTGGACTCTGGACATTATTTTATTTTTATTTTTATATACCCTATGGAAGGGTATCCTTAAATATAAAACTGTTTGCAGAGAAGGAGGACAATTACGATATTGTCTCTGCACCTTGGGTTCGTACACTTACACAGGAGTTAGTGGCCCGAGTCGACTACAACCGATTCATCCCCCGTCTGGAACGGGAGGTAAGATTCTGAATACATGTGAATCCCCTATCAGCGAATTACTGTATTCCTTAAGGTGCATATATGCTGAGGAATTGAATACGAACATTTATATTCCTAGTAAAGGGCAAGGCCAGGCCATACAAGATAAGGGTTCGGATTTCATCACCGTTCTCTTCTTGCCCGCCTTAGGAAAACGATACCGAACGAGAACCCAAGCTTAAAATATTGACTAGAACGAGGCCGATATGGTAACGAGCTTATAGGAAAGTCGTTCAAAAGGATCGTATTGGGTATCTTGTTAGCCTAACTCAAAGTTCAAGAAGATTATTGTAAGTTGATTAGAGCCGCCTTGTAACCCAGGGAAGCGTTGCCAAAGAGGTGGGGGTATCAAAGCTCCTCTGAGCTTCTCCTACTTCTCTTCGACTTACTTTATTCGGATCGTCCTACGAGGTTTGCTAAAATTGTACCCAGTTGCCTCTTGGAAGAGTAGAAGCTGGTCTAGAAACAATCTAAGTGGAGCCATCATGCTTTTTGTTTGCTAGAAATCAATAGGTTTGATTTGGTTGAGTTGTCTTTGATTTGTGATTGCTCATCCTTCCAATTTGGGAAACTCTTGTATGCCTGAACGTAAAAGAGATGCCCTAGGTAGATTTGTTAAAGAAAAACCTAGCAGTTCTAAGCGTCTCGATTACCTTAATATAGAAAGTCCGATTTTCGGAGAGTCTTGTTTTGAACATTCTCTTTTCACTGAGGAGAGAATACCTAATACCACGATAGTACCAGAAATGGCTACTTTGAAAGCTTTGTTGAATCCGACTAGGACTACTCGTCCCTCGTGTATTAAGTTAGCTGACACAGAAGCCAATTATGAACTTAAACCTGGGACCATACAGATGCTCCTAATATTTTTAGGGAAAGAAAATGAAAACCCTTATTTCCATGTTAGGGATTTTGAAGAAATTTGCAGTACCCTAAGAATTAGAGGCTTAGATGATGATGCTTTGAAACTTAGGTTATTTCCCTTTTCCCTGAAAGATAAAGCCAAATCGTGGCTGTATAGTTTGACTTCTAAGTCAATCGAAACATATGAACAACTTACATCTGCCTTTTTCAATAAGTTTTTCCCTAGGCATAAAACATCGTCAATTAGGACGCAAATCTGCACATTCTCACAACAAGAGGGAGAATCTTTGTATAGGTATTTGGAAAGGTTCAATGATTTGTTAACACAATGTACTCACCATGGTTTAGAAAAGGTTAGGCTAGTTCAGATCCTTTATGAGGGTTTAGATTATTCCACAATATCCACGGTTGAAGCTTTGTGTACAGGTGGGTTTGAGAACCAAACCGTTGATGCGGTAATGGCATTTTTGAATGAAGCCGCCGAAAAGACCCAACAATGGTAAAATAGTTAAAACAATTCTTCTAAGCAGAGGAAACATTAATAGGGTAGAAGGAGGCTCTGAATCAGATGCCAAGATTGCAACGATAGATAAAAGGTTAGAAGCTCTAGAAATGGGTCATACTAGTGGTAGATTGGAGCCTTTTTGGGAAGGCCATAATAATGAAGAGCAAGCCAATGCTCTTTATAATAACACTAGACTCGATAATCGTCAGAAATTTGACCCATATTCAGAAACCTATAACCCTGGGTGGAGAAACCATTCGAACCTTGCATGGTTTAAGGGCCAGAATCAAGGTCAGTTTAGTAATTCTAATGCACCCCCAGGTTTTAGTTATGCTAAGAATCCTTCGGGACAAGCTCAATTTCAGAATCAGTCGGATAAGAAAATCCTAAGCCTAGAGGAGTCTCTCGTTTTGTTAACTCAGCAAACTGCAAAATTTCAGCAATCAGTAGAACTAAGTCTACAAGCTAGTAACAAGATAGGACAAGAAAACAGTCAGGCTATTTCCGAGTTAAAAACCCAGGTAGGTCTGATAAATGAGTCTTTGAGAGAAAAAGGTAGATTTCCTAGTCAAACACAGCCCAACCCTAGAGGAATTCATGAAGTAGGTACAAAACCATTGAATCAATTGAATGCTGTTAGAACCCTTAGGAGTGGTAGAATTGTAGACAATGAGGTAACCATGCCCAATAGTGAACATACTGTAGTTCACCCCTCAGGATCTCAACCCTCAGGACCACCCATTGTTGAGGAGACCGATAAAGTTTCTGATGATGTCAATTCAGTCCCTGGGAGGTCTGATTCTGTGCCTAGAGCCCCATTTCCCCAGCTATTAGTACCAACAAAGAAGGAATCGAACTTTAATGACATATTGGAGGTTTTTAAGCAAGTTACCATAAACCTTCCTTTATTAGATGCAATTAGGCAAATTCCTGCTTATGCCAAGTTCCTTAAGGATATGTGTACGCGAAAGCGAAAACTTAGCATCCATAAGAAAGCCTTTTTAGCTAGTCACGTAAGTTCAATCATTCAGAACACCACAACTCCAAAGTACAAAGACCCAGGTTCCCCTACCATTGCTTGTACAATAGGTAAATTCCGGGTAGAAAAAGCTTTACTTGACTTAGGAGCCAGTGTGAACTTACTGCCATACCATGTGTATTTACAACTAGGACTTAGTGAAATGAAACCTACTCAGATGACACTGCAGTTAGCTGATAGGTCCGTTAAAATTCCTCGAGGTGTTATCGAGGATGTTCTCATTGAGGTCGACAAGTTTATTTATCTAGTGGATTTTGTTGTGCTAGACACCCAACCTGTCCCTGACCCGGAGAACCAGATACCTGTGATTTTAGTTCGCCCATTTTTAGCTACGTCTAATGCGATCATTAACTGTCGAAATGGTGTGATGAGTTTGTCTTTGGTAATATGACTATGGAAATGAACATTTTCAATGTCAGTAAGCTACCTTATGCGCTAGATGACACATGTGTTGAAGAGGTAAACATGATAGAAGTCTTAGTTCAGGAGTCATTACCAAACATTTTGTCTGAAGACCCATTAGAAAGTTGTCTATCCCATTTTGGTTTAGATTTTGACGACGATGACACTATTGAAGAAGTAAATGCCCTATTAGATTCTACCCCTGTGTTAGACACTAATAGATGGAAAGCTAGGTTAGAACAATTACCAGTTGCTGAGACTACCTTAATTCCTTCTTTAGAAGAGCCTCCTAAGTTGGACCTTAAACCACTACCTGACACTATGAAGTATGTGTTTTTAGGCCCATCTGAGACTTTACCTGTGATTGTAGCTTCCGATTTAGATAGTGATCAGGAAAGTAGGCTAGTGAATGTACTTCAAGATAATAAGGAAGCTTTAGGGTGGACTATAGCAGACATTAAGGGTATAAGTCCTACTGTGTGTATGCATCAGATTCATTTAGAGGAAGACTCCAAACCTTTTAGGGAGATGTAACGTCGACTGAACCCTAACATGAAAGAGGTAGTTCGAAAAGAGGTGCTTAAGTTGTTAAATGCGGGTATAATCTACCCAATTTCGGACAGTAAGTGGGTCATCCCCGTTCAGGTTGTCCCCAAGAAATCAGGTATCACTATAGTCCAGAATAATAATAACGAGTTAATCCCAACCCGAGTGACCATGGGAAGGCGTTATTGTATTGACTATAGGAAATTGAACAAGGTCACAAGGAAGGATCACTTTCCCCTTCCTTTCATCGACCAAATGATAGAGCGATTAGCTGGACATAGTCATTATTGCTTTTTAGATGGCTACTCCGGATATAATCAGATCGTTATTGCCCCAGAAGACCAAGAGAAAACCACTTTTACCTGTCCCTTTGGTACCTTTGTGTATAGACGCATGCCTTTCGGGCTATGTAATGCCTCTGCGACCTTTCAGCGTTACATGATGAGCATATTTTCTGATATGGTAGAACGGTTTTTAGAGGTCTTTATGGATGATTTTTCAGTGTTTGGTTCATCTTTCGATGAGTGCTTGCATCATTTGACATTAGTGTTGACTAGGTGTAAGAAAAAGAATTTAGTGCTTAATTGGGAAGAATGTCATTTTATGGTTAAATCAGGAATTGTGTTAGGGCACATCATATCCTCTAAGGGTATAGAGGTAGACAAAGCCAAAGTTGACCTTATTAAGACTTTACAGGTCCCAAAAACCGTAAAAGATATTAGGTCATTCCTAGGGCATGCAGGATTTTATCGTCGATTCATTAAGGATTTTAGCTTGATTTCTAGACCTCTTTGCAATTTGCTTGCAAAATACGTTAAGTTTGTCTTTGATGATGTGTGTTTAGAAGCTTTTGAGAAGCTTAAGAGTTTACTCACTACCGCTCCCATAGTCAAGGAACCTAACTGGAACCTACCCTTTGAGATTATGTGTGATGCTTCAGATTATGCTATAGGTGTTGTGTTAGGACAGCGAGAAAACAAATTACTTCATGTGATTTACTATGCTAGCAAAACTCTGAATGATGCCCAACTGAACTATACAACTACCGATAAGGAACTGTTAGCCATCGTGTTTGCCTTGGATAAGTTAAGATCATATCTACTAGGTTCTAAGGTCGTAATCTATACCGATCATGCTGCTTTGAAATACCTTTTGTCTAAGAATTTTCTCTAGATTGATTAGATGGATCAATCTAGAGATTAGATGGATCCTCTTGTTGCAAGAATTTTCTATAGACATTAGAGACAAAAAGGGTGCAGAAAATGTAGTAGCAGATCACTTGTCTAGGCTAGTTGTTGATCATTCTAATGATTCTCTTCCTATAAGGGATAACTTTCCTGATGAACAATTGTTCTTTGTTTCCCAATCACCTTGGTATGCACATATAGTGAATTATCTTGTTACTGGTCGAATGCCTCAACATTGGGGTAAACAAGATCGTTCTAGGTTTTTAGCCGAGGTTAAGCATTTCTTTTGGGACAATCCTTATCTGTTTAAGTATTGTCCAGACCAGATTATTAGGAGATGTATACCTGAGAGCGACCAGTCTAGTATTATCTCATTTTGTCATGAACATGCATGTGGGGGTCATTTTAGTGCCAAGAAGACTGCTGCTAAGATATTGCAGTGTGGATTTTACTGGCCTTTGTTGTTTAAAGACTCCCATAGTAATTGTGTTTCTTGTGAGCGTTGCCAGAGGTTAGGAACCATTTCCCATAAAAATATGATGCCTTTGAACCCTATTTTAGTGATTGAGGTCTTTGATGTGTGGGGCATTTATTTTATGGGTCCATTTCCTAATTCTTTTGGTTATCTTTACATACTTGTCGCTGTAGACTATGTGTCTAAGTGGGTTGAGGCGGTTCCGTGTAGAACAAATGACCACAAGGTCATAGTTCATTTTTTGAAAGAGAATATACTTACACGTTTCGGTACGCCACTAGCTATAATTAGTGATGGAGGTTCACACTTTTGTAATAGACCATTTGCTCTTTTAATGAAACAATATGGTATTACCCATAAAGTAGCTACCCCATATCACCCACAGACTAGTGGTCAGGTAGAGGTTTCCAATAGGGAAATTAAGCGTATTCTAGAGAAAATAGTTAATCCTAATAGGAAAGACTGGTCATCGAGGCTTACTGATGCCTTGTGGGCTTATCATACTTCGTTTAAGACACCCATTGGAATGTCACCCTATCGTTTATTTTTTGGCAAGGCATGTCACCTACCTGTTGAGTTAGAGCATAGAGCTTACTGGGCTATTAAGCAGCTAAACTTTTCACTTGACAAGGCAGGAGCTCACAGAAAGCTCCAGCTCAATGAGTTGGACGAGATTCGTAGAGATGCATACGATAGTGCTAAGGAGTATAAGAACAAAATGAAACTTGTGCATGATAAGAATATTTTACGAAAGTCATTTTCTCTAGGTCAAAAAGTTCTTCTGTATGACACTCGTTTGCATCTATTCCACGGGAAGTTGCGCTCTCGGTGGACCGGTCCTTTTGTGGTCCGTACTGTTTTTCCTCATGGCGTATTGAGATTGAGACACCAGACGGTAGTAGTTCTTCAAAGGTTAACGTTCAGAGATTGAAGCCCTTTTTAGAGCCTTTTCCTACAGGTGATGTTGAGGAGGTCCCTCTGGAGGACCTTGTTTACCTTGATTGACCGTCGAGGCGATTTGTATGTTGTATATTATTTTTGTAGGTTTTTGATTCCACTTCACCCAGGTACTATCTTTCCGACTTCTCTCTTTACTGATTCCTCATGTTATTTATAATTTTGGTACTGTTCTTTAATTAGAAACATTGAGGACAATGTTAGATTTAAGTTTCGGGGTGGGGTAGAAACTTTTTGTTACCTTTTTGTTGCAATAAATAAATAAACTCCTGAGCCTAGAAATTTATGCCTATTAAGGATGGCACTAACCAATCTAAGTGGATGGAAGCATTTTGGTTTAGGAGTTGAGGGACCAATCTGATTAGATGGAAACATCTATAAGAGTCTATTCATAAAAGCACGGAGCTCAGGTGTTAGAAATAACATGATAGTTTCACCGTATCTCGGAATCATCTTATTACTTCTGTTTTTTTTTTGCAAATTTTTATGTTGATGTCTGCTGGGTTGAAATAGAGTGATTGAGTTACTAAAAAAAAAAGACCAGACAAATTAGACCAATCGGAATAAATAACACTTGGATAGCAATATGTGTGTGTTCTCTCCGTCTCTGTCGCCTAAACAAGCGTGGAATGCAGGATCCACGGGAATAACCATGTAATCTGCTGACAAGAAGCATGTGCTTGGATCCAAAAGATCTAATCATGTAGTTAAAAAAAAAAAAAAAAAAAAAAAAAAAAAAAAGGTTTATTATAAAGTCGACCACTGGTTCCCTTTTATATGCCAGCTGTGTTGATGTAGATTTAGGTTTGTCGACCACTGGTTCCCTTGTATATGCCAGTTGTGTTGATATTAGTCCAGACCAGTATCTCAATCCACTAGGTCATATGTTCATCTTGGCATTGCAGTCCATTCGCAACCATCTATTTCTATATCCATCTTCTTAATCTATTCATGTGATTTGTTTGATTCCGGATATTGATGTCCATAGTGCGACTATCTGAGTAGAGCTCTGTCACTTATATATGAATTTTAGTATACTTGAGTGCAAACTCATATACAACAATTGGAATTTCGCATAAGGGTACTTCCTCCCGTAATCAATAAGTATGCCAACAAAGGAGGTTCTTTAGTGCATTCCAAGGTTCTGCGTAGATAGCTAGGGTATGGAGTAAAGGTTTTGTGGGTACACCTCTGGTAAACCCTCCCGAGACTATAACTCGTCCACTAGGGCCACCTAGGGGTTTAAAGGCTTGTTGCACATGCTAAGTGCAATCGACGATGCCTGCGACAGTGAGTTAGGATTTTATTTTGTAGTTTTAATTTGCTCGGTACTAGCAAATAATAAGTTTGGGGGTATTTGATAGACGCATTTATGTGTCTATTTTCAACTATATTGTGTATATTGTTAGTACCCATTTTTGCACTAATTTTGGTATTTTATCCCTTTGTAGGTGTTTTTGGAGAAATAGGCTTTTGCGGCGAAATTGGCTCGAAAAGTTGTTAAAGGCACCTGGGAGGACATTTGCTATTCGGACTCTCATTTTGGATAACGGGTAACCCATTTCCAAGCAGCTGCTAAGCACAGACCGGGATTGGATAGGGGGGCACCTTCTTCACGGTTTAAAAGGAAATTCTGGCGGGAAAATGAGTTTTCATCTGGAATCAATTTGGACGAATTTTCCTTGGATTTTTTGTCTCGTATTTGGGTAATTTGGGCTTGTCTTGATAAAAGAGGATGGGTAATGGTTCTAAGCTCGATTAAAAAGGAAAGAAATCCTTTTATTTCCATAATTCAGGGAGTAGTTATATCGGGTTTGGTTTTGAAAATTTTATGGAAAGATACATGAAGAAGAGGAAAGAATCTCTTATGGGAGATTTTATTCTATCACAGAGAGAGTTCTGACAGTTTGGATTGACTGAGGAGACGCGTAGCTGATGAGAAAAGGGAAATATCGTAACTTGTGGAGAAAGGAAAAATCAAAGTTATTCTCGAGTTTAAGTTGCCCTATGATGTATAAAAAGGTTGGTACGAGTCCTAGAGAGGGTAACGAATACTTTGGGGGAAGTTTAGAGCCTGAGAAAAGCCAGAAAAATCAACTTGAAGAAGACGAGTTCTGCTGCTACCGGAGAAGAAGAAGAAGAAGAACATACGACGCACATAAAACAGTCGCAGAAACTGTTGTCGTAGCTTTCATATTCAATAACCTTTGTAACAATTCTTCCAACAGTTAGCTTCAGTTCGCAACAGTCTATTCCTTTGTAACAGTAGGTTCTGTAACAATTATATTAGTTACATAATCCGCTGCTTTAACACTTTTCACTCTTTTAATCAATTTTTGAACACCAAAGATGTATTTTGAGAACATGACTAATATGAGGAGCTAAACCCCTTAGCCGAGGCGACGGAGGAAGCCATTGTTCTATAAAAAGTGGTATAATTCTATTTTAATTATTTTTGCAATTTTTTATATGATTATTTGCATAGAACTAATATAGGAAAATTTATTTTTATTGAGTAGTTGTGAATTGTTTTGATGGAACATGCTAGGTTTCAAAACTTTTGATGTTTCATGCTTTATGGTTACAACTATTACTTCAAAAATCTATTAGAGGTAAAATATTAGAATCACTTTAAAAGAAAAAATTGCATGAATATTGATTATAGTTTACCATTTAATTGGTCAATGATGGAATCCAGAGTCTCGGTGTTTTCTTTATATTTTTGATACAACTTTATTTAATTGTTGAGTTTAATTTGATTCTAGAAAATCCTTCACAAGTTCGAGCAACGAATCTTATTACCACTTTTTACCACTACAACTACAAAACATATCAATTGATAAATGAAGATTATTTGGGAGATATGGCCTGATTAAATGAGGATTAGGATTATAAATAGATTACCCAGGTTATATAGAAGGGGTGTCGAGAGGAGAGCTCAGGAGGCGTGAATCAAGAGTTTTCAGAACTCTATTGTTGTTACTGCTTCTGCTCGTGAAGAACAGGGAAACAACGGCGGTTTCTTCAACTGGTTGTAACAGTTTCTTCAACTGGTTTGCAACATTTATCTTCATTGTACAGTTTCTTCATCCTCTTCTGCAACATTTATCTTCAGATTTGTAACGATTATCTTCATCATAACAGTTGAGAGTTGAAACAGTCGGTCTGTAACGCACCTGTGCTGTTGCAGATTTCCTGTTTCATTATTTTCTCTTATTGTAAACACTTTTTGAGCCATGAATACATATTTTGAGTGTGTTTTCTACATGATGAGTTAAACCTCAACACTGGGACGACGGAGGAAGCGGAACTTCATACATGGGTAAATTTATTTTATTCTTTTTTTTATGACTTTTGCACTAATATTAATTGAAATATGATTTTCATTAATTAGTTATTATTTTATTAGATGGGTCATGCTTGCTTAGATGTTTGATGTCCCATGCTTACGATTTATAACTAATGTTTTTAGAATCTACCTTAGAAAGAATAAGAGTCCATGTTTACATTTCTTGAGCTAAAATTGTTGAGAATAAATAATTGAACCTTATGTTATGAAGATTGGCCGAATCCTTAGTTCCAGTACCTCTTGCACCAATTGTAATATTATTGTATATTTTTATTAAATTTAAAAACTCGAATCTTCACAAGTCTTAGAGTTCGAATTATTTTTACTACAACTTTAAAATCACATCACGTATCAGTCTTAAAAAACGATCACGGCCACACGATTTGGCCACGCAATTCAATAAGCCTTGCATACTCCTAGCGGAACTAGGCGATTATCATGATGACCACCGACGGGCCCACCAATACCCCGACCGATCGGATCCCCATCTAGCACACTCGCGACGCCATCTAACGCTAACCCTAACATGGGTGATCGCGCTATTGAAAAAGAGAGCTCAAACGAGCTAAGACCGGCCAAAACGGTCTCAGAAACTTCGTGACCGTCAAAATTAGCTAGCCTAGTTGGACGGCTTAGATCTTCCTTCTAATGATTAGAGAAGTGCTAACGTTTTCACCGTCGACCAAACTTCACCCTCGGTCGATCGACTTGTTCATAGCAAGACCAAAGCTCACCAAATCGCTGGCCCAAAGTGGGATGAACGCGCCGTTTTGAACCCTAAGTTGCTTTGCGGCAACACAATACTGTCGCAAATCGATCACAACCATTCATCTTCTCCGGCCAAATCGAGCAACTTAGATCCAATTCCAGGCGGCATCGAAGATGTCAGTGTGCTCACCAGTGACCCACCTTTGCACTTGGCCGATCGGCCTGCTCAAGTTAGCGCCCAACACGTTAAATCTATTAGCCAAACTAGGGATGGTCGCACGATGCCCAAACCCTAAATCAACGACCCACAAAGCCATCTCGTCCGTCCAACTTTGCTAGCTTGGTCGGACGGCTTGGAGCGGATACTAGATGATCAATGAGATGCCGCAATGATCACCGACCACCCCCCTCCTACAAGGAGCGATCGGCCGAGCTACAACTCTCCCGTGCGATCCCAAACGATCGCGCAAAGATAGTTCTTCGCGCTACTTCAACATCAATCATTAACTGCCGCAAATCATCTCGGCCACTCAACTTGGCTAGCCGATTTGAGCGATCCAGATCTAATTTAGATCAACCGGTAAGATTTTAGAATGGCTACCATCCGCCACTCGCCTACAAGGAGCGATCTACCAAGCGATATCTCGTCCCTAGAGCTATCAAACGATCACCCAAAAGTGTCCGGTCACGCTCTCTTTTTTAAGACGATTGACTCGCGACTAATTTAGACAGGCTCTAAAACAACGATGCTCCATGCACATCGATTATTTTGAGATGCTTGCTTAAAAGCGATGCTTTACGTGTATCGAATACATACGATATTTTATGAATATCGGCTTCACAAATAACTTGGTTATTGAACCTAAGAAGCACTATGTGCTGCTTTTAGCGACAAGTCTCATGACTTGACCCATTTAGTTGAGACATCAAACATGTCACAAACTAGGGGATGTTCACTGGGGTATTGGTCTGGCGGTTTACACCGTGCGACGTGCAACGTACCCATTACGAGAAAGTGTCAGGAAGGGACGGACGGTTAACAGTAATGAGAGTAGTGGGTGAAAGTGTGACCAGTCTTCCCTTATAATGGAAACACGACAATCACCACTTTCCGCACAACTCCACTTCTCCACTACTTAACTTCCTCCACTTCCAATGAGATCAGGGTGCGCTCAATGACTTGTATAAATAGGTTTTCAACCTATTTCAAAAAAAGGGGAACATAAGTGTTATCAACACAAGTATCCAGAAACCATATTATGATACAAGTCATAAAACAGCCACACCTTCATTATTCAACGTTCTGATCTCAAACACATTCTTCGCTTCCCTCCCTAAGATCAACCCTTCTCCTTCACTTTGTGACCGAATTGAATCTAGAACGGCCATTTCTTGGTTTAGGACAGAGTCTTATAGATTGATCTCTCGAATCTAAAAGTACTCCCGTGCAGTGCATTTGTTTAGGGTTTGAATTCGTTTCTCATCAACACACCCAAATTGACCAAAAACAGTAGAATCAGTTTTTACCCTCAAACAACAGTAAACACCGACATGAGTTTATATTTTTTTCACAAGTAAAATATATAAGAATTAAAGGACATATGATACTCACAAGTGTACCCTGATCGACATTATAATTGGGTTTAGGAAACTCTCTCAAATACTCCGTTCCAACAGGCATATTAATAGCCTTAAAATCAAGGCCGCATATTTTAGTTGTCAATTTTTTTTGTGGATATGGGAAGAAATGACGATCGATGGGCACCAACTCTTCGGTGTATGTGCTTTTTCGTGGCGGTGCTGGTCGGCATACATAAGCATCGTTATCTTGGGTACTATACAAATCCCTGTTTCCTTCATGTACAATTACACCTGAGTACTTCCCAACTTACCTCTCCTTCCACCACAACTTATACTCATGATCAGATACTTCAACATAATGCAAGGGATTAAGTTGCTGGTTGGCGTACAAATAGACAGTGTTGATGTCTACTGTTGAATCAGGAGGATTGCAATGTATTACTGTCATTCCAAGAACTTGTTGGAGACACCGTTCGCCCAGGTACAAGGCGTTGTGACCAAATGGATTGTAAATGAATCGAATGAGAAGTTATCAATCTGGTAACTAACAAGAGTCACTGAATGGGTACCTGTATCAATCTATGCGCCTCTTTTCAAATATCTTTGGTCTTCATCATATAACCTACCCGCTGGCCACGGATCCATATTTTCATTCTCCGCCTTTGTATAGAGAAATAGACATCAGAAGTATGCCCAAAACCAAGGCTGCAACATTATTAGTTATTATTAACAACTAATTGCATTATATGGTCACCAATAAAAAACAAGTAAGAAAAGTAAGATTACAAGAGGGTATGAATTTTTACCATCAATGAATACGAAAAGAACTGCAAGTCAGGCTTGTTGCACGTTACTCCAATATTCAAGCCCCATAACATACTACCGTACAACGCCGAACCCCAATC
This sequence comes from Papaver atlanticum, assembly GCA_023531105.1. Lineage (NCBI taxonomy): Eukaryota > Viridiplantae > Streptophyta > Magnoliopsida > Ranunculales > Papaveraceae > Papaver > Papaver atlanticum. The sequence goes on along the minus strand of JAJJMB010010755.1, from coordinate 2,217,883 downwards.
ATAATACCTCAGCACATTTAAATCCCTCATTATATTATGCCATTTAATATCAACAACGTTGTTCTTGTTTGGGAAAAGGATATTCCCAAAACACCAAATCAAAAACCATCTTGCAATTTGCTCCTGAAATATAAAATCATTTTCTAGGCCGAGTCTATGGTCAAGAAACAATTTAATCAAACTCTTCTTGATCCCCTTGCATCTATCCATAATTTTTCCTCTCAAGTCGACTAAGTTTTCTTGTCTAACTTCTTCTATTCCCCTTATGACCATATTATCTTCTTTCCTTCTTCTTGTTGTAGCATAAGCGTTAATATATGGGAGCAAACAATCTATGGTTTCGGGAGCAATCTGATGCAGTTGGTCCATACTAATTTCTTCCAATGATATGCGATTTCCTTGGCCAATAAGAATTCCGGTAATTTGAGTGAATTCTATTGGGGTAAACTCTATTTCAAAACTAGGGAAGTGAAATGTATTGGTGGTATGCCACCACCTTTTGAATATACCAGTAATTAGGCAGTTGTCTTGTAGTTTCAGATATTTTATTTTGAAAATTGAACCAAACCCGCCGTCGTCTACAAGTTGTTTAGCATGTGGAAATTTACTAACTGCGATATACATTTCATGTAGTTGGCTTACACTACTTCGATGTTTCAGAGATTTCTGCCTTTCATCTGACGAGATTGAGACTTTCAGTTTATGATCAGTTTCTGCCTTTCATCTTTCCTTCTTTTGAAGAAACCGGAATTCTATCATTCATAATTCGTTGAAAATCATCGGAGTACATCTACAACACACATGTACACAAAATCATCACAAAACAATCCATTTTATGCAAAAATTCTACAATGGATATATATTGTACAAGACCAACAAAAAAAATTAGCTACATTATCTATCATAATACAACAAAATAATCAATTAACCCTAAATTATCCATCCAAATACAATCTCTCTGCCAACAATCTTCCCTAGACATAATACGTATTCATTTAATCATCCATCAATCCAAAATTATCAGTAACAATACCATATCTATATCAAAATCAATCATAAACAACAACCTCTTTGATTCAATCAATAAAATATCATAAATTCAATCAACAATGTCTCAAACTATCAAACAACATACAAGGACACATTATAATCAACTTAACATCTCCAATTTAATCATAATCAAACTCAAATTAAATTTGAAACACTCACCTTGGACGATTTTGTTGATGAAACACGAAATTAAAAAAGGAAAATGCTTCACCGGATACTAAGGAACAAACCCATTGAATTTTAGCTCCTGAATCGCACCAGAGGGTCTTCAAATCGAAATGGGTTGTGTAGAGGAGAAAAATAGAGAAGAAGAAGAAATGGTCGAGTCCGAGCTCGCTTATGAAGACTTAAACCTATAAAACGGCTACTCAATAGTCGTATGACACTATTCATACGGCTACTGAGTAGCCATTTCGTGTAGGGAAGGGATAAGAGGGGACCATAGTGAGGTTGCCTTCCTTGTGCTATCTATTCCCTACATTTAAGGGATAGGGAAGGGATGGGGGTACAATAGTGCTAGCTCTTAGGTGTACATGCATGTACCCACTGAAAGGGACACCGAAAAAGACCATAGAGGCATCTATGGGATTAGGTCCTACATATGTGGGGCGTGTGAGATCTCTCAAACCCAATGTGTAGGATTTTTTGTGTTCTTTGTTTCTTTGGTTGAAAAATCGTTCTCCTCTAAGAAGTTTCCTCCATGCTAAATTAAGATCCCATAAACTAAATAACACATTCCTTGCTGGTAAGATTGGTACTAATCGTTTTGTGTTTCTTTCTAATCCAACAAAGCCACACAAGTTTGCATCAAATAATGGATAACACAATCTCTGCACAGTACTTTTGATACTTCTTCCATAGCTATTGGCAAGTGTAAGAAGATGAAATCTCAAAGTCAAGTCAATAAAAGAATAGACGGTTGTCCCTGTTTATATATTTTGTCAGCACCTGGAAATTGTTTTTGAAATTTCTCAGGACAGTGATACAGTGATTTATATAGACTACATACCTAAATTTTGTTAAGAATTTCTAGACTATTCATTTCTAAGACTATGATAAAAACAAGTAAATTGGTACGCCCTATTAGCAGACATGAAAAAAAGAAGATTGTTATCTCTTATTGTATATGCTAGAGTATACAATCATATATTGACGTTTCATATAACAATGATTACAATAATGCTCATTATGGCAAATCGTAACTTAAATAATCTCTTTACTATTAACGAAAGGGGAAAAAAAGTTCAAAGTCCCAACTTGAACTAGTTGTAAATAATAATAATAATTTTTCTATTTTAATATTACTAATTTTTAGGTCTTTCTATGGGAAAAAAAAGGAGAAGATAATTTCTGTTAGAGCATTGCTTGGTCGAACTCACAAGTGTTGCTATCTCAAGCTTGTTGTCAAATTTAGTTGTCAAAAATATATCTTAATTTCTAGTCTATAATTAGTTAAGTCTCCGATTAGGATAGAAGTGTAGTTGAGAAACGGACATCACGACAGTCATCATTGCATTATACCGTTTGAAGGCGAAGATCAACCAAAGCTTTTGGAGAACTACATCAACAAAGGGTAAGTGAAGACTGAACCACCTATTTCTCAAGTTATATTCACTTTTCTATCTTTGAGACGTTGCCGTGTAACTAATTAGACTATCATGCATATACACGAATTTCGAGTCAAGTTTATCTTGGTAATTAGTTCTCAAAATATAATGACTAAGCTTAATGAACATTTTTTCATACTTGATGAATTTCGATTAAGGACAATTTATTATTCGCAATAAAAATCATGATTCAAGGTTTATCATTCGAAAATAGCATGGAACAGTGATATGTATCATTGATGTTATTACGGAATATTTTGAATCGATTTAGAGATAAATATTGAACTATTGTAGATTAGGATATAAGATAGTGTTATCAGTCTTACAAACTGGTATTACATGTATTCGTACATTTAGCGGAGTATCTATATGTAGACAAGCAAATTTTTGGTACGTATATCCCTATGCATATCCTGTAAAAATTTGTTAACTCGTGAACCTGATCGGTACGCATACCCGTATGCAAACCGAAAAGAAACTATGGTCACAGAACCTATTTGGTATCTATACCGGTACAGGTACCATAAAAGTTCTGTGTTCAGGAACTCGGTTTGTGTATCCATACGGGTACGCATACCAAAATAGTAATGTGGACTCCAGAACCGGTTATAGTCTTAAGGTACACATACCGGTACGCATACATAAATAGTTCTGTGAACTCCGAAACTAAATTGTGCTTAATTAGTATACAAACTGGTACACGTACTATGACTAACCTGACTCACGAACGGCTATGGAATTTGACTTTGTACATCTACTAACCATGTCGATTATTTTCAAATGCAATAAAATTATTTCTACGAGATAATTAGCATTTGATCAAATCTCTAAAAACACTATAGACTTATTTGATCATGATTGTGACTCAAGGTTAAAGTCTTAAGTGTTTATGAAAATGAATATTAAGCTTATAAGTTCAAATCGGCTAGTTTCGGCTAACCATTTTTAACATATTCTTTATACGCGGTTTGGTTACGGTTTCACCTAACCAGATTGTATATCTTGTTTATGTAAATCAATTCAAAGATTCATCTAACGATGGATATTGATTGCTTGGTTCCAAAGCTATCTTAGCTTAAACCTAAAACAACCTATGCTTTGAATGTCTATAAAAGGGGAACTTCAAGCAACTAGGATCTTTGAATCCCGACACTACTTTCCTTGGTGTGTCTTAGTTGTAACTAGAGTTATCTTCTTCCTAAGCCTTTTAGGGTTTAGCGATTGCAAATACTTCACTGGGATTCGTGAAGCCAGGTTCAATTATCTTTTCTTGATAACTCGAGTATCCTGATCTTGATAGATTGTTGAGATGCTCACTTGATCAAGATAGATAGAAATCATCAAATTTCTCTTCGTCTCAGACTTTGTTAATTCCACAAGTTTTATACTTGTGAGGTGAGTAATAATCTAGGCTGCACTTCGGGTTGCATAAGTCCGGATTTTGAGGTTAGCTAAACTTTGTCTATTGCTATCGATTTCCATCACCTTGATCAAAGCTTTTGATCGTAAAGGAAATCACATATAGTTTTAATCTTTGGGAGGCAGATTGGTTTAAAGTCTTCAATTGAGTTGAAGCAACTCTTAGTTGGTGTGACGTCAGCTAAGGGAATTAATTGCGCGGAGTCTTGCTGGGATACAAGAGGCGTAAGGAGCGGGATTGTACCTTAATCACTGAGAGACTCGATTAGGGATTCATTACATTCCAGTCCGAAGTTAATTGGTAGTAGGCTAGTGTATGTAGCAGATTAATACAGTTTGGTGTTCAATCTGGACTAGGTCCCGAGGTTTTTCTGCATTTGTGGTTTCCTCGTTAACAAAACTTCTGGTGTCTCTGTTATTTATTTTTCCGCGTTATATTGTTTATCTTTATAATTGAAATATCATAGGTTGTGCATTAATAAATCATAGTAGAAAGATTCGACCTTGTTTGTTGGATACGACTTGATTGATTCTTGGACATTGGTATTTGGTACCGTCCAAGTAATCTCTTTGTAATTAGGTTCACAGACTTGGTCCTATAAATGTTCTAATTGCAAGAGAGAGAGAGATATAACTCTAGATGTTATTCCTTGATTGAGTTTGACTCTCGGAATTGTGTTGAGTTTGTCCATGCAGATTGTCTAAGAAAAAGTTGGTGGTGTATTTTTGTACCCCCGCGTTTTCATTTTCAGGTTTTCCTAAGGAATTTACTTCCCTATAGTAATAAAAAGTTATGTATGCCTTTAGCAAAGCACGGGCTAGTCCACTAATATGATTTTGTTTCAAATGTTGGGTCACTTATGCAGACGTGGGATACATACAAGAGATACAACAATTTCTCAAAAAATCAAGACGGAAAAACGTTGTGAATTAATATTTCCCACTGCAAAAAGTATAATATTGTAGTTACCTAAAATCGATGAAAGGGTAGCGGTCGAGCATGAACAGTTTTCGCCTAAACCAAGAAATCGTACAAGGATTGCTTTAGTCACAAGAGAGATTAGGGATGGTCTTAGATAGGGAAGCAGAGATGGAGAGAGATAGATTATAGAATGAATAATAATTTTGAGAGTTTATGAGAAAGTTTTGTTTATATATGAGAATAAATGACCTATTTATAACTGAATTCTCTAATCTCGGGTTGGTAAAAATAGGGATTACTTTCCATATGGAGCACTTTTCCCGTCTTCTCAGAAATAGTTAGGGATAAACTAGGCTTAGTTTGTCCTCTTAATCCACCACCTTTCTCTCTTTTGTGATGAGAAATAGGCCGGATATTTCTCACACGTGTCGTAGACCGCCAGACCACAATCCTAACTGATATTCCCTATTTGTGTGTGACTGAGTCAACCTTTGTGATGATGTGTTGAAAGATAGAAATATTCTCTTAGCCAACGTTGTCCAAGATAAAGGAATATTCTCTGATTTGTGAGCATGACCAGGATGAGTCATATGAAAAGGCAAGGAATGCCTTAGAAATCATATGTAGAGTGTGAGGGGAGCTAAGATTGGGCTTTATCTCTTCATGGATAGTCATATATGTTATGTGGAGGCCGTGTTCTTGCATGTGGGTCCCTTTGTTGAGCATGGGAAGTTCAAGGGAGTTTATCCATGTTTTTATTTATAAATATGTACGGTTTAAGATCAATTTACTAGTTGTGAGTGTATTTGAGACGCTGAGAAAGAGGCTTGTGCCTGAGTCTTGGCTTGTGCTTGAGTCTTGGCTTGTCTAAGACTTTTGTGACGAGGTGGTTCAACTCCGATTATCATGAGGCTGGCTGAGGCTTTTCTCATGAGGTTGAGTCTCTCCAGGGTCAGGTAGGACGTGTTCAAGATGGAGAGAGGGAGGCTTTTACGACTGATAGTGTCTTTACGAGACCTTGGATCATGTGTCTTTGACTAGCATATCTTGCAGGGATGTGCTAGGATTCAGTTATAACTGTGTCCGCATAGTGGGGCCAACATGACCAGTTATATCCCATAAGGATGTTTTAGGAGCCTGTCGTAGGGTCCGGAGGCACAATAACCAGTTGTATCTCGTGGGGATGTTCTAGGAATTATCTAAGATACTTTAGTAAGTCGAGTGGGGGCATAGAGTATACATAACCAGTCAGTATCTCGCGATGATATACTAGGAATCAGTCTTTGATCTCAAAAAAGGGCGAGTCATGCTTAAGGGAGACGGATGTCTCCGCTCTTGCTCATAGGTTAGTCGTGGACGTTTTATGAGTCTACAGAGCATACATGACCAGGAGTGTCTAACCTGAGACGTATATTAGAAATCATGAAATCGTGGCTATCTGTGTCTCTCGAGGATGTGCCAAAACCATGGCTGCTCATGATCACTCATGAGTCAATTAGGGACGTTTTATGAGGTATTTGAGCATCCGTGACCAGCAATATCTCTTCGAGGATGCATGCTAGGAATCATGGCATCACGACTAGAAGTGTCTCGCCGAGGACGTATACTAGAAATCATGGTTAAAAGTGCCTTGAAGACCAAGGGATGACTCTCTCTTGTGAGAGTTGAGTTTCGACCTATGAGGTTGAGCTTCTTTTGGTAATGAGGATCGAACTTATATTCAGAATCTCTTTTATGTTCAGTCTTCGGATATCTCCCATTTTAGTTTTGTTAGACCTTAAAGGCAACTTATTGTAATCGCGATTTACCCCTAGTTGTAAAATTACCATTTTGCCTCTAGTGTTGAAATGGCCATTTTGCGCCTCATCTAAATTTCACCATATACATTAAGTGCCCTACTCAGAATAGAACCTTGATTGTTCTATGATGAGTATATAGATGGTGCTGAATTATTATGGCGCACGTCGGATTAAAAACTACAAATATCTTGTTCCTTTAGATTTCTAGAGTCCCCGATTATGCGAATTGATGCTAGTTATTGCTCGTTCTAACTCTGTGCTTGGGACCCGTATGAATTTTTGCGTAATGAAGCGTCATAGTCATGTGAGTATATCCTTGATGAGATGAAATTACCACCTTGAGAGACTGCATTTTATGATAAGGTTTTTTCTGAACTAAAACTCTTGTTAGAGCACTGCTCGGTCGAACTCGCAAGCGTTGCTATCTCAAGCTTGTTTGTCAAGTTTAATTGCCAAAACTATAAATCTTGATTTCTAGTCTACTTATAGCTAAGTCTCGGACTAGGATAGAAAGTGTAGTTGATCTCTAGACTCCATGGCGTTCATCATACAAAGACGAAGAACTACTCAAGGAACTGGTGGAACTTCATCGACTAAAAGGTATGTGGAGACTTGAACTTATCTATCACTCAAAAGTCTATCTACTCTATCTCCTATCTTGAGACAAAAGTCGTATTGCTATATAGACTTCGATTATACATATTTGCTGTTTCGAGCCGAGTTTATCTCGTTTATCTATTTATCGAAATATGTGTTGGTAAGCTTTCGCTTTGGCCAAGTTCATCTTTACAAGTGACGAAAGTCATGTTGATTATTTCAATATCTTGAAAATCGCTTTGATGAAAAATAGTGTGTGAATAACCTCTATTTAACATCCTCTAAGAATGTTTTAATGATTGAAATGAGAGTTTAGAATATATAACCTTGATGGATATAAACATTGTATGTGAACTCATACGTGTGTAAGTCCAAAATCCTTGAACCAAAGTATGCGTACTTTGCTGCTCAGGATAACCGGAACTAAAGTCAGCGTACTGCCGGAAGTTCATGTCTCGTGAATTTCTGCTAGAGTTTGTGAACTGAAAACAAACTCAATCCGGGTACCTAAGTATACGTACCGGTATGCGTACTTGAGTGGGTTATTTTCTAAAAACGGTTTATTCATGAACTTAAACTTATATAAACTAAGGAATGCATATTTGGAAACCGTGGCTATAAAGTTCATGAATCGATTCGAGTGAATCAAAATCGTTTTTCCTTCGATTGTGTCTTGTATACTTCTATGAGATCTAAGCAATTGAACAACTCTCTAACTAGTTCTTTTGAGTCATTTGAACTAGTTATGGTGAAGATGAATATGGTTGATATGAAAGTGCTCATATGGATAACCATTTGGTTAACTACTGTTGAACCAACTAGGTGTACACGTTTAGGTACGGTTACACAAACCTAAATGAACGTGCATTTCATTTGTGTATAACAAGTTAAATTCAATCTAACGGTTGAAAGATATTAGCTTGAATCTAATCAGGTTTTCATCTAACGGTGAATATTGAATGCTTTGTTACCAAGGTAACTTAGATTGCAAACCTTGATTTGGAGACTATATAAAGAAGAACTCTAGCAACTGAGAAAACTAATCCCCACACCTCCTGTGTGATACTAGTTGTATAAGCTAGAGTCGATTCTCCTTTAACCTTAGGTTTCTACCGAGACCCTGTAGGTTAACGACTTGAAGACTTCATTGGGATAGTAAAGCCAGATCAACCTATTTTATCTATAGTTGCGTGATCTGATCTTGTTGTTTCTATCGTGATTGAGTGCAATCGTAAGATTTTCTTTAGATTAATTTCTACGATAGGCAAGATAGAAAAGTAGTCACAAACATCTTTGTCTCATCGTTTGTGATTCCACAATATCTTGTTTCGCTAGTCGATTAAGATTATTGTGAGGTGATTGATATTTCTAGGCTGTTCTTCGGGAATATAAGTCTGATATATCAATTGGTTCCTGTTCACCGTGATTTATCAAAAGAAGGAACAAAACTCGTAGGTATTTCTGTGGGAGACAGATTTATCTATTCCTGTAGACTTTTCTGTGTGATACAGATTTGTTTATTAAAGTCTTCGACTTTGGGTCATAGCAACTCTTTGTTGTGGGTGAGATCAGCTAAGGTAATCAAGTGCGTAGTATCCTACTGGGATCAGAGACGTAAGGAGCGCAAATGTACCTTGGATCAGTGTGAGATTGATTGGGGTTCAACTACAGTCCAGACCGAAGTTACTTTGTAATAGGCTAGTGTCTGTAGCGGCTTAATACAGTGTGTGTTCAATATGGACTAGGTCCCGGGGTTTTTATACATTTGCGGTTTCCCCATAAACAAAACTTCTGGTGTCTGTGTTATTTCTTTTCTACATTATATTTTGTTATATAATTAAAATATCACAGGTTGTGTGTTGAATTGATCAATTGGTAAATCCAACCTTTTGTTGTTGATTGAAAATGATTGATACTTGAACATTGGTCTTTGGTACCGTTCAAGTTAATTTCTCTTGTATTCAATTAGACTCGCAGATTTCTATTTGCTTGAGTAAGTATTGAATCGAGAAATTGAGATATAACTCTTTGGTATACTTTTTATTAAGATTGAGTCTGACAGTCTAGTTGATTCTCTTAAAAGTATACTGGAGTTAGTCCATACAGATTTCTAAGCGAATTATTGGGTGAGGTTGTTGTACCACCACTTTTTCAACTTTAATTTCTCTTTCGTGTAGTTCTTGATCTTTCAACTTTGTGCAAGCGAGTATTTGGGGAAGAGAGGGCTTTGAACGGTTTATGGCTGTCTGTGAGATTAGTGAAGGCCAGGAGAAAATATGGTAGTCTTTGTTCTATACAAATTCTAAATTCAGGCTTGTATTGCACCTAAACCCTAACTTCTCTTTTGTTTACGTCTAACTTCTTCAAACCTGCTTGGAGGGGCTCAAATAGTATTGGAAGGCGTGCATATATATATCTTGTAGGGTCGGCACCTTGTGTGATGAGAGCTTGTTCAATTCCTTGTACCAATCAGATACCTCTTTTTGTAAAGAAAATACCCAATTTTTGATACTAAGGGTATTTTGGTCAATATGAGTGTATCTAGGGAATGTCCGCAGATGGATAAAGATAGAAGGCATGTATAGATTTGCTTCTTGGAATTATAAACTTGAGTTTCGCTATTGGAACTGATTCCTTAATTTATTTATTTTTTGTATTGTATTCTTTTCAATACGTTCCTCTTTGAAAGTCTTAGAGAACTTTATCTTTATGTGTTTACAGTCCGTGGGAATGAGTAGAGGAGGGTGTTATAGCATTGCTCGGTTGAACCCACTAGTGTTGGTATGTCATGTTAGTTGTCAATTTTAGTTGCCAAAATGCATTCTTGATTTAGTATACTAAAGATAGTTTCAGACTAGATTAAGACTAAGAAGTAGAATCGAAGCTATCCTTGAAGGATGAAGTTTGAAGATTACAAGAAGACATCAACAAGGACTTCATTAACAAAGGTATGTGATAATTGATTTCATTTGGATTCTTGTTCAATTCTACCTTTCTAATCTATCGAAACAAATGCTCACTTTATGAAACAATTCCTATGACGGTAAATGTACATTTATGTATATATACTCGAGGTTATTTGATCCACGACTTTTGTGACAATAACTTTTATCCCTGGAAAGGTTCTCATGTTATATTGAATGAGCTTACGAATTCAACGAGCCAAGAATCACTCAATTCGGAGTTATAACGATGAAGTTATGAGTGATTTATTAAATTAAGTCACAACTTGAGTGATCTGATTCAACAGATAGATCTATTCAAGTATGAACAAGATTATAAGTGTGACCGGAAACCTTTTGAGTCATGAGTTTAGCAGAACTCTTATATCGACCTAGATATTTCTTGGAATATGACAACATCTTTTGATGAGATTGTTTCCTTGATTCTGATTTACACAATTGATCAATAAAAAAACTGCATGATCTGAAATCATTAGTTTGTGTGCATTCAAGCTGATCTTTGTCACTATCAGAGAGATAATCCTTGTCATTTTAAATGACAGTTTTTCTTAACTGGATATTAGTCAAATGATTATGCTTTGAAACACATCTCTTTTGATTCTTGCAAGTGGTTAGACTATTAGAATCAAAATGTTATTTATTAGTTAAGAGATTCTGAGAAATAGAATCACATATCCTTGTCTTAACTAATAGATATTTTCCGACTTTCAGATCATTGCCAGAACTTGCAGATTTAGTTTCAAGAGAAAATAGAACTGTATTTTCATCTTGAAAAAAATTGGATGTGATTATCATCATGTCAGGAGGTTTATGAATTTCAAGATTTTCTTATGACACAGCTTATTCATGACCTGGTTTTTATCAAAGAGTCTTTAATAATATTTTTGACAGATGGATAATATATATTATCTTTTAGATTATATTTTTCATCAAGTTTTATGAAAAAATTAATCGCTGTCATCTGAACCTGACTTGTGCGTCACAGGTGTTTGTTTTCTTATTAACCCATCATGGTTAATATTCCTTGAATTGTGTTCAATCAGTGAACTAACAGTGTTGAGTTGTTTATCAGGATCTGAAAAACAATTTGACATTCTGAAGTATATTATCTTCTTGCTCTTCGTTAACTGAATCATCCATTAGATTAAAATCTTATATGTTGGATCGCACCAAACACAGATTGTTAGATCTTTTGTTGTTTACCCGCTCTGATACCAATTGAAAAGACGAGGGTACCCAAATACACCACAATCTTTTTATTTAAACATATAAGTCCTCTACCAAATGTGATCGTCGATGGAAAGAGTCGAGACAATACGACAATTGGGTTCACACTTTGTGTGGTCGTCTATGGATACGAGATCGAGACAATACAACAACAAGATAACTTGTGTGATTGACTATGGATACAAGATCGAAACAATACAACAACAAAGTGTGTTACTTGATAACAGGTTCGGTGATAACCAAACTATATAGGATCACTATCAAGTATTACAGAGTTAACGTAATTGTGTAATTTACTTTATTATAATAAACAATTATAATGTGGAAATCAAAGTAAAAGACACAACAAGATTTTGTTAACGAGGAAACCGCAAATGCAGAAAAACACAGGGACCTAGTCCAGTTTTGAATACTCTCAGAATTAAGCCGTTATACAAAATCTAACGCCAACTTCGTATAGTTGAGAAAAAGCAGACTACCCCTAGATACTTAGTTCCCTCAGTATCCCTGCATCTTCGACTTCTAGATTCACGCACGTGAACAGCAAGTCCTTTGGATCGTATTCCAAACAGCAAAGGAAGAATCTGTTTGGTAACCACTCTAATAAATCTTGCTAAAGACATAGATGAGTTGTTGACAAAGGCTCTTCCGTTTAATCTAAAAAAACTCTTTTGTCTGGTTAGATCAATCTAACTTTAACTACCGAAATAGTCAAGTATAGATTTGCACTCAATCAAAATAAATCTCAAAGAGAAATATAGAGAATGTCGATCTCATGCAACTAATCAATCAAATATATCAAAGATAAATTGATTATAGTTGGATCCCAGCCGATCAAGGTTGGTGCACACAATTCATAAGATAAGAAAACTAATAAGAAATCTTCTTCGTCTTCAAATCTTCTTTTATCTTCAAATACCTGCACAACACCACTTGAATCTCTTGTGATCAATCACGCACAAAACGGAGTCTGTTAACAATGGATTATCACAAGATGTCTTTAGATCTAACAACAGTTCTAAAGATCCTGTCGATACTCTGATCTAGTTTGAGTGAATCTTATATCAGAAGAGAAGATTCTCAAGCATAAACAAACTAGGTGCAATCAAAGTTTCAACAATCATTAGTCAATCAAATCAAATTGAAAAATAATAACACTGTAATTATCTAGTTTCCCACCAACGGTACTCGTAGAGCTTCTTGATCCCACAGAAGTCTTTAAACGAGCGGTCGTAAGAGATTTCACCTAATTAGGATACTTTCCTCTCCGATTAGATGGATCCACCAGAAACAACAAGAAATGAAGTTTGCATGGATCTTAGGATAGTTTTATAGAAACGCAAACTTAGGTATTTATAGACCAAGGATGTTTGGACACCAAGGAATTTCCAAAACCGAAAGTATTCTCAAGATGTGCAATAAATGCCCAATTCGGTTTTTCTAATTCCAATAACTGCTTGTCCAATATTTCTTAAATCTCTCAATAGAAATTCTCTAATTAATAAATGCACATTACTAATTTTTAATCTGTAAAGCTATGCATTAATTGCTGGTAATTAAAGCATATAAAAAATCAAAAACCTTAATTAAAAGATTCTTAATTTATTTCGGCACAGGATCACCTTGAGAACCAAGGAATATCTTTGAATAATAAATGATAAGAGTTACTGCTCGTGTTCAAAGTATGTTGACATCTTTTCACAGCAAATCCTTATTTTACATTTACATGGATTTGCTTTCTTGGAATCGGTTATACCACACTTCCAAACAAGTTTAGAATTGGTTTGCCTGTATTCCAAGACTACTATGTGATTGATCATACCAAGTTACAATGGTTAGTTGTGATCGGTATTACCAAGTCACGTACATGGGTTCAATCGGTTCTACCAATCACTAGGATCGGTTATACCTAAATATGGAACTATTTGTGATCGGTCACACTAGTAACTAGGATCGGTTACACCAGTTATAAAGATTGGTTCCATATACATGTGGTATCTACTTGTGATCGGTCACGCCAGTCACTAGGATCGGTTACACCAATTATAAGGATCGGTCACACAACACTTATGATCGGTCACACCAATTACTAGGATCGGTCACACCAATTACAAGGATCGATCATACCATCACATGATGATTACTTATTATCGGTTACACCAATTGTCAAGACCGTTCATACCAAATCATAAGTCAGCCATTGTGATTAGTTATACCAAGATACATAACCTGAGTTAAGATTGGTTCTACCATCTCACACATATTGGTCATCCAAAGATATGCAATGAATAGCCGGACCAATAAGCCTATTGATTTCCTTTTTGATTCACGAAACAAGTTTATGAATATACTTCCTTTAAACAAATGTAAAACATTGTTTTCTAGGATGAAATCTTCACCATAACCCATTTACATAATCATAACACTATATACAAGATTATGCCGATGTCATATCTACGAAGTTCAAAAGATAAGCGTTATACTTCGTAGTCTAATTCCTTAATACGTTGATCATACTATTATGATCATGTCGCATCACTAGAGTATTATACACAATATGTACAGTATATACAGCTTCGCAGTTATGTTATCAATGTAGCACAACTTGGAAGATACATTAGGAATGAAACAATTCAAGTCAATATTACTAACCTCAAGAGGAATGATGATGTCATCGTTGTAGTTCGTTACTTCTTCACATTCTTCAGGTCTTCGGAGTAATACTTGTATGTCTCAACATTCCTAGACTTTCTAGTCTAACCTAAACGAAGTTGACTCTAGTATTTAATCAAGCGACTCTAAATGAGTTTTGATACTAAAATATGACAGCCAAACTTGACGTACCAACGCTTGGTGAGTTCAATCGATTAATGCTCTAACAGTCAACGACTCATTAATATCTTGTTACCAAGATTGAATAGAGTGGTTACCAATCAGCTTTATTCTTAACTGTGTGGAATAAGATAAAAAGGATCGGTGATTCACATGCGTGACACTAGAAGTCGAAGGCGCAAGGATACTGAGGAAACTAGGTAGCTAGGGGTAGTCTACTTGGTCTCAATTATACGAAGTTGGTATTATATTTTATATAGCGGCTTAATTCTGGGAGTATTCAAAACTGGACTAGGTCCCGGGGTTTTTCTGCATTTGCGGTTTCGTCGTTAACAAAATCTTATTGTGTCATTTACTTTGTTTTCCGCATTATAATTGTTATTATAATTAAGTAAATTACACATGTACGTTATTCCGAATTACTTGACATTGATCATAATAGTCAATCGTTTATTACCATAACTATTGTCAAGTAAATATCTTGTTGTCCTATTGTTTCGACCTCGTCCATAAAAAATCACACAAGGTATAGGACTTAAGTTGTATTGTCTCGACTCTTTCCATAGACGATCACTTAAGTTACCGGACTTATAGGTCGATATATAAAAAGATTGTGATGTATTTAGGTACCCTTGTATTTTCACTAATCCTAGTTCGAGACGGACTTTAGTAGACTATAAATCATAACATAATTCTGATCAACTAAAATTGCTAAGAAGCTTGACATACCAAAACTTGTGATTTTTACCGAGCGATGCTCTAATAAGATTTATCCGTATTATTATTAAAAAAACAAAAACATTTGAGATGCATTTTTACCTGTTGGCCTCCCATTATTATCTGAATTTGTTCTTTGATCTTTGGTAATGTTACCTAAATATTGTTTGTTTGAACATGTCTTACCAATTTTCTTTAACTCAAAAAATATTGGGTCTGCAAGTAGTACCTTTTTTTGTACTTCTTTAACTTCTTCAATTGTCATAAGATAGAATCTATGCTATCTTGAAAAGACAAGGGTACCCAAATACACCATAATCTTTTATTTATCCACCTATAAGTCCTCTTACCAAAAGTGATTGTCTATGGACAAAGTCGATACAATACGACAAATCGGTATTCACACTTTGTGTGATTGTCTATGGATACGAGATCGAGACAATACGACAACCAAAGTGTGATTACTTGATAATAGGTTCGGACTTAACCAAACTCTATAGGATCACTATCAAGTAAAGCGGGGTTAACATTTGTGTATTTTACTTCTAATTATAATAAACAATTATAATTGCGGAAATAGAAAAGTAAAAGACACAGCAAGATTTTGTTAACGAGAAAAACTGTAAATGCAGAAAAATTCTGGCACCAAGTACAGAATTGAATACTCTTAGAATTAAGCCGCTATACAACATTAACACCAACTTCGTATAGTTGAGACCAAGCAACTACCCCTAGTTCACTTAGTTTCCTTAGTATCCCTGCGCTTCTGACTTCAATGAGTGCACGCATTGGAACAATTCATTTGGATCGTATTCCAAACAGTAAAGGAACAACAAATCTGTTTGGTAACAACTCTATTTATTATTTCCATATAAAGATATCTCAAGTCATATGCAAAGGCTATTCCGTTTAAGATAATAAACTCCTTTGACTGGTTAGATCAATCTATCCAATAACTACTGAAGTAACCAAGTTTAGATTCGCAATCAATCGATATAAATTCCAACAAGAAACTATAAAGTGATGCCGATCTCACGCAACTAATCAATCGAATAAATCCGATTCTTGTTGGATCCCAGCTGATCAAGGTTTGTGCAACACAAAGATATGAGAAACCAATAAGAAATCTTCTTCGTCCTCAAATCTTCTTTAATCTTCAATTAAACCTGCACAACACCACTTGAATCTCTTGTGATCAATAACGTACAGAACGGAGTCTGTTAATAATGGATTATCACAAGATGTCTTTAGATCTACAAACAGTTCTAAAGATCTCGTCGATACTTCGATCTAGTTTGAGTGAATCTTATCAGAAGAGAAGATTCTCAAGAATAAACAAATTAGGTGCAATCAAAGTTTCAACGACCGTTAGTTAATCAAATCAATCGAAAACTAATAACACTGCTGAAAAAGCGGGGGTCTAACAACCACACCCAATATTTCGTTCGGAAATCTAAATTGACAAACTCCAATATACTTTTAAGAGAATCAACTAGACAATCAGACTCAATCTAAAGAAAAGTATATCAAAGAATTTTGTATCTTTATCTCTCAATTCAATCTGCAATCAGCAAATAGGAATTTGCGAGCCCGATTGAATATAAGAGAAATAACTTAAACGGTACCAAAGACCAATGTTCAAGGATCAATCAATTTCAATCAACAACCAAAGGTTGGATTTACCAATTGATCGATTCAACGCACAACCTGTGCTATTTTTATTATATAACAAAATATAATGCGGAAAAGAAATAACACAAACACCAGAATTTTTTATCGAGGAAAACCGCAAATGCAAAAAATCCCCGGGACCTAGTCCATCTTTGAACACCACACAGTATTAAGCCGCTACAGACACTAGCCTACTAGCAATGAACTTCGGAATGGAATGTAGTTGAGACCTAATCAATCTCACACTGATCAAGGTACAGCTGCGCTCCTTACGTCTCTGAACCCCAGCAGGATTCTACGCACTTGATTCCCTTAGCTGATCTCACCCACAACCAAGAGTTGCTTCGACCCAAAGTCAAAGACTTGATAAACAAATCTGTCTCACACAGAAAAGTCTATTGGAATAGATAAATATGTCTCCCTCAGAAATTCCAATGAGTTTTGTTCCTTCTTTTGATAAATCAAGGTGCATAGGAACTATGTGATAAACCGGACTTATATTCCCGAAGAACAGCCTAGTATTATCAATCACCTCACAATAATCTTAATCGTATGGTAGCGAAACAAGATATTGTGGAATCACAAACGATGAGACGAAGATGTTTGTGACTACTTTTTATCTTGCATATCGGAGAATCAATCTCGAGCAAATCTTAGAGAAGATAGTACTCAATACGATAGAATATGGCAAGATCAGAACACGCAACTACAGAGAAAATAGTTGGGTCTGGATTCACAATCCCAATGAAATCTTTAAGTCGTTAACCGACAGGGTTTCGTGAAAAACCTATGGTTAAAGGAGTATCGACTCTAGTCGCAACTAGCATCACACAGGAGGTGTGGGGATTAGGTTTCCCAGTTGCTAGAGTTCTCTTATATAGTTTTCAAATCAGGGTTTGCAATCTAAGTTACCTTGGTAACAAAGCATTCAATATTCACTGTTAGATGAAAACTTGATTAGACTCAAGCTAATATTTTTCAACCGTTAGATCGAACTTAGCCTGTTATACACAAATGAAATGTACCCTCATTTAGGTTTGAGTAACCATACCTAAACGTGTACACCATGTTGGCTCAACCGTAGTTAACCGAGGTTAGCTATATGAACACTCTCATATCGACCTTATTCATCTTAACCATAACTAGTTCAAATGACTCAAATGAAACTACTTAAAGAGTTGTTCAATTGCAATATTCTCATAGAAGTATACAAGAACACAATTGAAGCAAAATTGGTTTGATTCACTCGAATCAATTCATGAACATTATAGCAACGGTTCGCAAAGAATGCATTCCTTAATATATAAATGTATTAGTTCATGAGCCAACCGATTTTAGAACTTTAACCACTCAAGTATGCATACCTAAGTAGCCGGTCTGAGTTTGGGTTCGCCAGTATGTGAATGGGTACGCAGATCTAAGTACACTTCCGAAACCCAACAGATATTCCCGGACCTATCCCTTACACAAGTACGCGCACCGGTATGTGTACTTGGTACCCGTAATTCCATAATTTCAAGTATGCATACGGGTATGCATACTCTAGTTCCGGTCATGGATCACATACATGCAAGAATGCATACTATGTTCATAATCCATTAGTTCTAAACTCTATTTCAATCATTGAAACTTTCTTAGAGGATGACAATAGCCGTTTTCACACACTATTAGCATCAAAGCAATTTTCAAGATATTGAAATAAT
Source organism: Papaver atlanticum (assembly GCA_023531105.1). Lineage (NCBI taxonomy): Eukaryota > Viridiplantae > Streptophyta > Magnoliopsida > Ranunculales > Papaveraceae > Papaver > Papaver atlanticum. Next base: position 2,199,376 of record JAJJMB010010755.1, on the reverse strand, counting down.
CATAACAAAAAATTCAAAGTCTATACCAAATGATTGTATCACACAAACCATGTAAGATGTTACTCAGCGATTTTCACATGATTATCTTTTGACTTTGGTCAAGAATATAAGATGAAATTGGTTAAAGCGAAAGCTTACCAACACATATTTCGGGAAATATGTAAGCGAGTTAAACTCAGCTCGAAATCTCAAATGTATATAATCGAATACTATATAGTAATACGACTTTTGTCTCAATATAGGAGATAGAGTAGAAATAGACTTTCCAAGTGATAGATGAGTTTTAGTCTCCACATACCTTTTGTTGATGAAGTTCCACAAGATCTCCTTAGTAGTTCTTCGTCTTCAATTGATGAACTCCGTGAAGTCTAATACTCAACTACACAATCTATCCTAGTTCGAGACATCACTATAAGTAGACTAGAAATCAAGACTTACAGTTTTGATCACTAACATTGACAAACAAGCTTAAGATAGAAACGCTTGCGAGTTCGACCGAGCAGTGCTCTAACAATCTCCCCCTTTGTCAATTTTAGTGACAAAACTATCAATACATATGGATTACAAAATAGATAAACTTTGTAGATTCTCATCCAAATGCTTGATCTCCTTGGGTCTTCAACATTACTCGAAATCTTCGTCACTTCCAAGTACTCCAATGATTCTAAATGTGTTCAACTCAGCATCATAGTTGTTGAAGATCTGTAGCTATAACAATGAGAAAACAGTTGCTCTCAATCATTGTTATACAGTGTCATAGTATTATTACACAACATCAAAGTTCAATTGTATCACTCCCCCTTAGTCAATACTTCATCTCAAAATGAAAACCACTCCCCCTTACATAATGATCTGTAAACCATATGTATTTGTAGTGTGAACTACACATTAATTCTCCCCCTTTTTGTCAATATAAATTGGCAAAGGTACGAAAACTAGTGGGATCCTCATGAAATTTTCATAGAGATACTTCATGACCAAAAGAGAACAACATAAAAACTTGTTTCAATGATTTTACATAATTGAAACTTAGTGTATTCATCAAGGAGTTTATAAAGATACAAGATAACTCCTACAATATTCCACAGCCGCACTCCCCACAAATATTTGGCAATTAAGCACAAGTTCAATTAAGAACTCTCCCCCATAAAATGTTATTCCCGAAAGAACAACAAGAGTGACCTTACTTGTATAAGAATAAAAGGATTTCTTTGGACATTAACAAATCACATGAAACATGAATTTGTATCCAAAAATCTCAATTGAATTAACCACAAGAAAAATGATCAATTCCATTGGCCAGTCTCAACATAAGAAAACTTATTGAGCCACACAGTACATACACAAAGATGTGGATCAGGGAAAGACCAATACTGCAGAATAAACAAAGATTCATTCTATTTTTCATCACTATTTGCACAATGACATATAATAGACTTAATCTTTGTAAACAAAAGTTTATCCTATCTTCCATCAATATTTGCTTAATGACATAATAGGCTTAACTTTTGTAGCCAAAAGTTCATTCTATCTTTTACCAATACTTTCATACTGACATGTAATAGAGTTTACTTTTGAACAAGTATGGGACAGTCAAGGTTAACGGACGTAAACAACATATCCCATAACAATTTGCAATATATAAAACCATAAAGATTAATACTGCAAAAATCATCTTCCAAATAAACTTTAGAATTTAAATAAATAAATCTAAAAACATTGCAAGATGAAAAACGTTGGCAATAGCTATGTGTACTCACAATAATAGCTATTCCAAACCCTAGTTATCTTTCTTAAAAACACAAGAATAAATTCTCATAAGAAGTTTCCTTGTAAATAATCTAATAACAAAAAAAACAAAAAAAAAAACTTAGACACGATCAACAACCATAGAACGGACAAGGGTGAGTTCATCAGATGCTTTCTTTAGCTCGTTTTTCAGAAACGCAAGATTCTTTGATGCAATTTCAAGTTGTTCACAGATGACCTAAAAATCTTGAAGAAGATTTCCAACCAATTGAAGAGACATTTGAACTGGAAGATCTTTTTCATGATCAATTGCTTGAAAGCAAATTATGGAGATGGGTTCTTCGTGAAGTTCAAAAACTTTGGCATCATTAAACTTGTCTTCCTCATTACATCCTTCCATTGTGCACACCCAAAACAAACGAGAGTCTTGACGTTACCGAACAAGTATATAACAAAAGAAAACCTATATATATATATATATATAAGAGATTTTCACAAGGAAACCCTAGGGTCACTTGTAACTGTTTGGTAACAGGTTGGGTGCACAAAATTCATGGTTATGACCCAAGAATTAAAAACCATGGAATCAGATGAGCAAACATTCAGGAACATATTTTGCCAGGAAAAAAAAAGTTTTGAACACATGACATGAAGCTTTGGTTTACAAGGAGTGAAACACAAAGTTGGATATCCACTGTCATTGAGGAAGAACAAACTAAAGTTTTTATAAAAAACATCAGACGTACAAGGAACAACAACTGTCCGTAGCAAGGCTCAAAAAGGAGGAACAAGATCAAAAAGTATAACACATACCATTTGTCAAGAAAGAATCATCTTCTTGAGAGTTATGTGTATCATCTCATGGTATTACAGATGATACACATAAGGAGATGGTCAAGTTTTAGTATGATGAACATGAAGCTCATCAGAGATATTGATGTTTTCCTTTTCACTTTCTTGACACAAATCAGAAGCCTTATGTGAAACTTCAAAAGAATTAACAAGGGAAGGAAAGGAATTACCTGAACCAGCTGCTTTTCTCTCCTTCTTGATCTTGCGCTTGAGACTGTTGATACTTGTCTCCAAAACACGATTATTGATGTGAATATAACCGAGAACACTTATTTTAGGAGCAAGATCATCTTTGAAAAGAATAGAGGAATTTGAAGTTTTATTATTTCTTCGAAACCTTTTCCTCTTTACAGACTTTTCAGAGTTATCAGTCATCCATATAACATTATTCTTCTTACAGTTGTAAGTAGAAGTTGTGTTATATTCATAATCAGGAATTAGCCCATCACAACACTTTTCATGATTGTGAGATGGGTTTCTAATGATACACTGAGAAGCGGGTTTGATTACTTCTTTAGACATCCAGAAAAAAAATGTTATGAAGTTTTTCATTCCGTAAACGAAGGTGAAATCTTCTTTCAATATGACCTTTCTTTCCACAATAATAGCAGTTGACAGGAATGTTTTTAACCGTTCTCAACTGAGCAGTCTTAGAGGGATGACATTCTTGGTTTCTAGAGACATCTGCTACTGAAGAGAGTTTTTCACTTTTGCTGCTGATGAAATTTTCAGCTTGAGAAAGATTATTAGGAAGGACAAAATTGATCTTACCAGTACTTCGAGCGTCTATACCTTTATAGCCTAGACCACGTGTATATCATGATGATCTTTACATGCTCCTAGCATGGAAGACAATTTTGTAGAACTAGAATTGAATTTTTTCAAATTCTCTTCCAAGGATTTAACCTTTTCAAGAGCAGCACTAAGATCAGTCTCCAATTGTTTCTCTCGGGTGAGAAAAAAAAATTCTCTGTCATTTAAACATTTTTGTTGAGAGTCATACCTTGCATCGGTTTCTGCAAGTCTTTCTTTCAACTCAAAGAGATTTTGACGAAGTTCATCACATTCAGAATTCTTTGAACATAGATCTTCCTTACGATCTTTAAGAATAGATTGTAGCAAACTATAACCACAGTCATATCCCTTAAAGAGTTTTCTCATTTTCCTGTTTTCAAGACAAAGAGGAGTCAGAAATTCAGCCAAGCAAGAAGTTGACTTTTCTTTCTTTAGAAGATGATCGAAAAGCTTGATGTACTGTGAGACTTCCTCATCAACATCTTATACCTCTTCTGAATCACTTTCATCAGAAAGTTCATCCAACTGTTAGTCTAGGCGAGCTTCCCAGTTATACACAGTTTTAGATGATGGAGAAGACATGAGAGATTTCTCAGGAAAAACAGGACTTTGCACCAGGTTAGAATGTTTCAGCCTATCCTGATACCTTTAAGTCCTACTATTAAAATTCTGGATCGCCTGTTCCACCTTCTCAGATTCCGCAGCCAAAGCCTTTTCCTTTTCCAAGATAACTTTCGCAGCAGGAACAACATTGGCGATGATACCAGCTCGATCAACTTTGATAATATCAACAGTTGATTCAGCAACATCATGGATGTATGTACTTTTCATTTCTGCAACCATGGGAAAAAGATAGTTCACCGTAGTGACCAAAGCCGACGAACAATGTCGCACTACATTCCTGGTAGCGATGTGGTCGTACTTCTTCCATATTTTCGTATACAAGGGAACAAAATCCTTCTGTACCAGGAATTCACCAACAGTCAGGTAACTAGAAAATAAACACTTCATGTGAATATCAAACGGCAAACCTGCATTGGGGTACTCATAGGAAAAGACACCCAAGTCAGCGTTTTCCAGGTCCACACCAGTAGGCATGTTTGAACTTGAAGGAAGATGAGTGGTTTGATCATCGTCATCAACAACTGTTACGCATGTTCCAACCGAGTACCTCTACAAAAAAAAATATATTATTACTTACGGGCCATGGCAAATGAATACCTGTTCACCAGTGAAAATATGTACCAGTATGACCTTCTTGACTCGGAAGATCCGGACAGGGGAATTGTCATGAGGCTCAGGGATTCGTCCGCTCTAAAAAAAATGATGATGATTAGTCATCAAAAGCAAAGGAAGAATCATAGCTTCAAAATCAGAAGATATTTAAAGTTATCTCTGGATGCAAGCCGCCTGCATTTGGTAGAAAGATCTAACCGAGACGAAGAAGATGACCCACTTCAGCCTTACATGATGAAAATGATGGGGATTCAACAAGGAAGTCTTTTTCCAAATTGAGAAGGATGGTTTAATTTCACCTACATATGTATATAAGCTGCAGAAACCCTAAGAAGAGGCGGACGCTGAACAATCTCAACAGGACTGATCCGACAGACAAGGATTCAACGCCAACCAAGTCGTGCTTCTTGTTGAAACCCTAATTAAAGCCGGGAGAAGACTGTTAGACTCAAAATCCTAACAGAACATGCTCGCTAGTGTGGCTGGACCGTAATCAACATACCCGAGAGGTGCAATCGTGGTCTGGCGTCTTGAGTTAATGTTTCGAGACAGCTACCACTTCCCTGGTAATGTTTATTCACTTTGACTTAATCATTTATCTCCTGACTGTCACCATCTAGTGCTTACCCCACAATAACATCGTTATTACGTGCTAAGCAGGGGACTTAATGTTGATAGTGGTTTTTTTTAGTTCAAGGCTAAAATTGTAAAACCTTGTATTTAATGCGCTGTAATCCTTCAAAGGAACAAAATCCATTTGAAAGTGATGAGTGCATAAACCTTTTCACTTACATATGCATTGAGCAATTCAACATATTTACGAAATTTATCCAGAATAGTGCGTGAAGCAACAATCCATTATATTATGTAAATTTTAACCTTTTGCATTATTCACTAATACGTGACCTGTCTTGTATTTTTCTATGCAATGTTCCCAGCCGAACTCTCAATATTGGCATGACATGACGATTAATGCTCACTCATAGCGGAGTAACATGAATCTCCCGAAGTGTCGGTATTAATACCTGCATGAAAACACTCACATAGGCTACACCACCCTCTGACAAAGAGATCAGCGTGTTTACAAACTTTTTTATTAAAAGTTAACGCGATCGAACGCGTTTAATTCCTTAAGGAGGATCTAGACTGTCCATATCAGTCTTAATAAATGATCACGGCCACACGATTTGGCCACACAATTCAACCAGCCTAACCTACTCCTAATGAAACTAGGCGATCGACATGATAAACACCGGAAGGCCCACTAATGTCCCGACCCGTCGAAATTCCTTTAGCTCGTCCGCTACATCCTTTAACGCTCACCAAAACATGGGTGATTGCGCTGTTTAAAAATAGCTCAAACGAGCTAAGACCGACAAAAAAGGTCTCAAAACTCATCGCATCTGTCCAACTTAGACAGCATAGTTGGACGACTTAGATCGCATCTCGAACGATCAAAGAAGCACCAATGCATCCGCTGGCGTCCCAATTTTCTTCCCAGTCGATCGACTTGCTCATGGAGAGTCAATAACGCATCAAACCATTCGATCGAACTAGGGCAGACACGGCTGCTTTGAAACCATAATTTGTGTTTGCGGCAGTATGTCACTATTGCAAATCGATCATGGCCGCTCATCTTCGCCAGCCTAGTCTGACGACCTAGATTAAATCTCACTCAATGAGTAGGGTGCGGATACATTCATCGGCGACTCAGCTATTGTGCTGACCAATCGAGTATTCTCTAGCAGGGTGTGAACGCCCAAAATCGTTGGCCCAAAGTAAGTTGGCCACCCGACTTGAAAAACCCTAAAGTTGAATCAACGGCAATTAGCAACTGCCGCAAATTGTCTCCGCCGTCCAACTTCACCATCCAAGTCGACCAGCCAAGATTTGATTTCAGATGACCAACAAGATGTCGTCATATTCACCATCCACTCTTCTTTCATGAAGAGTGATCGACCAAGCTATAACTAGCCCATGTGATCCTCAAACGATCACCAAAAGATGGCCCTTCGTGCTGCCTCAACAACATTCATTAACTGCTGCAAATCATCTCATCCATTCAAATTTGCTAGCCAATTTGAGCGATCCGGATCCAACTTAGATCAACCGGTAGGATTTTAGAATGCTACCATCCGCCACTCGCCTACAGGGAGTGATCGACCAAGCAGTAGTTCACCCCAAGAGCTACCAAACGATTTCCCAAAGGTGCTCGGTCACGCTCTTCTTTGAAGACGGTCGACTCGCAACTAATTTAGGCGATTTTTAAACAATGATGCTTTATGCATATCGACTATAAACAATGCTTTATACGCATCGATTATAAACGATGATTCATAAACGCTGATTTCACGAACAATTTTATTGTTTTACCTAAGAAGCACTACGTGCTGCTTTTAGCGGTAAGTCTCATGACTTGACCCATTTACTCGAGACATCAAACATATCACGAACTCGGGGATACTCACTAGGGTATTGGTCTGGCAGTTTACAGCGTGCGGTTTGCAACGCGCCCATTACGTGAAAGTGTCAGGAAAGGACGGACGGTTAACAAGTAATTAGAGTAGTGGGTGAGAGTGTGACTAGTCTTCCCTCATAACGGAAACACGATGATCACCACTTTCCGCACAACTCCACTTCTCCACTACTTAACTTCCTCAACTTCCTATGAGATCAGGGTGCACTCAATGACTTGTATAAATAGGTTTTCAATCTATTTCAAAACAATACAAGTGTTATCAACACAAGTATCCAAAAACCATATTCTGATACAAGTCATAAAACATCCACACCTTAATTATTCAACATTCTGATCTCAAACACCTTCTTCGCTTCCCTCCCTAAGGTCAACCCTTCTCCACTTTGTGACCGAATTGAATCTGGAACGGCCATTTCTTGGTTTAGGCCAGAGTCTTACAGATTGATCCCTTGAATCTAAAAGTACTCCCGTGCAGTGTATTTGTTTAGGGTACTAATTCGTTTCTCATCAACACACCCAAATTTACCAAAAAACAGCAGAACTAGTTTCTACCCTCAAACAATTGGCGACCACAGTGGGAGATTAATCTCTCAATTACAAGATCAATTTTCAATCTCATTTCAATTTTCTCAAATAAAAGATGGTTGGTCTTAGGATAAATTCAACAACTCCAAGCTCCGAGCAGAATCCTTCAAACAGTGATGCTCCTCCTCCCAATGCTCTATCTAATCGCACGGCCAATGGAGAAATTCCAACCCTAATAGAATTGGCTCAAGTACAGGAAATACACACGAGGAACATCGACGTGATGAAAGATACGATAGAAAACATACTCAACTTTCTCGTCAAGCTGACATCGGATTTGGGAGGCTTATCTGCTCTGGGGATTCCAACACTGAGGGTTAACTCTTCAACCAATGATCATCCTCAAGTCAACAGATTCACAACCAACCAGCGGCCAGTAGACCAGGAAGTGATTTCTTTAGTGGAAAATTTGTGTGAACTTCTACATCTCTCAAAGGACAAACGAACAGAGACGTTTGCCGCAATCAATCAGATAGCTCTAGACGCACGTTTGGCTCCTTCGTGCAATCAAACCTTAAAAATGTCAGAGATGTCCATAAATAATGTAACATTTACTGAAGACGACATGATGGCAGAAGAAGGTCACAACAGAGCCCTGCATGTTACTGCACGCATCAAGGATTCAGAATTCAAAAGGGCTCTTATTGACACGGGAGCATCCTCGAATGTCATTATTCTTAAAACTCTCAGGACAACCAAGGTTCGACCAAACAAAATCGTGCGGCAGCCTACCATGATGACGGACTTTGAAGGAAACCAAACCAGCACGTATGGGTATGTTAATTTGAATATATCAGTAGGACCTGTCCAGTCGAAAGTAAAGTCGAAGCAATAGAGAAGGAGCCAGACTACCACATGATACTAGGGAAACCATGGCTTCATAATAATAAGATCGTCCCCTCAACGTATCACCAATGCCTGAAAACTATGCTGAATGAAGAAGTCATTCGCATTCCTGCGTCATTGTCTCCTTATGCACCGATTTGTGGCGTAGAACTGCTTGAGCCAAAGGAGAATTCACAAGATTCATCAAGCAAAGTTTACTGCACTCCACTCCCCACGTGGGGGTCGATCGAGGAGGAAGACTGGCTAGCATCACTGAATAGAGAGACCAAATCTCGCAGCGCGCCTCTGCTGATAGGACGCACTAATTCTTCTTCATCAATCGAAGGCTTAGCTCATCTCCATACAAAGAGGGACGGACCTTTGTGGCGAGTCGTGACCAGAAAGGGAAAATTGTATACCGGCGCCGCTGTTAGCAATTAGCAGGGGAGACTGTCACCCAGTCTCTCCACCCAATGGAATGCCACAAAAACGACATACTGCAAGAAGAAGTATCAGATGCTCCACGACAATTACAGGACAGCGCTGACTCCACAACTAATAAACTCGAAATCATCAACATTGGGGATGAATAATCTCCAAGACCTATTTCCATCAGTTAGACTCTATGTACATACGAACGCACAAAGATCGTGAATCTTCTCAAGGAGTATCAAGACATATTCGCATGGACAAATGAGGAAATGCCCGGCCTGGATGAAAAACTGGTCACTCATCATCTACACATAATACCTGGATCCAATCTAGTCAAACAATCTCCAAGGCAGTTCAGACACGACGTGGAAGAACAAATCAAGACCGAGATTCAGAAGCTACTAGTTGCCGACTTCATCAATCCCATTCACCATCCTACCTGGATAGCCAACGTGGTTCCCGTAAAAAAGAAAAGTGGTTAAATTAGATGCTACGTTGATTTCAGAGATCTAAACAAATGCTTCCCCAAGGATGATTTTCCTCTTCCCAACATCGATATGCTAGTGGACGCTACCAGCGGACATGACATGTTTTCCTTCATGGACGGGTACAACGGCTATAATCAGATAAAGATGTATGAGCATGACGCAAGTAAGACGGCTTTTCGAACCCCTCTCGGAAACTTTTATTATACTATGATGCCTTTTGGTTTGAAGAATGCCGGTGCTACCTACCAGCGCGCCATGACTGCAATCTTCCACTACATGATGCACAAACAAGTTGAAGATTATGTAGATGACATAGTGGTCAAATCAAGAACTCGAGCGGCCCACACAGATATTTTACGGAAAGTGTTTGAAAGATGTCGTGAATACAAACTGGAGATGAACCCTTTGAAATGCGCTTTTGGGGTCTCTTCTGGAAAATTTCTGGGATTTCAAGTAACTGCTGAAGGAATCAAGGTAGATCCGTCCAAGACTCAAGCCATCCTCACGATGCCTCCTCCGCAAACTGTGAAAGAACTCCATAGCTTTATGGGAAAGGTAAACTACATTCGGCGTTTTATACCTGGATTAGCTCAGCTTATCGCTTCATTCACCTCCTTGCTGAAAAAAGGAGCAAGCTTTGTTTGGGCCACACAGCAACAAGAATCCTTTTGGAAGATTCAGCAAATATTGTCATCACCGGCCATTATGAAATGCGCTTTTGGGGTCTTTTCCGGCAAATTTCTGGGATTTCAAGTAACTGCTGAAGGAATCAAGGTAGATCCGCCAAGACTCAAGCCATCCTCACGATGCCTCCTCCGCAAACTGTGAAAGAACTCCAGAGCTTCATGGGCAAGGTAAACTATAATCGGCGTTTTATACCTGGATTAGATCAGCTTATAGCTTCATTCACCCCCTTGCTGAAAAAAGGAGCAAGCTTTGTTTAGGTCACACAGCAACAATAATCCTTTTGGAAGATTCAGCAAATATTGTCATCACCGACCATTATGAAATCTCCCATACAAGGGAGACCGTTGCGCCTCTACACTGCTTCCAGCGATACTGCTGTTGGCGCCCTCCTTGATCAAGAAAATGATGAAGGGATTGAACACCCTATATACTACTTCAATCGTACTTTAAGAGATGTTGAACTCAGGTATCCTAAGGTAGAATAAGCGTTCCTATCTCTAATTCACGCTATTCAGAAATTCAGACACTATTTGTTGTCAAACAAAGTAGTGCTAATAGCTAAAGCTGATCCCGTCAAGTTCTTGCTCTCAAAACCGTCCTTGATAGGCAGTCCGGCCAAGTGGTTACTCAAAATGTCGGAGCTTGATATAACATGCACTCCACCGCGGGCTATTAAAGGACAAGCAGTAGCAGATCTACTAGCAGCATTCTCGGGAGAAGGTACTACTGCACTACATGAAGATCTCCCTGGAGAGTTTCCAAAAATCTCTTTTGTCAAAGAGGAAGCGTGGCTACTGTATTTTGATGGATCTGCTACCCCTAGAAGTAATACCGTAGGAGCAGGTGTAGTTCTAGTATCTCCAACTGGTGAAATCTTTTCACATTCTTTCAAGTTGGACTTTCAGTGCACCAACAATTCAGCAGAATACGAAGCTTTCCTCATAGGATTGTTGCTAGCCAAACAAGCAGGAGCCACGCATCTAGAAGTAATAGGCGACTTTAAACTACCGATCAATCAGATGAATGGAGTATACTCGCTCAAAGAGGTAACAATGGCCCCCTATAGATCAGAGGCACAAAAGCTATTAACTTACTTTGCTGATGCAACTATAACTCATATCGGCCGCAATAACAACAAACACGCCGATTTCCTAGCTACATTAGTCTCAAAACTACAATTCGAAGGTATGGAAGAAACATTGACAGTGAGGAGGCGGACCGTGGCATCTACGTGGCTTTTACAGTCCAAAGATGCTGAAGCCAGCGATTGGAGAATTCCGATTATTCAAGAACTTAATAGTTCGCTTTCCCAGGGAAAGGTTAGTCTCAAAATCCTACAAAACTTCTTCATGCTCCACGGAGTGCTATACCACCGAAACCCATATGGATCCCTGTCAAGATATCTCGGAGATGAAGAAGAACATCTACAACTTAATTGTATTCACGATGAGATTTTTGGACAAACGTTAGTGGTGACTCTTTACCGACGTCTTCAACGCCTTGGCTACTACTGGCCAGATATGGAGACCCAATCTCGATCACTCCAGGGTTCTTGCTCTAGTTTTTAAGCACCACCACATCAATTAGAGGTCTTTAATGTTGGCTATGTTGTGGACTGGCGAGAACCATACATCAACTATCTTCGTGACGGTGTGTTACCTGCCAACAAGAAGGATGCAGCCAACATAAAGCAAAAGGCCAAAAGATTCGTATTTCATGAAGGAATCCTATACCGCAATTTTTTTGGAGGTAATCTACTATGATGTTTGGCAAAATCTGAAATCCAAACTATGTTGAAAGAAACACATGAAGGTGAACACCAAGGGAAGAAGAAGTTATTCCTTCAAGTGCACGAGAAGTATTACTGGCTAACTATGGAGGATGATGCAGCGGCATTCGTTCAGAAATGCCATAAATATCAGATTCACAGGAATCTCATCCACACGCCTTGTACTCCCCTTCATTCGGTAAGTATCCCGTGGCCTTTCTATAGCTGGGGACTTGATATTATAGGGAAATCAATCCGCCATCATTGAAACAGCACGAGTATATCATAACTGCGACGGAGTACTTTACCAAATGGGTTGAAGCTATTCCTCTTCGAGGAACCACTAGAGCAACAATCGCAGCATTCATTAAGGAATACATTATTTGCCGGTTTGGTGTACCTAAGCACATCATTACTGATAACGGTACTCCATTCGCTAACAAACAAGTACATGAATTGCTTGAAGAATATGGATTTCAACAGGTCTTCTCCACTCCTTACTACCCTCAAGGGAATGGGCAAGCCGAAAGCAACAACAAAACTCTGATTCAAATCCTCAGTCGAATAGTACACGATAATCCAAGGACATGGCACGAACAACTACCAATGGCGTTGTAGCCATATCGGGTGGCACCTAGGATCTCTACTGGCGTTTCTCCTTATTCGCTTGTCTCTGGACTCTAGGAGAGTTAAAGTGGAAGAACACGCTCAAGCGTACAGAAATAGGATCTCTAGAGCGTACGATAAAGCTATGAAACCACGAGTTTTTAAAATGGGAGATCTGGTGTTAAAGACTGCTAAGCAAATTCAGCAAGGCATGTCCACACCAAAGTTTTCTCCAAAATGGGAGGATCCCTACATGATCACCAAGGCTTATAATAGTGGCTACTACAAGATCGTCAAAGAGGATGAAGGTAAATTGGAATCAGTCATCAATGGAAAGTGGCTCAAGGCATACTATGCATGACCATTATTACGCCCCTCGATGCCTCACGACACGACAATCATGCATTTTTTTAGTTCTTATCGTATCTGAGTTATCAAGTTCTTCATTAGTTAAAGCCTATTAATGTAAACTCCATTCGTTTACCAAAACCCAATGCAATTCATTTTCCAAAAACAATGTTCAAGACCTAAAACAAAAGGAGAACGATCAAACGTTCTCATGCCTACTTATTCAAAAATAATAAAACATAAGTATGGCTCAGAAAAGGCCATCCAATAAGTTGTAGTTCCTTGAAAGCATCATTTTCAGCCTATCTTGATACCTTTCAGTCTTACACATCAAATTCTGGATCGCCTGTTCCACCTTCTCAGATTCCGCAGCCAAGGCCTTTTCCTCTTCCAAGATAGCTTTCGCAGCAGGAACAACATTGGCGATGATACCATCTTGATCAACTTTGATAATATCAATGCCTTGCCGCAACCAGCTCACGTTGAACTCCATGGATTCACAGGTAGATACCATGTTCTCCCACTTTTCAACAGTTGATTCAGCAACATCATGGATGGATGTACTTTCCATTTCTGCAACCATGGGCAGAACACAGTTCACCGTAGTGACCAAAGCCGACGAAAAATGTCGCACTACATTCCTGGTAGCGATGTGGCCGTACTTCTTCCATATTTTAGTGTATAAGGGAACAAACTCCTTCCGTACCAGGAATTCACCAACAGTCTGGTAACTAGAAGATAAACACTTCATGTGAATATCAAACGGAAAACCTGCATTGGGTTACTCGTACGAGAAGACACCCAAGTCAGTGTTTTCCAGGTCCACACCAGTAGGCGTGTTTGAACTTGAAGGAAGAGGAGTGGTCAGATCATCATCATCAACCACTGTTACGCATGTTCCAACCGGGTACCTCTACAAAAAATTTTTTATTATTATTACTTACGGGCCATGACAAATAAATAACTATTCACCAGTGAAAAATGTACCGGTATGATCTTCTTGACTCGGAGGAACCGGACAGGAGAGTTGTCATGAGGCTCAGGGATTCGTCCACTCTAAAAAAAAATGATGATGATTAGTCGTCAAAAGCAAAGGGAGAATCATCATTTCAAAATCAGGAGATGTTTAAAGTCATACTCTGGATACAAGCCGCCTGCGTTTGGTAGAAAGATCTGACCTAAACGAAGAAGATGACCCACTTCTGCCTGACATGATGAAAAGGATGGGGATTCAGCAAGGGAATCTTTTTCCAAATTGAGAATGATGGTTTAATTTCACCTACATATGTATATACGCTGCAGAAACCCTAAGAAGAGGCGGACGCTGAAACAATCTCAACAGGATTGATCCGACAGACAAGGATTCAACGCCAACCAAGTCGTGCTTCTTGTTGAAACCCTAGTTAAAGCCGGGAGAAGACTGTTAGACTCAAAATCCTAACAGAACATGCTCGCTAGTGTGGATGGATCGTAATCAACATACCCGAGAGGTGCAATCGTGGTATGGCGTCCTGAGTTACTGTTTCGAGACAGCTACCACTTCTCTGGTAACGTTTATTTACTTTGACTTAATCATTTATCTCCTGATTGTCACCATCTAGTGTTTACCCCGCAATAACGTCGCTATTACGTGCTAAGCAGGGGACTTAATGTTGATGGTGGGTTTTTTTAGTTCAAGGCTAAAATTGTAAAAACCTTGTATTTAATGCGTTGTCATCCTGCAAAGGAACAAAAGTCATTTGAAAGTGATGAGTGCATAAACCTTTTCACTTACATATGCATTGAGCAATTCAACATATTTACGAAATTTATCCAGAATAGTGCGTGAAGCAACAATCCCAGATATTCTGTAAATTTTAACCTATTGCATTATTCACTAATGTGTGACCTGCCTGGTATTTTTATATATAATGTTCCCAACCGAACTCTCAATATTGGCATGACATGACGATTAATGCTCACTCACAGCGGAGTAGCATGAATCTCACGAAATGTCGGTATTGAGACCTGCATGAAAACACTCACATAGGCTACACCACCCCCTGACAAAGAGATCAGCGTGTTTACAAACTTTTTTATTAAAAGTTAGCGCGATTGAACCCGTTTAATTCCTTAAGGAGGATCTAGACTGTCCATATCAGTCTTAAAAAATGATCACGGCCACACGATTTGGGCACACAATTCAACCATCCTAACCTACTCCTAATGAAACTAGGCGATCGACATGATAAACACCAGAAGGCCCACTAACGTCCCGACCCGTCGAAATTCCTTTAGCTCGTCCGCTACATCCTTGAACGCTCACCAAAACATGGGTGATTGCGCTGTTTAAAAATAGCTCAAACGAGCTAAGACCGACAAAAATAGTCTCAAAACTCATTGCATCCGTCCAACTTATCCAGCCTAGTTGGACGGCTTAGATCGCATCTCGAACGGTCAAAGAAGCACAAATGTGTCCGCCGCCGGCCAAATTTTCTTCCCAGCCGATCGACTTGCTCATGGCGAGTCAATAACGCATCAAACCATTCGATCGAACTAAGGAAGACACGGCTGCTTTGAAACCATAATTTGTGTTTGCGGCAGTATGTCACTATTACAAATCGATCATGGCCGCTCATCTTCTCCAACCTAGTCGGACGACCTAGATTCAATCTCACTCAACGAGTAGGGTGCGGATACATTTACCAGCGACTCGGCTACTGTGCTGACCAATCGAGTATTCTCTAGCAGGGTGCTAACGCCCAAAATCGTGGGCCCAAAGTAAGTTGGCCACCCGACTTTAAAAACCCTAAAGTTGAATCAACGGCAATTATAAACTGCCGCAAATTGTCTCCGCCGTCCAACTTCACCAGCCAAGTCGACCGGCCAAGATTTAATTTCAGATGACCAACGAGATGTCGTCATAATAACCATCCACTCTTCTTTCATGAGGAGTGATCGACCAAGCTATAACTAACCCATGTGATCCTCAAACGATCACCAAAAGATGGCCCTTCGCGCTGCCTCAACAACATTCATTAACTGCCACAAATCATCCCAACCATTCAAATTGGCTAGCCAATTTGAGCCATCCAGATATAACTTAGATCAACCGGTAGGATTTTAGAATGGCTACCATCCGCCACTCGCCTATAGGGAGTGATCGACCAAGCAGTAGCTCACCCCTAGAGCTACCAAACGATCGCCCAAAGGTGCTCGGTCACGCTCTTCTTTTAAGACGATCGACTCGCGACTAATTGAGGCAATTTTTAACAATGATGCTTTATGCACATCGACTATAAACAATGCTTTATATGCATCAATTATAAAAACTGATTTCACGAACAATCTTATTGTTTGACCTAAGAAGCACTACGTGATGCTTTTAGCGGCAAGTCTCACGACTTGACCCATTTACTCGAAACATAAAACATGTCATGAACTGGGGCATACTCACTAGGGTATTGGTCTGGCGGTCTACAGTGTGCAGTGTGTTACGCGCCTATTACGTGAAAGTGTCAGGAAATGACGGACGGTTAAGAAGTAATGAGAGTAGTGGGTGAGAGTGTGACCAGTCTTCCCTAATAATAGAAACACGATGATCACCAATTTCCGCACAACTCCACTTCTCCACTACTTAACTTCCTCCACTTCCTATGAGATCAGGGTGCGCTCAATGACTTGTATAAATAGGTTTTCAATCTATTTCAAAACAATACAAGTGTTATCAACACAAGTATCCATAAACCATATTCTGATACAAGTCATAAAACATCCACACCTTCATTATTCAACATTCTGATCGCAGGCACCTTCTTCGCTTCCCTCCCTAAGATCAACCATTCTCCTCCACTTTGTGACCGAATTGAATCTGGAACGACAATTTCTTGGTTTAGGCCAGAGTCTTACAGATTGATCTCTCGAATCTAAAAGTACTCCCATGCAGTGCATTTTTTTAGGGTACTAATTCGTTTCTCATCAACACACCCAAATTTACCAAAAAACAGCAGAACCAGTTTTTACCCTCAAACAACTAGTAATACCAAATCATAAGTCAGGAATTGTGATTAGTTGTACCAAGATACATAACAAATTTACGATCAGTTCTACCATCTCACACTGTTAGAGCATAGCTCGGTTGAACCCACCAAGCGTTGGTATGTCAAGTTTGGTTGTCATATTTTAGTAAGCCAAAACTCATTTAAAGAGTCGCTTGATTATGTACTAGAGTGAACTTCGTATAGGTTAGCTAAAAAGTATAAGGATATGAGACATTACGAGTATTGCGAAGACTTTAAGAAGTAAAGAAGTAAGGAGCTACAACGAAAACATCATCCTTCCACTTGAGGTTAGTTATATTTGACTTGAACTGTCGTATCTTTCAAGTCGTGCATATTGAAAACATAACTGCGAAGCATGAATGATTACACTCTAGTTAGACATAGTATTAAGGATACAATACGAGGTTTATTGCACAACCATTAAACTTTGTATATAAGACATCGATATAATCGTTTAAATGTTATTGTGATTATGTATGGGTATAAGGTGAATATTTAATCCTAGGAAACAATGTTTTACATTTATTTAAAGGAAGTAAATTCATGAACTTGTTTTATGAATCGAAAGGGAAATCGCTAGGCTTTATTGGTATTGTTATTCATTGCATATCTTTTGAACTACCAATATGTGTGATTAGTATAACCGCTTATGACTTGTTTGTGTTCTTGGTAAAACTATTCACAAAGGCCTGAATTTTATATTGGTATGACTTTTATTAGTGGAACCGATCTCAAGTAATCACATGAGATGGTATGATCGATTTAGTGTGTTTGTGTATGACCAACTCTGGGTAAAGGGGAACCGATCCTAGTAAGAGGTTCAACACATCACAAGGGGGAATCGATCCTTGTATGAGGTGCAGCAAGTTTGTAGCAGAAAGGGGAACCGATCCTATGGACATGTGCAACGCGTTTTTAGGCAAATGGGAACCGATCCTATGGACATGTGCAACACGTAAAAGTTAGATACCATATATATGTGGGGAACCGATCCTAGTACCTAGTCAACCGAATTTTGGAAAGATAGTGTGACTATGCACAGTACTCACATGGAGGTAGAACCGAAACCTGTTTTGGTAGAACCGTTAAACCCATGTTTTGTGATTGAGTGTTCTTGATCAATCATGTAGTTCTTGAAAGTCAGATGAACCAATTCTAAACTTGTTTGGAAGTGTGGCAAATCGGTTTCAAGATTGTAAGTATGAAAGAGGACTGACAAAGTAAGGATGTCGACATACTTTGAACATGTGCAGTAACGCTTATCTTTTATTGTTCAAAGATATTCCTTAATAGCTAAAGGAAAAATCCCAGATCGAAAAATAAATTGAGAATCTTTTATTTAAGGTGGTTAATTTTATTTTTGGAAAAATGAAAATTAGTAATGTGTATTTACTAGTTGGAAATTTTCTAAGAGATTTTCGGTCAATATTTTGGACAAAGCATTTCCAGGAATTATGGAAACCGAATTTGGAATATATTGCATATCTTGAGAATATTTTCGTTTTTGGAAATTCCTTGGTGTCAAAACTTCCTTGTCTATAAATACTTAAAGTTTGCATTTCTAGCAAACTAATCCTCGGAGCCAGCAATACTACCTCAGTTATGTTGCTACTGGTGGAGCTGCCTATTCTGAGAGGAAAGTAACCTAATTAGGAGAAATCTCTTACGACCGCTCAATTTAAAGACTTCTTTGGGATTGAGAAGCTCTATTAGTACCGTTGGTGGGAAACTAGATAATTGCGGTTTATATTTTGTTTTCGGTTGATTTGATTGACTAACGGTGGTTGAACATTGATTGCACCTAGTTTTTTTATGCTTGGGAATCTTCTCTTCTGATATAAGATTCACTCAAACTAGATCGAAGTTTTGATGGGGATCTTTAGACTGTTTGTAGATCTAAAGACGTCTTGTGATAATCCATTGTTAATAGACTCCGTTTTGTGCATGATTGATCACAAGAGATTCAAGTTGATTGTGTGCAGGTGCTGATTGAAGATTTAAGAAGATTTGAAGACAAAGAAGACTTTGAAGATTTCTGACTTGGGTTCATAATCTTTGGTGTGCACAATACTTGTTTCGGTAAAAGAGGATCCAATTATCTTGTGGTAGATTGGATTGATTAGTTGTGTAGATCGGCATCAATACAATTCTTTGTGATTAAAAGTATTGATTGCAAAATATTAACAATTACTTTGGTAATTGTTGATTAGATAGATCTAAGAACCTGACAAAGGAGTTTATTTGAGATAAACAGAAGAGCCTTTTGTCACTTGGTTGAAAAGAGTTGACACCAAACAGATTTGTTGTTCCTTTACTGTTTGGAATACGAACCAAAGGAATTGTTCCAAGTACGTGACTTATTTATAAGTTGGAGGCGTGGGAATACAGACGGAACTAGGTGAACTATAGGTTTAGTTGCTTGGTCTCAACTATACGAAGTTGGTTTGATTTTGTATAACGGCTTAATCATGAGAGTATTCAATTCTGGACAAGGTCCCGGGGTTTTTCTGCATTTTCGGTTTCCTCGTTAACAAAATCTTGTTGTGTATTTTACTTTTCTATTTCCGCAATTATAATTGTTTTTTTTATAATTAGAAGTAAAATACACAAACGTTAATTCCTGTTTACTTGATAGTAATCCTATTCTTCTTGGTTAAGTCCGAACCATTTATCAAGTAAACATACTTCGTTGTTGTATTGTCTCGATCTTGTATCCATAGTCAATCACGCAAGTTATCTTGTTGTCGTATTGTCTCTATCTCGTATCCATAGACGATCACACGAAGTGTGAACCGATTTGTTGTATTGTCTCGACTCGGTCTATAGACAATCACTTTCGGAGAAAGGACTTATAGGTGGAAAAGTTTTAGATTGAGGTATATTTGGGTACCCTCATCTTTTCAATTGGTATCAGAGCGGGCAAACACAAAAAAATCTAACAATCTTCCGTTGGTGCGATCCAACCTATAAGAAAGTGAATCTTTTTAATGATTAAGTTAACGTAATGGCAGGATTTGACATATTCAGGGTTCCATGGTGGAGAACTCAAATGAAGAATGTTATATTCTCACTTAAGGAATCATCTAGAAGTTGGTCCGGAACTTGCGATTTCTTAAGAAAACCTCTCTTAGATCTAAGAGGAAATTCTATGATTTCTTCTGTTGATGAATCTTTCATACAAGGAAATCAATACAGTTCAACAAGGCTTTATAATGTTGAACTGAGAGGGTTCCAAAATATCTCCTCAGTTGCTTCTGTTTCTCACCATGAACACTTCTCGAAAAGAGACTATCATGTAAAAATCTTAAGCTTTGTGAATCTTACTTTTGGTCCCATATCAATGATATTCACAAGGAATCCTGTTGGATTAGATTTTAGAAGCAATCATATAGAGAGGTATTTTGAAACAAAGAATCGAATAACTCAAAAGGTTACTAATAAAGTAAGAAATCCTATTTTATTAAAAACCAATATTGTAATAAAACCTTGTTACAATATAATTCGAGTTAAGGAAATACTTCGAACTTACAAGCTTAATAAAAAGAAGTATTCTTTCATATTCTCAATGAAAAGTAGCCATATGCATTCTCCACACAATGGCTTCATTGAAACAAGCGATAGGCTAAAGGGAATCAGTAACCTAAATGGTTCAAGTCATTTTATGTTTCGAAATTTCTCAAACATAACTTACAACAGGTGGGTTGTTCTTTGGATCTACGGGCCAATCCGGTCCCTAAAAATCCATGCATGGTTTGGTATCATCTCGATCAAAAGAACGTATTTCCGAAAATATGTTTTCCTTAAAATAGATGTTTTCTCAACATCGGAAATTAAAACTTGGATTTTTTCGCAAGTTTTTGTGATATTTTTGGAGAAGATAAATATTTTGACTATTCAAAGTATTCATCTTGAAGGTCTCAAAAGCATATGTTCAAAGATGATACCTAATGAAGATCTAAGGAGAAAACTGACAACTATGATACTCTCCAAGAAACTTGCTCGCATGTTCGATGGGAAGTGTTACCACATCTTTTATGAAGTGAATGGTATAGTCTGCAGGGAGATTGTCAGTGATTATTCCCTTTACAAGATTGAAAGATATCTTGACACCTTAGACTCTGACTGGTTGACTTTGTGCAACAATACATGCTACCATTCGATTCAACTCATATCCTCTTCAAAGGTGCATGCATCCAGTTTACTAGATGGTGTACTAGGATTAATCGGAAGAAGAGTTTTGCTTGACAAAAGAGTCGATGTTGAATGGAAACATGTACTCTACTACAAAGAGTTAATAAAAACAGCTCATGAAAATTCGTCAAACGATATTAAGTATCTTACCAACACCCTTAATCATTATGAGGATGTTTTGTGGAAGTTTCAATCTCTACTCGATGAGATTTCTCCTTAAACGGAATTACAAGTGAATTGGAAAAACACTTGTAAAAAAGAGAGGATGCAATTAGAATTAGATTCTTATTTACTAAATAGAAGATAAAATAGACATCAATTTTTGTTTCTTTCAATAATTGTGTAAGGTCTATATTATGAATAAAACTATTATTATGAATAAAACTATTTGATTTATAATTTTCTTGTGATAGTTTTTGATTTACATAGCATGTGCTTGAATGCTTGATTTTATTGCTATGTATGTTTATAGGATGTTTGATTTCGGTTTTACTACCTTGATATTCGATCTCATAATGTTGTGAACCCTTATGGTTTGGGTGACTTTTTGGTTTAGCAAGATTAAGTTCTAGCCCATGTTGGTAGGATTTATCAAAGGATCATGAGGGGTTCTGATTGAAACAATATGTGAAAAAGTCACAATATGTTGAATCATTTGGTTTAGCATAAAGGCATATGCGTTTAGAGGTTTTCAACCTTTCTCTGGTAAAGGTTGGTTGTTTTTATTCTTTTGTCTTGCATACGGATGACAACATAATGATATTTCGATATCAATTCTCCCTGGAAGAAGATGCAAACATATTGGAGAAGAGGATGCGAAATTTGAGGTAATAATCTTGTTAGTTAACTATTTTCCTGTTTAAGAAAAACCTGAGTTTATTGCGTATATTTATTGCTTTTGCTTTAAAAAAAATCGGTACAATTGATGTTTTATTCAATTATTTGTGTATGGATGTGTGTGTGATTCAATTGGTTCCGGTTAAGAAAAACTTTTGTTATCTTGCTTTATTGTTTGCTATCAATCGTTTAGGCTTACAAAATTTCGGTGCAATTGCGGTGCTTTAATGTCTATGTTGTTTCAATTGCTTCCGGTTGAGGTAAATAATTATGCAAGTTGATTTATTTGGGTTGTATGAATTGTTTATGGCTTAACGAAAGAAAAGGTTTACGGGATGAATTGTTTAGTCCAATTCAATTCCAGATAAGAGAAACTAAGTTAATTTTGATCTTAGTTAGACTTATCAAAGTGGAGGTTTCGGTTATTCAAGTCTAATCGAATGCCTTAACAAGAAATGCTAGTTAACTAACCTAGTACTTGTCTTGTTTAAAAGTTAAAGGTCTAAGTTATATGGATAATTAGAACCTGATGAGAAAAATAAAGTTATCTTTATTTTGGTCTTATCGAACAAGCGATTGTATTTGTACAATCAGTTTAGCAAAGGAACTAAGGTGCTTAGTCGTTTTTGGTTTGCTAAACTATTAGGGAAAATTGCTTCGGGCAATTGTTTCCTTGGTAACATATCAAAAAAAATTACTTTGTAGTTTCGGTTTTGATATTGGTTATCAAAAATGGTATGTGGAGCCCTCGTGCTTAACTCTATAGGTTGCAAGTCTATTGAGATTTGTAAGATCCTTTCGGTTTGTCCTTAATTTTTTACTTTCTTTGTCATTTTGTGACAAAAAGGGGGAGATATATATGGAGTAAACAAGTGATACTGGTGTTGATTTATATTGATTGGTATCACTAAGGGAAAGGACATTGGTGCTTAAACGGTTATCTAACGAAAGAGTAAAAGCATATACTAAGGGGGAGTAGCATATCATATGATGGTTGTAGTTATATGGTCTACAAGGGAATAACAAAGACGTGTGGATTGATAAAATATACCTATCTTACTTTTAGGGGGAGTATTAACTTTGTTATTACAATGTAAACAACGGCATTTATGGATTGAATGTATACAGGTTATTGTGCTGTTGAATTCGGGAATCAAGCGTATGTGTAATGAATTCTTGTAATTTGTTTATCCATATGATGTAAGAGTTTTGTCACTAAAATTGACAAAGGGGGAGATTGTTAGAGCATAGCTCGGTTGAACCCACTGAGCGTTGGTATGTCAAGTTTGGTTGTCATATTTTAGTGAGCCAAAACCCATTTAAAGAGTCGCTTGATTATGTATTAGAGTCAACTTCGTATAGGTTAACTTGAAAGTATTAGGATATGAGACATTACGAGTATTGTGAAAACTTAAAGAAGTGAAGAAGTAAGGAGCTACAACTAAAACATCATCCTTCCACTTGAGGTTATTGATATTTGACTTGAACTATTTCATTCCCTATCGTATCTTTCAAGTCGTGCATATTGAAAACATAACTGCGAAGCATGAATAATTACGCTCTAGTTAGACATAGTATTAAGGAATACAATACGAGGTTTATTGCTCAACCATTAAACTTTGTATATAAGACATCGACATAATCGTTTAAAGGCTATTGTGATTATGTATGGGTATAAGGTGAAGATTTAATCCTAGGAAACAATGTTTTACATTTGTTTAAAGGAAGTAAATTCATGAACTTGTTTTATGAATCAAAAGGGAAATCGCTAGGGTTTATTGGTATTGTTTTTCATTGCATATCTTTTGAACTACCAATATGTGTGATTAGTATAACCGCTACTGACTTGTTTATTTTCTTGGTAAAACTATTCACAAAGGCCTGACTTTTGTATTGGTATGACTTTTATTAGTGGAACCGATCTCAAGTAATCACCTAAGATGGTATGATCGATTTAGTGTGTTTGTGTATGACCAACTCTGGGTAAAGGGGAACCGATCCTAGTAAGAGGTGCAACACATCACAAGGGGGAATCGATCCTTGTATGAGGTGCAGCAAGTTTGTAGCAGAAAGGGGAACCGATCCTATGGACATGTGCAACACGTTTTTAGGCAAATGGAAACCGATCCTATGGACATGTGCAACACGTAAAAGTTAGATACCATATATATGTGGGGAACCGATCCTAGTACCTAGTCAACCGAATTTTGGAAAGATAGTGTGACTATGCACAGTACTCACATGGAGGTAGAACCGAAACTTGTTTTGGTAGAACCGTTAAACCTATGTTTTGTGATTGAGTGTTCTTGATCAATCATGTAGTTCTTGAAAGTCAGATGAACCAATTCTAAACTTGTTTGGAAGTGTGGCAAATCGGTTTCAAGATTTTAAGTATGAAAGAGGGCTGACAAAGTAAGGATGTCGACATACTTTGAACATGTGCAGTAACGCTTATCTTTTATTGTTCAAAGATATTCCTTAATAGCTAAAGGAAAAATCCCAGATCGAAAAATAAATCGAGAATCTTTTATTTAAGGTGGTTAATTTTATTTTTGGAAAAATGAAAATTAGTAATGTGTATTTACTAGTTGGAAATTTTCTAAGAGATTTTTGGTCAATATTTTGGACAAAGCATTTCCAGGAATTATGGAAACCGAATTTGGAATATATTGCATATCTTGAGAATATTTTAGGTTTTGGAAATTCCTTGGTGTCCAAACTTCCTTGTCTATAAATACTTGAAGTTTGCATTTCTAGCAAACTAATCCTCGGAGCCAGAAAAACTACCTCAGTTGTGTTGTTACTGGTGGAGCCGCCTATTCGGAGAGGAAAGTAACCTAATTAGGAGAAATCTCTTACGGCTGCTAAGTTTAAATACTTCTTTGGGATTGAGAAGCTCTATTAGTACCGTTGGTGGGAAACTAGATAATTGCGGTTTATCTTTTGTTTTTCGATTGATTTGATTGACTAACGGTGGTTGAACTTTGATTGCACCTAGTTTTTTTTTGCTTTAGAATCTTCTCTTCTGATATAAGATTCACTCAAACTAGATCGAAGTTTCGACATGGATCTTTAGACTTTTTGTAGATCTAAAGACGTTTTGTGACAATCCATTGTTAACAGACTCCGTTCTGTGCGTTATTGATCACAAGAGATTCAAGTTGATTGTGTGCAGGTGCCGATTGAAGATTTAAGAAGATTTGAAGACAAAAAAGACTTTGAAGATTTCTGACTTGGGTTCATAATCTTTGGTGTGCGCAATACTTGTTTCGGTAAAAGAGGATCCAAATATCTTGTGGTAGATTGGATTGATTAGTTGTGTAGATCGGCATCAATAAAATTCTTTATGATTAAAAGTATTGATTGCAAAATCTTAACAATTACTTTGGTAATTGTTGATAAGATAGATCTAAGAACCTGACAAAGGAGTTTATTTGAGATAAATAGAAGAGCCTTTTGTCGAACTCACATTACTTGGTTGAAAAAAGTTGATACCAAACAGATTTGTTGTTCCTTTACTGTTTGGAATACGAACCAAAGGAATTGTTCCAAGTACATGACTTATTTATAAGTTGGAGGCGTGGGAATACAGACGGAACTAGGTGAACTATAGGTTTAGTTGCTTGATCTCAACTATACAAAGTTGGTTTGATTTTGTATAGCGGCTTAACCTGAGAGTATTCAATTCTGGACAAGGTCCCGGGGTTTTTCTACATTTGCGGTTTCCTCGTTAACAAAATCTTATTGTGTCTATTACTTTTGTATTTCCGCAATTATAATTGTTTTTATTATAATTAGAAATAAAATACACAAACGTTAATTCCTATTTACTTGATAGTAATCCTATTGTGTTTGGTTAAGTCCGAACCATTTATCAAGTAAACATACTTCGTTGTTGTATTGTCTCGATCTTGTATCCATAGTCAATCACGCAAGTTATCTTGTTTTCGTATTGTCTCTATCTCGTATCCATAGACGATCACTCGAAGTGTGAACTGATTTGTTATATTGTCTCGACTCGGTCTATAGACAATCACTTTCGGAGAAAGGACTTATAGGTGGAAAAGTTTTAGATTGAGGTATATTTGGGTACCCTCGTCTTTTCACACACATATTGGTAATCCAAAGATTTGCAATGAATAGCCGTACCAATAAGCCTAGCGATTTCCCTTTCGATTCATAAAACAAGTTCATGAATGTAATTCCTTTAAACAAATGTAAAACATTGTTTCCTATGATGAAATCTTCACCATTACCCATTCACATAATCATAACAACATTGATAAGATTATGTCGATGTCATATCTACGAAGTTCAAAAGATAAGCGTTATACTTCGTAGTCTAATTCCCTAATACTATGATCATATGATCATGTCTCACTACTAGAGTAATATATCCATACACAGCTTCGCAGTTATATTTTCAATATAGCATGAATTGAAAGATACTTTAGGAATGAAACAGTTCAAGTCAATATAACTAACCTCAAGAGGAAGGATGATGTCGTCGTTGTAGCTCGTTACTTCTTCACGTTCTTCAGGTCTTCGGGTAATACTTGTATGTTTCAATATTCCTAGACTTTCTAGTCTAACCTAAACAAAGTTGTCTCTAGTACATAATCAAACGACTCTTAGATGAGTTTTGACACACTAAAATATGACAACCAAACTTGACATACCAACGCTTGGTGGGTTCAACCGAGCTATGCTCTAACATATCCATTTTACTTCTTCAGATATTATACTCAACACACCATATTCCACATCTATAATAGTGATATATTACTTATAAAAAATTACTTTTAGATTCTCGTGAAACTAAACCCTAGAATATGATATCCTGATAATTCACCAATTTATTTGTATGCTGCTCATCACCGTAGGCAGATTCACTTTGTTGGTGGTTTCTTAATTCTAACCAACCTTAACCCTTTTAATCTCTAACGGTCCTTGTCTGTTGTATGAGAGATTAGGAATGATATGTCCGTGAGAAGATTTGGATACGAAAAATACTTAATCTTATTTCATTTATACCTTGAATTAATTAGAGTTACCCACCATGAATCTAGAGTTGATATGGATGATATTTTGAAGATATGGGAACCAGGACATCATATATTTAAGGTGTTTCTTAATCAGTGTTGAACTGATATTAACAATTCCATACTCGATCAATGAGCTAACTGTTGAATTTGAAGTTATTCAAGGTTTTATAGCTCAAATTGGGGAGTTTGTGACATATATTTGACTCTCCAAGATAGACCACTAATGGGTTTTTGCAATGTGATTTTGTATAACTGTTGATGGCTATTAGCCTTTGCTTAATTTTGAGTATCTTGGTCTTCCACACAACTTCTTCAGGTTAGATGTTATACTTTGGCGTCAACAAGAAAAGTGTGTAAACTATATGGACCTTGTCCACAATAAAGATGTTATCACTAGATTTTTGAATTCGCACAAATACCTCCCAACACTCACATCAACTACAAATTCCTTACATGGAACAAATACTCCCAAGTCTAGTTCTAGTAGTAATGCTTAATTGATGTTATTTTGTCCAGTAGACACTCAAATTATCTACCTTTCTTGAGTTAGTTTTCTTAACACTTTGTTTCGATGATTTTACATAGTTGAAACTTAGTGTATTCATCAAGGAGTTTATAAAGGTACAAGATAACTCCTACAATATTCCACAGCCGCACTCCCCATAAATATTTGACAATTAAGCATAAGTTCAATTAAGAACTCTCCCCAATAAAATGTCATTCCCGAAAGAACAACAAGAACGACCTTACTTTTACAAGAACATAAGGATTTCCTTGGACATTAACAAATTACATGAAACATGAATTTGTATCCAGAAAACTCAATTAAATTAACCACAAAAGAACCCATGACAAATTTAATCGGAAATGCTTAACATAAGAAAACTTACGGAGCCATACAGTACTTTCACATAGAAGTGGATCAGGGAAAGATCAATATTGCGGAATATACAGAGATTCATTCTATTTTCATCAATATTTGCATAATGATACCATATACTTAATCTTTGTTATCAAAAGTTCATTATATTTTCCATCAATATTTGCATAAAGACATAATAGACTTAACTTTTGACATATATGGGACAATCATAGTTCACGGACGCAAACACTCATATCTCATAACAATTTTTGCAATATATAAAACCAATAAAGATTAATACTGCAAAATCATCTTCCAAATAAACTTTAGAATTTAAATAAATAAATCTAAAAACATTGCAAGATAAAATCGTTGGCAATATCTATGTGTACTCACAATAATTGTTATACCAAACCCTAGTTATCCTTCTTAAAACACAAGAACAAATTATCATAAGAAGTTTCCTATACAAAAATAAAACATCCCTAAAAAAAAAGACCGATCACAAACTAAATCAAAGTTCACACTCGGAAACTTCACGGGTTTCAAGGCCTTTGAGCTTGTGATTGACAGCTTCAACCGCTTCTTCGGAGACGGTATTCTTAATGAGAAGATCCTTAACATGTGTCTTCATGAGAGCAAGGTCAGAATTAACCTTTTTCAACAGATCAAGACCCTTCATGGTGTTAACAAGCTGTAGCTTTGCTTCCTCAAAGTGTCTAATAAAATCAAGAACTACTTCAGCAGAAATCTCTTCATCATCCTCAATGTCTGAATAAATATCAGGTGATTGAGAAGAGAGATCGTCAACTTCTACAAGAGTTCCTTTCTTCTAAAGATAGTTTGAGACAAGTAACATGGGTACTCGTATGAACACAGCCTTGACCCATAAACGAAAAACACAAAAACTACTGAAAAGACAAACCAGGAAAAACTGTTTGCACATCAAAATATTTCTAAGTGAATATTTTCACAAATCTTAACTCAATAAATTTTATATTCTCACAAGAGGAAAATTTAGAGCCAAAGAGTAGCAGGCAACTTGGTTGCAACAAAAAACTCTTCAAGAAATAAAAAAAATGACGAGATTCACGAGACACAAACAATACTTAGGTACAACTTATCTGTAGACAATAGTTTAGCTATGGACGATAAGAAAAAAGTTATCATAAAACTTGATGTCATCAAAATATGAGACTAAGTTCGAGTCCTTACAGAAGAAGTTTGTATGGAGGATTTTGACATCCTGTTGATAAGATCCTTATATCCTTCAATTATCAGATTAAGTTTGTCCTTCATATCTCCACTGTTGCTTCCATCTACAGGTACCTTTATCACATCTGGAACATCATTCTTCATATTAGGTTGAGAAGAACCTTTCTGAAATCTCCTTGAACGATTTTTATTAATGCTACAATTGGTTCGAACGTTCGATGAGCATATTGAACTAACTTTCCTTGAAGAATTCACAGGGTGAGTACTAAAACCAATAGGTTTAGACATCCGAATGTCAGTTACACCTTTGAGTATTAAATTTAAGGTGTGCTGAAGTTGACCAAAGTAATTGTCATTCAGCTTCAGTTTGCTCTTCTGTTGAACATGTCCTTTTGAATCACAAAAAAGACATACTTTCTGATCACCTGAGTGATTAGAGTGTGTAGCATTGGAAACATCGTTAGAAGATTTCTTCCTTCCATGAGACGTGGTAAATCCATGATTAGTGGAAGAACCAAACACTTCTTTATCAATAGGAAGGGTTTGCGGTTTAGCTTCTGAAGTTGTGTTCATTTGAGAAACATGATTAGAATGAGTCACGTTTTCTAATATCACAGCAGAGTCAGAAATATTGGTATGACAGACTCCCTAGAAAGACTTTTATCTTGAATAGAGAGATTACTCAATAGTTGTTCAATTTCACAGGCATCTTCTTTGAGTTTAACCTCGAGTAAGGTTCGTGATGAACAAACTACAACATTTTCCTCATGAAGAACCTTTAGTTGGGAATCACGATATTTTAACATACCAACCATTGTATTAACCTTGTGTTTCAGCCTATTGATTTCAACTGCCTGGATTCCAACAAGTTTTAGAATCGCTACACTCTCTTGGGATGCTTCCCTTTCTACTTCTGAATCAGATTCATTAGTAAGAACATCAGGGTAACACATATCAATACATGTCTATTTCGTAGGAACAAAATGTTCATCTATATGTGAGATCGACAAGTCTTTCTCTTTAATAGATTTCACCGAAATAGAACTTTTGTCTCTGGTGATGCGTTTTTCAGAGATGGCACTACTGTCCATAGAGTCAGATCACTACAAACACAGACTTATAAAGTTTTAAACGTGTTTTCCTTCTCTGATGCCAATTAAAAAAGCGAGGGTCTAACAACCTAACCCAATATTTATTTTAGGCAATCTGTATGGAAAAACTCCAATATAATTCCAAGAGAATACACTAGACAGTCAGAATCAATCAATGAAAATATATCCAAGAGTTGTATCTCTGTTTCACAATGTAATCAGCAAATCAAATAGATAGAAATCCATGAGCCTGATTATTATGTGAAACAACTTGCACGGTACCAAAGACCAATGTTCAAGTGTCAATCAATTTATATCAACAACCAAAGGTTGGATTATCTAATTGATTGAACTACACACAACCTGTGATATTTCAATTATATAAACAAATATAATGCGGAAAAGAAATAACACAGACACCAGAAATAACGAGGAAACCGCAAATGTAGAAAAACTCCGAGACCTAGTCCAGATTTGAACACCACACTGTATTAAGCCGCTACACACACTAGCCTACTCCAAGTTAACTTCGGAATGGAATGTAGTTGAGCCCTAACCAATCTCACACTGATCAAGGTACAGTCGTGTTCCTTACGCCTCTGAATCCCAGCAGGACTCTATGCACTTGATTCCCTTAGCTGATCTCACCCACAACTAAGAGATGCTACGACCAAAGTCGAAGACTTGATAAACCAATCTTTCTCTCACTGAAGAGTCTATTGAATAAATAAATTTTTCTCCCACAGAAATACCTATGAGTTATGTTCCGTTTTTTGATAAATCAAGGTGAACAGGAACCAATTGATACACCAGACTTATATTACCGAAGAACAGCCTAGTAATATTAATCACCTCACAATAATCTTAATCGTATGGTAGCGAAACAAGATATTGTGGAATCACAAATGATGAGACGAAGATGTTTATGACTACTTTTTATCTTGCCTATCGGAGATTAAATCTCATGCAAATCTTAGAGAAGATAGTACTCAATACGATAGAATAAAGCAGACAAGAACACGCAACTACAGAGAAAATAGTTGGGTCTGGCTTCACAATCCTAATGAAGTCTTTAAGTCGTTAACCTATAATAGTTTTAGAAAAACCTAGGTTAAAGGAGAATCGACTCTAATCGCAACTAGTATCACACAGGAGGTGTCGGGATTAGGTTTCCCAGTTGCTAGAGTTCTTCCTTATATAATCTTCAAATCAAGGTTTGCAATCAATGTTACATTGGTAACAAAGCATTCAATATTCACCGTTAGATGAAAACCTGATTAGACTCAAGCTAATATCTTTCAACTGTTAGATCGAACTTAGCTTATTACACACAAATGAAAAATGACTTCATTTATATATGGGTAACCGTACCTAAATGTGTACACCTTGTTGGCTCAACAATAGTTAACCGAAGTTAGCCATATGAACACTTTCATATCAACCTTGTTCATCTTAACACAACTAGTTCAAATGACTCAAATGAAACTAGTTATAAAGTTGTTCAATTGTTTATATTCTCATAGAAGTATACAAGACACAATTGAAGCAAAATCGATTTTGATTCACTCGAATGAATTCATGAACATTATAGCCACGGTTTGAAAAAGATTGCATTCCTTATTATATAAATATATTAGTTTATGAACAAACCGATTTTAGAACATAACCTACTCAAGTATGCAAACGGGTACGCATACCTAAGTGGCCGGATATAGTATGGGTTCGCCAGTATGCAAACGGGTACGCATACCTCCAAACTCAGATTAATTCCCGGACTTGAACTTACACCGGTACACATACGGGTGTGTATACTAAGTTCCCGGACTTTCAACTAACCAACCAGTACGCATACGGGTATGCATACTATGGTTCCCGGACTTGGAATGACTTGCAACAGTTAGCATACAAGTACGCATACTGTGTTATATCCAATCATGGTTAATTTTTCTAAACTCCCAGTTCAATCATTAAAACATTCTTAGAAGACGACAATAGCTGTCTCACACTAACTATTAGCTTCAAAGCAATTTTCACGTGATCGATAGATCAATACGAAACATTTCGAGTCTACATCAAATGACTGTCACACACAAATCTTGTAAGATGTTACTAGCCGATTTTCACATGATCATCTTTTGACTTTTGTCAAGAATATAAGATGAACTTGGTTAAAGCGAAAGCTTACCAACACATATTTCGAGAAATATGTAAGCGAGTTAAACTCAGCTCGAAATATCAAATGTGTATAATCGAAGTCTATATAGCTATACGACTTTTGTCTCAAATAGGAGATAAAGTAGATAGACTTTTGAGTGATAGATGAGTTCAAGTCTCCACATACCTTTTGTTGATGAAGTTCCACAAGCTCCCCTTAGTAGTTCTTCATCTTCAATCTATGAACTCCGTGAAGTCTAAAGCTCAACTACACTTTCTATCCTAATCCGACACTTAGCTATAAGTATACTAGAAATCAAGATGAAAAGACGAGGGTACCCAAATATACCTCAATCTAAAACTTTTCCACCTATAAGACCTTTTCCGAAAGTGATTGTCTATGGACTGAGTCGAGACAATACGACTAATTGGTTCACACTTCGTGTGATCGTCTATAGATACAAGATCGAGACAATACAACAACGAAGTATGTTTACTTGATAATAGGTTCAAACTTAACCAAACTCAAGGGATTATCTATCAAGTAAAATAGGAATTAACGTCTGTGTCTTTTACTTCTAATTGTAGTAAAACAATTATAATTGTGGAAATAGAAAAGTAAAAGGCACAGCAATATTTTGTTAACGAGGAAACCGCAATTGCAGAAAAACCCCGGGACCTAGTCCAGAATTGAATACTCTCAGAATTAAGCCGCTATACAAAATAAAACCAACTTCGTATAATTGAAACCAAGCAACTAAACCTATAGTTCACCTAGTTCCCTCAGTATTCCTACGCCTCCAACATGTAATAAGTCACGTACTTGGAACAATTCCTTTGGTTCGTATTCCAAACAGTAAAGGAACAACAAATCTGTTCGGTAACAACTCTTTTCAACCAACGTGATATGAGTTTGACAAAGGCTCTTCCGTTTAACCAATAAACTCCTTTGTCGGGTCCTTAGATCTATCCAATAACAACTACCAAAGTAATTTTCAAGATTTTGCAATCAATACTTTTAATCACAAAGAATTGTATTGATGTCGATCTACTCAACTAATCAATCCAGTCTATCACAAGGATAAACCGATTAAAGTTGGATCCCTTTCCAGCCGAAACAAGTATTATGCACACCAAATATTGTGAACCCAAATCAGAAATCTTCAAATTCTTCTTTGTCTTCAAATCTTCTTAGATCTTCAATAAACACCTGCACACAATCAACTTGAATCTCTTGTGATCAATCACACATAGAATGGAGTCTGTTAACAACGGATTATCACAAGATGTCTTTAGATCTACAAACAGTCTAAAGATCCCTGTCGAAAATTCGAACTAGTTTGAGTGAATCTTATATCAGAAGAGAAGATTCTCAAGCATAAACAAACTAGGTGCAATCAAAGTTCAACAACCGTTAGTCAATCAAATCAATTGAAAACTAATAATAAACCGCAATTATCTAGTTTCCCACCAACGGTACTAATAGAGATTCTCAATCCCAAAGAAGTCTTTAAACTGAACGGTCGTAAGAGATTTCGCCTAATTAGGTTACTTTCCTCTCCGAATAGGCGGCTCCACCAGTAACAACACAACTAGGTAGTTTTACTGGCTCTGAGTATTAGTTTGCTCGAAAATGCAAAATTCAATATTTATAGACAAGGAAGTTTGGACACCAAGGAATTTCCAAAACCGAAAATATTCTCAAGATATGCAATATATTTCAAAATTCGGTTTTCATAATTCATGGAAATGCTTTGTCCAAATATTTACCGAAATTCAATAGAAAAATCTATAATCAGTAAATGCAGATTACTAATTATTATTTTCTAAAGATATGTATTTATTTTCTGGAAAAATAAATAGCATACAAAAACTAAGAAACCTTAAATAAATGATTCTCAATTTATTTCGATCCTGGGATTTTTCCTTATGCTATTAAGGAATATCTTTGAATAATAAAAGGTAAAAATTACTGCACGTGTTCAAAGCATGTCGACATCTTTACTTTGCAAGTCCTTTTTCATACTTACAATCTTGGAAATGATTTGCCACACTTCCAAACGAGTTTAGAATTGGTTCGTCTGAATTCCAAGAATTATGTGATTGATTATCCTATCATATCACCAATCATGGGTTTCACGGTTCTACCAAAACAAGTTCGGTTCTACCTCAATGTGAGTACTGTGCATAGTCACACTAGTTACCAAAATTCGGTTGACTAGGTACTAGGATCAGTTCCCCACAACTTATGGTAACTACTTGTATTCGGTTGCACATGTCCATAGGATCGGTTCCCCCAAAACTACAAACTTGTTGCAGATGTTCATAGGATCGGTTCCCCCATCTACTAAAAACGTGTTGCACCTCTTACAAGGATCGATTCCTCTCTTGTAAATTTGTTGCACCTCTTACTAGGATCGGTTCCCCAATGACTAGATAAAAGTTGCTATTTACAAGGTATCGATCATACCATCTTGAGTGATTACTTAAGATCGGTTTCACTAATTAAAGTCATACCAATACATAAGTCAGGCCTTGTGAATAGTTTTACCAAGATACATAAACAAGTTTATGAGTGGTTATACTAAACACACATATTGGTAATTAAAAATAGATTTGCAATGAATAACAATACCAATAAGCCTAGCGATTTCCCTTTCGATTCACAAAACAAGTTTATGAACTTACTTCCTTTAAACGAATATAAAACATTGTTTCCTAGGATGAAATCTTCACTCATACCCATACATAATCACAATAGCATTCATATGATCATGTCGATGTCTTATATACAAAGTTTAATGGTTAGCAATAAACCTCTTGTATTGTATTCCTTAATACTATGTCTAACTAGAGTATCATACACAGCTTCGTAGTTATGTTTTCAATATGCACGACTTGAAAGATACGTTAGGGAATGAAACAGTTCAAGTCAAATATTATTAACCTCAAGAGGAAGGATGATGTTGTCGTTGTAGCTCCATACTTCTTCACATTCTTCAAGTTTTCATGTAATACTTGTAAGTCTCATATCCTAATACTTTCAAGCTAACCTATACGAAGGTTACTCTAGTACATAATCAAGCGACTCTTTAAATGAGTTTTTATTCACTAAAATATGACAACCAAACTTGACATACCAACGCTTGGTGGGTTCAA
Organism: Papaver atlanticum; assembly: GCA_023531105.1. Taxonomy (NCBI): domain Eukaryota; kingdom Viridiplantae; phylum Streptophyta; class Magnoliopsida; order Ranunculales; family Papaveraceae; genus Papaver; species Papaver atlanticum. Next base: position 2,163,932 of record JAJJMB010010755.1, on the reverse strand, counting down.
CCGAGCTATGCTCTAACACAAGACTTATATATGACTAATTTGTTGTAGGGTTTGTAGCCCATGGATGTGCGGCCCAATATAGTGTCTAGGGTCTTCTTCCTACTTGTATATAAAGGAATATATGGATGTAAAACAGTTGATTCTGATCAATAGAAACTTATCTCTGCCTCTTTATCTTCTCTATATTTTCCTCTGCAATATGTTATCATGCACGAGCTCTTCCCTGTTGCTAAAAATTTTTTTTGCTTCGCCTCAATCGGTACATTGGAAACCCTATCAAAGATTTTATTTTCCCTTGTCAATCTTCCGTTAAGAAGGATGTATTTGGATTAATCATGCAAAGTTGTATTCAGGGGTATGTGTATTTGGATTAATCAATCATGGAAGTTCAGGGAACTGTATCTAGAAGTGGGGAAATATGTGTATGGTTGATTCATCGTCATTGGTCAATCATGGAAGTAAAGGTGCAGATCTAATTTTTTTTCTTCGTATTGTAATCCGGGGAAAGAGAAAGAAAAGAAAATCTGTTCATGTTCAAGTCTCTTCACTGGTTTTTTTTGTTCCGCTGGAAAAAGGAGAAGTAAAAAGAAATCGCTGCTTCAGTTCCCTCATGTTCCGGTCCCGGTACCCGGTTTCCGATCTGGCTCCAGCCAAACCCTGATCCTGCCAGTTCCAATCCAGTCATGTTCTGTTCTGAATTTGGTATTGGGTTGTGCGCGACCAAGTCTATTCCGGTTCTGTGTATATACAGCGGGAACCAAAGAATGAGGTATGTAACTATAATGTTAATGTGGTTTTGTACATTGAGTACTTGCAAGGCTTATTTATTTGTTTTTAGAACATGCCTAGCTTTGTTTATTTTTTATTTTTTTCTTAAGATAAGTCCATATCATATAAACGGTCAACGTAAATTATGATTATTGATCTCGATTATTAAGAATTTTGGTCTTAGTGTTATTTTATTCTCTTGAAAATGATATTGAATATAGTTGAATGGTGTCTTTTGTTAAATTGGTTGTACCAACTCGATTCAAATATATATATTTGGGGTTTAGAAGTACTTGGACCATTATTGTGTACATGATATTGTCTCCCCAAATTTGAATATTTCATGGAATGTAATCCACGTGCTCAACTATTAAAGAATCAATAGTTTCAAAAGAGTTGCAAATAAAATCACATGTATTCCAATTTTTGTGGATGAACTCACAAAAGATGATATGAGTTAGAAAATTTCAATTTCTCTACTTCATCCATGATACGAGCGAACTAGTATATGTTGAAGTATGACAACAAGAGAACTATCTTTAGTAATATATTCAACCTAAAGTAAGTGGTTGACATGTGTAGTGAGATTCTCTTGGCCTATTGAGATAAAGAAGTTTCTCAAATATTTAGGTAGTCAAGATTCTTGTTTCCTAAAATATCACTTCTAGGTTTTTCACGCATAAACCGTCCTAGAGCGTCTCTCTTACGTTCTGGCATACAAGAATTCAACCAAAAACTGTGCACATGCAAATGCTGGGCTAACTAATTTAGGTAGGCTTGGGTTACCATAACAAAATATACCCAAAGGTACGAGGCTGAGGTTTGTGTGTTTCGGATGATAGCGCCCAGAGGGTTCACCGTACTAAACCACTTGTTTTCCTAAAATCGGTGTCGGACGAAAATGCTATTGGTGTGTGCAAGTGTGTGTTTTTTTTTTATAATAAATAAAATAAACAAGCAGCAAAATAGAAAATTACAGGTCCAAAAGAAAAATAAAGAAACTAATAAATAAAAGTTCTTTAAAAATAAAATCTCCGGCTTTATCCTTTAATGGCAAGCAAGTCTAACTTTCCAACTTTCGCTTCAAGTCAATCTTGCACACCAAAAACAAAAATACCAAAGTAAAATCTAGAGAAAATAAAAATAAAAAATAAAACTAAATAAAGACTAAAAACAAAAATAAAAATCTATAACCTAAACCTAAAGACAAGTCCGCGTCGGCGGCGCCAAAAATTGATGTGATTTTTAAAGTGGTTGTAGTAAAAAGGATTTGAACTCTAAGACTTGTGAAGATTTTCGATTTCAGACCTAAATAACACTAAAAATAAAAAGAAAACTTAATTCAAAATTTGATTTCAAGATATTAAAATAGACCAAGGCTCCGGATTCCACTATTCCTTCTAGTTGATTGGTTTAAAATAGACCAAGGCTCCGGATTCCACTATTCCTTCTTGTAAGCGGTTTACGCTATGAAGTAGAATTTGAATGATAAAGTAAAACTTGGATTACATTGCTAATTTTGAGTCACGGGACAAAATTTATTTTTAATGAATATTTTAAGTGACATGACACTCTGTTTATATCCTTCAGATTTTATGTGACGGAGCAATTCTTCAGACACAAGGTAAATTTTGGGCTACTAATTTTAAATCATTGCAAGGAAAATTCTTATAAAATTTGGATTACGAGGCGTCATATGATATATCTTGGATCGTGGAGCAACTTTTGAGTCCAAATGATAGATTACATGTTACAACACAAATTTTGGGTCACCCCGTATGTAGATTTTGGTCACATGGATATCTTTGATTTACATAGCGATATTAAATCACACGGTTCTAGATAATAAAAACAATGTTTTTGTTAACTAGGTAGGCTTCTGACCACTAAGAAAACTATGGGTAACGCAATGCATATATATATATATATGCAGAGGTCGAGTTATTGATGTGAGATGGATCCAGAAAAAGGGGGGTTCTAGTTATAATCCAGAAATGATTCGTGTATTCAGAATCAAAATGTAAATAAAGCAATGTATAATAATGTATCAAGATTCAAAGTGAAAATTTTGAGCTGCGAAGGTTGGGAGTAAAATTTTGGGCCGAGTTGCGATGTCATAATTTGGATCAAGAAGTTTGTGTCTTTAAGCAAGATTTTGCATCATAAATCTTAGTGATAGGTTTTGAGTCAGATTTCGAACATGGTAGATAATAATGTGTAACAATTTAGATATCGGATCACCCAGTCACAAGTTCCCATTTTGAGCAAGTAAGTAAAACTTCTAATCCTAGTTTTACAGATATTACTTTTGATATAATCCCAACTGTTATTTCAACCCATGATAACTCTCCGCTTACAAGAACTCCTACTAGTGATGAAAATTTTCAAACCATAAAGAATATGAATGCTTGGGGGTCTCCTGGCCCTGATGGTTTTCAACCAGGGTTTTACAAATATAATTGGGATATAGTAGGGCAAGATGTTATTAATGCAGTTCAAAGTTTCTTTGAAACAGGGTTTATGCCAACTTAGTTTAATAAAACCTATCTCAGTTTGATTCCTAAAACTGACAGTGCTACTAGACCTGTTGACTTTAGACCAATAGGTTTATGTAATACTATTTATAAAGTAATCTCTAAGATTCTTGCTGATAAAATTAAACCCTATTTAAAACATCTTATATCCCCTTATCAAGCAGCTTTTGTCCTTGGGAGAGATATTCATGACAACATTATTATTGCTCATGAAATGATTCACACCATAAAACACAAAGAAGGACATAGTGGTACTATGGCTTTAAAGCTTGACCTTTCCAAAGCTTTTGATAGAATAGAGTGGCCCTTCTTGCTATGAATTCTCAAAAGTTTTGGTTTTGATGAGAAATTTTGTGGCTATATAAACCAGTGTGTTTCAACCACTCACATTTCTGTTTTGTTGAATGGCACTCCTACTCATGGTTTCAATCCCACAAGAGGTATTAGACAAGGTGACCCCCTATCACCCTATATGTTCATTATTTGCATGGAGTTTCTTTCTAGATTGTTGTTAAATGCTGAAACTAATCATCAAATTTCAGGAGTTAAAGCAGCTAGGAATGCTCCAGGTATTACCCACCTTATGTTTGCTGATAATATTCTTATTTTCACAAAATCATACATGCACAATATAGCTGGTATTATGAATGTGCTTGACTATTTTGGTAGTGTCTCTGGTCAGGTTCTTAACTTGGATAAATCTAGTGTCTATTTTAGTCATAATATTAGTCCTAGTGGGAAGGAGATACTTGCTAGAGAACTTAAAATGGCATAAATGAAAGATTCTGATAAATACTTGGGAGTCACTTTGTTAATAGGCAGAAATAAGACAAAAGCTTTTAAACCCCTTGTACAGTCCTTTGGTACCAGACTTAAGACTTGGAAAGGTAAAACAATGAATCATTCTGCTAGAACCACTATGGTAAAACATGTTCTCAATGCTCTGCCAACTTACCAGATGGGCTGCTTTAGAATTCCCAAAACCATGACTGACCAAATGGACTCAATCCAAAAGCATTTTTGGTGGGGGCATAGTGATAATAAAGGTATCTGTTTACTAGGATGGACCAATCTAAGCATACCCAAAGCTGTAGGTGGTTTAGGTTTTAGAAACCTTGAACATTTTAACACTGCTATGTTAGCTAAATTGGCCTGGAAAGCTTGTAATGACAATGACTCTCTCTGTTGGCAAATTCTTAGAGCCAAGTATGGGAGGAATGGAAGCTTGCTCCACCTTGATAAGCTAAAAGATGACTCTTCTTGGCTTTGGAGAGGTATTTATTCTGGCATTGAAGTTATGAAACAACACTCCATGTGGATTTTTCAATGTGGCACTAAAATTAACATTTGGCTTGATAACTGGATTATTGGTTTCAATAGTCCACCTGTCCCAATTGTAGGACTATCTAGCCTCTCTTCTTATACTTTGGTTTGTGATTTATTTGTTCCTGGTACTAGAAATTGGAACCAAGAGCTCATATATTCTCTCTTCAACCAAGAGACCTCAACTGCTATCCTAAGCATGAATGTACCCTCTTCTGGAGATGATTATCTAATCTGGAAGCTGATGATTATTTTTTTATTGTTGTAGTAAAAAGGATTCGAACTCTAAGACTTGTGAAGATTTTCGATTTCAAACCTAAATAACACTAAAAATAAGAAGAAAACTTAATTAAAAATTTGATTTCAAGATATTAAAATAGACCAAGGCTCCGGATTCCACTATTCCTTCTAGTTGATTGGTTTACAAAGATATTTCTGAAATTATTATTAAGCTCTTTTTCTCATTAATTCACTTTTAATCTATAAGGTGTCCAAATATTAAATTGTATTCCCTAAGCATGAATTATCAAAGAATTGATTCTAAGCATAACACATCGAATTGATTCACAACTAATTAAGAAAACGAATTTTATCTTTAATTATGTTGATCCTAGTGAATTAAATAAAATAAATAATTAAAGAAATTGTAAAAAGAATTTACCAATCAAACATGAGTGAATAGTTTCCTCCTTTGCCTTGGTTGCGCGAGAATTAGCTCATCATGGTGGAAGCATGATCAAAATATTGTTTCATTGCTCAAAAGTGGTTTACAAGGGAGAAAAAGTATAAAGCAGCGAATTTGTAACAGATATAATTGTTACATAACTCACTGTTACAGAGGAAAAAGTTGCAGAAAGAATGGAAACAGTGGCTAAAGGTCTATTGCATGGACAGTGAATAAGCGATATGTATTTTCTGCTGTTTAATCTGCGACAGACTGTGTGAGTTTTATGTTCTTCAGCTTCTTCTTCTTCACTTGTAGCTGCTGCGTCTCTGCAATTCTTCTTTCTTCTGTGTCTCGGCTCTCCTAGCTACCCCAAGGTCTCCCTCAAACTATTTATACACCACAGCCTTCCAGAATCTCTCGAAAATCTCTTTGTTTATCCCTTCTTTCTTTGGCAAAAAATCTCGGGACCTTCCTTTCAAGTTACAGGATTACTTCCTCCTAAACTCTCTACGAGACTCTCTGATTTATCCCACTTCCATCAAGATAAAATACCATCTTGATATAGAATATATCTTCCCTTTTATCCACGAAACCTTCCAAACATCTGAGAATACTCTGTTTTCTTCCTTCTTCTTCTTTTTCTCGCGTCCCTGGATCGTCGAATATCTTTCCAACCCACTGTAGATTCGATAGGATTAAATCTTAGGGACTATATCTCATCCTCACACGTAACTTTTCTTTTTCAAACCAAATCAAATCTCCGAGAATAGTTACTTCCCTGAAATACATCAAACCTTCTTTTCTTCCATTTCAAAATAATTACCTTCCCTGTTTTATCTCCACCAACCAATATCAATCGAAATCCGACTAAATCTCTCAAGAAAATCTCGTTAAATTCAATCGAGGAAATATCGCAGGTGAACTGAATTTTGAACTCGAGGTTTCCTGCTAAATTCTGTTCTCTGAAAATGAAGAAGAAAAGGCAGCCCCATATCCAGCAGCCGGTATGCCCTTAACAGATGCTCTAGGGTGCCCTGAATCAGAAGTATGTGTGTCTTTAACTGTAGGGTTTCTCTTAGTAATTGAGGTGCCCCTTATCCAAATGAGGGATGCCTTTAGTAATTTTCTCCCACGAGCGCAAATACCACTTTTCGAGCCAATTTCGCCGCAAAAGCTTATTTCTCCATAAAAAAACACCTACAAAAACATAAAAAAGCAAAATAAGTACAAAATCGGGTACTAACATACAGAGAATTGAGACCAAAATAGACACATAAATGCGTCTATCAGAAGCCTGACAGAAAAGGTAATTTTACTGTGAAAAGTGCTTATAACACCCTCAATGCTAACACTGTGACTAATATAATCACAGGGGATAACATTCCTAAGGAAGTTTGGAAGAATCTCTGGGACTATAGAGTTCCACATAGGGTACAACTATTTGTCTGGAAATGTTCAAAAAACATAGTTCATGTAAGAAATAAACTAGCCAGCTACATTTCTGACATAGAACCCCACTGTAAGTTTTGTAACAACAGAAATGAAACCATTGAACATTTGTTGATTGAATGTGATTATGCTAGGACCATATGGAACTCTTTACAGGTGGATATTCTTACTGTTACTCGGAGTTTTGACTCTTTGCAGGCTTGGATTATTTCTTGGTTCACTACAATTGAACAACCTCAAAATGAATATGAAAAGCATATTATTAAGCTAATGTGCACTGTTTGGTACATATGGAAGGACAAATGTAATTTGATTTTTCAAGATATTCTTCCTAATAGGAGCAGCACCATATCTAGAATTCAACATCTTATAATACATTGTTCTCCTAATGATAATAATTCTAATGTTCTCAGCAATCAACATCCAGGTATCAAGGAATGGGTACCACCAGAAGAAGGATTTCTAAAACTTAATATTGATGCTTGTTATATGTCTGAAACAAGAAAAGGTAGTATTGGTTTAATAGTTCGTAATCATGCAGGTCATACAATAGGAGTGAAAGGCTTTAATCTGGAGGAAGAGGTAGGAGCTGAACACTTTGAATGCAAAGCTCTGGCCTTAGCAGTAGAATGGATGGAGGAATGTAGATTCAATAAAGTTATTTTTGAGATGGACTGTGCTAATGTGGTGGACTCCATTACCTGTGAAGACTCTAAAGTTCACTGGTTCAATCAGCATCTAGTTTCTGCAGTTAAAAGCAAGTTCTTAAGAAATAAACTATGGTTTTGCAAAGTAGTTAATAGGATTAATAATAGTGTAGCTCATGAACTAGCAAGAAAAGCTAGGCTTGAAGCTTTGTCTTATTTTTATGTATCAAATTTTCCTCCTGATATCACCCAATGGGTAGAGGAAGACTATGTTCCCTTAATCCAGTAATAAATAAAATCCACTTTAGTATCAAAAGAAAAAAGAATGGTAACAACATGGATTTTGGGTTGTTAGATCCTAGGCTAGATTTCAGGTTATTGAATAGGATAACGTTAGATATTTTGTATTCCATTTACATCTTTTAAGCTGCAATGCAAATTTTGGCTCACAATGCAAATAGTTTGGCAAGAGGCAAAGTATGTGCCGCTTAGTATATTCTAAGTTGCAATGGTAAATTTGGATCACATTGTAAGTTTTAAGTTACGACAACTATCTAAGACCACCAACTATATTTCATGTCACTATGGTGAACAAAAATATATGTAGTTAACTTTGGATGCACAATTGTTGGATATTCCTAAACTTGTTTTACATGTTAATTCAGGAATTCAAATAAAAGAAAATTGGTTGGTGATCTAATTATAAGAGCTAGCACTATGGTGCCCTCCATCCCTTCCCTATCCCTCAATATCCCTCAAAACTCAAAAATCCAAGTACTATGGTCTCCCATATCCCTACATGTGTAGGGATATTCACCCATTTCCCTACATGGAGGATCACATCTGATCCCGCTTGTAAGGAAGGGAAATCACACGGCTACTCAGTAGTAGCCGTAACATTTTAAACGGCTACTGAGTAGCCGTTTCTGTTTTTTAAAGTTTTACCTTAAAACTTTCCTTTTTCACTCTTTTTTTTACTAAAACTCTTTTTTAACCTATTATATCTCCTTTTTACCTATTATATATCTTTTTTTTACTCTAAAATATCTTTTCTCACCTAGACAAATATATTCCTACAGAGAAAAAAAATGGAAAAATAAAAATACGGCTACTGAGTAGCCGTTTGGCACTATTCATATGGCTAGTGAGTAGCCGTATCATGTAGGGAAGGGAAAAGAGGGCGCCATAGTGAGGTTGCCTTCGTTGTGCTATCCCTTCCCTACATTTGAGGGATAGGGAAGGGATGGAGGGTACCATAGTGCTAGCTCTAAGGGAGTCTGTGGAGGGCGTGGGTTATTTCCCAGAATAACTACAAAAGAAATCTGAATAGTACAAAACTTTTAAACAAACCGATCAAAAACAACACCAAAACCGCAAGCTCCAAAAATAAATAAATAATAATAATGTACATTTTATGTGAAATAACAGGTCCCACCTGAATATCATGAGAGCGGCGGAGCTGGAAAGCACTGACGCGGACATGGGACACGGACACGATACAACGCGGACACAAGGACTGGCAAAATTCAAAATCATCAGGACATGGACACATTTATGAAATAATTTTTATGCCGCGGACACAACGCGGACACATTTATGAAATAATTTTTACATACTAAGATCACAGTGTTATAGTATATCAAATACATTAATCACACAAATACATGAAATGAAAACTCAATTTTATGCCGTTAGGTTAGCCCGCTTGTAAAAAAATACTAATTTTTCGTAACACACTAGATTACCCAACTAGTAAAATGGAGTATAGATTTCCACACGTGCGTCGTGTCGGTGTCCCACACGCATCCTAAGTCGGCCGCGCGTCTGACGCGGATACGACACCAATACTAACGTGTCGGTGATTCACAGCCGCAGTATTGACCCATGAGAAGAGCCGTTTACTATCGTTTTTTTCTTTTTTTGTATAACCAGTTTAGTGTCGTTTTTCTCGTGATACTTCCGGAAATTTTGATGGCAACAATTGTCATTCTACATTAATGAAGGACTCGACAATTATGCGACTACATAGTCTAATTTGTTTTGATTTCGTCAATGTTCATCTATATAACACCACGATTTATAAATAAGGATACCAATTTTGGCGGGCTGGTACCATTGCATAAAGGACGAACAAATTTTAACATATCCTATCCCCTTTGTAACTCATAGGTAACACTGGACAATGACTAATAAGGATGAAAATATAAGCGTTAGTCGTTGTTGGTATATATGGGTAATCTGAAAAGTCAAATTGAATTGATGAAAGCTGAACGAAATTGGTACTGCAAAAAAAGAAAGATGCACGAGACCCGCATCAATCACCCATATATAGGTTTACTGTTCTACTGTTTTCATGATCGACAATGAAGGTTTATTTACTTTTTACCTATAATATTCAGCTGCAAACCTACATAACATGGACTGCTCTCAAGTAAAGAGACACGAGTTGGGAAAAGACTCGTCGTCAGTCTACAGACACAACCCATAAACAAAGGAGAAGGAATAGTAATAAGATGTTGATTTTATTTATAGATACGAGCGAGATGGTTACACGTATGTCAACTACTATGGTACTCAATACCATTGGAAGGACCGACCACCTATGAAACTGATGCTTCTGCTACACCTGTGTGTTTCTCAGTTACAGTTAACCTATAGACAACATCAGTTAATGCAGCTTAGGGAATCACTCAGAATCATAAGGTCTGTTTGACTATCTATCTATAACTACTAAAAAGACTAGGAGTCAGGAACGAAGGCGTTCCATAAGAACCACTACCTGGCTTTAAGTCGCACTGAGGCCTACTAGTAGGCAAAGAGGTACATGGTAAAAATGTGATTCAAGTCTAGGATTGATGATTATGATGAAGAGTCGGTACACACACATTACCAAACCTCGACCTCTTAATGTGACAGTGTCCTCAGTGAGTCCAAGTCAAAGGAAGTCGGCTAGAGTAGATAGACCGTCAAGCTTGGAAGAATTGAATCTAATTCTAGTTGTAACAAATTTATTACCCACTCGGGAGTCAGGAGCAGCAGACAGCAAGGTTTAGATCTCACGAAGAAAAGTTCCCTGCTCATAACCAAGAAAATAAAGATGGCACTGCGACGGCCATCGCAAGAAATATAATAAATTCAAGAGAGTGAGAATGACTTGCAACAACATCAAGTCATCCAATTTTGAGAATGTTAGAACCCCTGACTATTACATATTCTGAAGAACGTAGAAACAGCAGTATACAACACCTAACAGAAACATTTTGGTTGCTTCAAAAAAAAAATTTTGCTCCCTCTGAAACCATAAAGCATAGACACAAGTCTTTATGGACATGATGAGATGGGTAAAGGCAGCAAAATTAGTCAAGAGACTGCAAGATTATACAGTATCCTTGGAATCTGATGGAATATGCCAGTAAAAATAACATGGTACAATCATTATGCGTCACTTGCCTGACCAGTAACAGTAAGCTACTAAGCTGTTTGGGTGTAACCTCTAGTGTTGTGTGAGAAACGGCTATAATCTTCGCTTGTAAATATTTGATCACCTCAATTTACCAGTTCCATTACTCAACCTGTCCAAGCTCACTGAGCAGAGTTTAGTGATTTCATCTCATGGTCGTTAAAGCATTGCCGTATTTTAACAGGGTTCAGCAGTGAATCTGACATCATCTATACCCTGCATGAAACAAAACAGTCATTGTGAGCACCATGTTCGATTATTTAACCAAGAGTTGATATCAGTGGTTCACGGAAACACATTGTTATGAGTCTCTTATGTCATTTGACTAACAGATTTGCCTATCACAAAGTTCTCCAATAACAAGCAAGCAACTGAATAAATTCAATAGCTGTAGAAATATTAACATTTCTCTATTAAAAAAAAAAAAAAAAAAACTTGGGCATGTGGCAGAGTAACGTGATCAAACATGCACAAGATTATTGTTGGCCATTCCGATTGATGGGCTTAATCAAAAATTTGGGCCTTGGCATTTCAGAGCTATCTTGTGTTATAGGCTTGGAATCCCTCTTTTCGAAGAAGGGAACACTTATTCCAGTTGTGATAGGGAGATGGATATTTTTGGGGATCATGCCTTGCATTGCTCGCATGGGGTGGGTCTCAAGTATAGACATGATCTGGTTCGGGATACCTTTGCAGATATTTGTTATCGTGCGGGGGTCCCAGCAAGGAAGGAAGTGGATTTAGGGTTTATATCATACATCGGACTGGCTTTGAGACCTGCAGATATCTTGGTATACAATTGGGATAATGAGCGTGATGTGTGTATGGATACCACGGGTGTTTCTCCTTTCACAGGGGTTGGAGTGCGTGCTTTTGTTCCTGGCCAGGTAATTGGTCAAACTGTCAATCGAAAAAGAACCAAATATTTAGAGAAGTGTACAGCTCAGGGCTTTGGTTTTGGGGTGCTTGCGTTTACCACCTTAGGTTAGTTGGGGAGTGATACTATAGAGTTTCTAAAAAGACTGCGCAATTATATGACTGGTCATGATGTGAATGTCATAGTGGGGATTTTCTTTTCCATAAGATTGGGGTTGGCATTCAAAAAGGGATTGGGACCCAGCTTGTTGCCCGGCTCCCATCTACTCCCTCTGTCTTTTTTTATCTGTCCTAATTTCTACTTTGGTCTGTTTTTTTTTATCTGTCCGTTCTGTTTATAGATATATTTTTCCCTTAAACTATCAAATATACCCTTTATTTTTTATAATCATAAAATCTTTTTTAATATAAACTTAATTCAAAATCTTAAATATTATCATCATATATATCTATTCAATATCTTTGTATTAATCATTATTCTTTTTTAAAATAAAAACATTTATGGATATATATAAAATTCCTAATAAAACTTCTACTTATTCTTACATAATTTTAGTTTTGGTAATAACATAACATTAAATAGGGCTAGTCAAGAGTTAGTCATGACATTTTATAGGATTTCTTTAATATTTTGACAAAGTCAATTAGGACTGTTAATTAGAGACGGAGAGAGTAATTCTTATAATTTTTCCTCGTCTGAATAACAAACAAGTTTTTCTTTTGTAACAAAAAAATAAAATCTAATTCATTTATGTTCAATCATTTTCTAGCACAACATTTACTCTCATTAAGCTACTAATGATACCTTCAAAAATGCATCTGTTAACGTGTATACCGGTATACACGTTTACAAGAGTATATTCGTCCGATATTTATATGGGGAACATAAATCAGTCATTGGAAGTTGGAACAATAATAACTTAATCCCCTTTATCAGTGTTCACTAACACCCGTATTCTTTGTTAATCACGTCTTTAACTTTCCTTTTTTGTGTTTATATTTCCTTTTTATTTTCTTCTTCTCCATTTTTATGATACTCTGCAACACCCTAATGTTACTGTTTCTAAAACAGTTTAAATTATTTTATCTCTACAACTCTTTTTTATAATTTCATCTTCATCTTTTCATATTACTGCCACGATCTACTTACAGTTCAATCGACGGAATTTATTGCAGCCAAACTGAGGGTAATCAAGATTGAAATTTCCATCAAGATTGGGTGGTTTTTTTTATTGTGAATGTAAAACTCCATTAAATTTAGGGTTTGAAAACCTTTTCTTTGTTTTCCTATGAGTTTTCATATATTAACATATATGTAGTACCTCCATATTTTTAAAACTTGTAATCTTATTTGTCAATTTATGATCAAAGTTAATTAATCCATGTTTAATTCACTGTTAATTTTTTCCTTCATGTTCGTCGATAATCTAGGATTTTCCATCAAACAATGCCGTTTACACAAGACTTTCGTTCTATAGAAATCGTGTACTAGATTTGGCCGCTAATCAAGCCGGACAATGGAGAAGAAAAGGCATGAAAAAGAACATAAAATTATATACAAATATGGTAAGATTTAATTTAAAGGGAAGAATAATTTTACTGTATTAAATTATTAATTACTCATTAATTCATCATAATCAATTAATAGCTAAAATAGTGGAATCCGGGTCATAATTATCAAGTCGTTAAATAACTTCAGGGTTAATGGGAATTTCTGGTTATTTATTACAGTGGGCTGTTTACCGATAACTTTCTCAAAATTTAAGCATATGAGTAGAAAATCAAGGTAATTAATTACCTTTTTAATCTCCCTGGTATAGAACGAAATGTGTTAACATTTGCCACATTTTTAACGACTTTTAAGTATTTCAACCATAATGTTTCAAGTACCATAATTATCCTTGTTTGCAAAGAGCAATTTTCATTACGACCTGCTCCAGCCTACAAATCAACCAACTTAGACCTGATAAATACAGAAGACCACAAGTAAAACTGTTAAAAGATCAGACGACACTCTATCTAAAAATATGGAACAATTTAAACTCATTTTAACATTTGGAAATTAAAGAGAATGCGATCACCTTGCGGGAAGTAACATTGAAGGACCATAATCAAAGTTAAATCTTAAAACTGGCCTAGACCTAAAGCTTGGCACAAATTTATCATGATCACAATCAAGAAATTCCAATCTCACACCCAATTGTTATTGGTGAGGCAGTACACAACTTGTTGATCCATAAAAATCCAGTTCCGACTATGCATTTATAAACATCCAGTCCAATACCATTAAGGAGTAAACGTTTTCCAATACTGTAAAACAAACCCTTAGAAAGTAACTTCTGGCCTCTTGCACTTTTAATTTTTTTTTACTTACTCTGTTTTCCCCCTTACTAAGACATGTTAGTCTCCATTTTCACTACATGTAAACTAATGTTCTATTATTCCTTTTTTTAACTCATTGAATGATAGTAAGCAATTCCACTGGATTGGTAGAGGAAATAAAGGGTGAAGTCTAGCTGTCTAGTATCTGGAACACACTCTTAATTTAACTTAGGAATCTGGAGATACTTGAACTAACTAACAGGAAAAACAGTGGATTCCCGAACAGGAAACCACAACTGTTCAAATACATAGTTTTCGACAAAATGATTTTACGTCTTGAAGTGTCACATATTGTTACCTTGCCAATCCAGTTAGTAGCAGTAGCACCTGAAGCCGCAATATTTATATAAATTCCAACAGAACTCAGCAGTGATTGTGTCGTAAAATCACCCACTGCTCTACCAACAAAATGCTAATGAGAACAAGGTAACACACTAACAATGAAGAATTAACAATAGAGCCTTGAAACACTAAAATGCTGAAGTAGAAAATTTGACATATGATCATAATAACCAAAAAAGCTAATTATTCTAGAGATGTAAATCTTTGTTCTCAAGAAATATACTCCTTGTACGGTAGTACTCATAGTGGTGATCTTATAAAGACCGTTAAAGCTCTCCACGTCTGATAGACGCATTTATGTGTCTATTTTCATCTCTTTTATGTATAGTGTAAGTACCCATTTTTGCACTAATTTTTGTATTTTATCCCTTGTAGGTGTATTTTGGAAAAATAGGCTTTTGCGGCGAAATTGGCTCGAAAAGTTGTTAAAGGCTCCTGGGAGGACATTTGCTATTCGGACTCTCATTTTGGATAAGGGGTAACCCATTTCCAAGCAGTTGCTAAGCACGGACCAAGACTGGATAGGGAGAGATCACATTTCTTCACGTTTTCAAAAACAAAAAAATGGCGGGAATTCGTTTCTTTTTACTGACGGATTTGTGGATGGATTGTTGATCGATTTTTATGGAGATTAAAGGGCTGAATTTGATTGGGTTTGTTCCTATGGACCTAACAGGCAAGGTAAGGGTGTTGGAATGGATCCAAAGTGACTAGAACTCGAATTGGAAGCAAAAACTTGCCAAAAATATCACGGTTTATTTTGGGCAAGTTTCTTGGTTTATTTTTGGAAAACTTACGTGAAGAAGAGGAAGGAAACTCTTCTTAAAGACTTGTTTCTATCAAGGGAGGAGTTTGGACAGCTTTGATTGATTGAATACACGTGAAACAGGAAAAAAAAAAAAAAAAAAAAAAAAAAAAAAAAAAAAAAAAAAAAAAAAGGAAATATCGCAACTTGCTTTGGAGGAAAAAAAACCAAGGTTATTCTCGAATTTTCTTTGCTCTACTATGTATAAAAGGGTTGGTTAGAGTCCTAGGAAGGAGAGGAAGAAATTAGGGGAAGTTTAGAGCCTTAGAGAAGCTAGAAAAATCATTGGAAGAAAACACGTTTCTGCTGGTGCAAACTGTTGCCGGAGAAGACGAAGAACATAAACAGCAGAAAAAGAAAGACGCAGATTCTGTGACCGTAACTTTCAAACTTTAAACCTTTTGTAACAATTTTTCCAACAGTTAGCTTCAGTTCGCAACGGTTTCTCTGTAGAAATAGGTTCTGTAACAATTATATTAGTTACAGAACCCGCTGTTTAGAACTTTTCACTCTTTTAATCAACTTTTGAACACCAAAGATGTATTTTAAGCAAGAGATTAATATGAGGAGCTAAACCCCTTAGCCGAGGCGACGGAGGAAGCCATTGTTCCATGAAAAGTGGTATAGTTCTATTTTAATTATTTATTGCAATTATTTTACATGATTTTTTGCATAGAATTTAAAAGAAAAATTGGTTTTTATTGAGTAGTTGTGAAGTGTTTTGATGGGACATGCTTGGTTTTAATACTTTTGATGTTTCATGCTTCGTGCTTACAATTATTACTTCAAGAACCATATTAGAGGCAAATATTAGAGTCAACTTAAAGAAAAATACTGCATGAATATTGATTAGAATTTATCAAATAATTGGTCAATGGTGGAATCCAAAGTCTCGGTGTCTTTTTTATAATTTGATACAATTTTATTTTAGTTAATTTGAGTCTAAAAGAATCCTTCACAAGTTCGAGCATCGAACCTTTTCACCACTATTTTTACTACAATTAAAACTCACATCAACGTCACATAAGATGGGGTGACACTGTTAGGAAATCCTTCAGGAACCAATAAGATATTTCAAATGTTTGTATTTCATGCATCAAAATTTCATGTTAATAATCCATATATCATTTTCCTAATTAACCAAGAAAACCTAAAAAATATGATATTATTTGTTTACAACTTGTGCTGAAACAGTAAACACAAGTAATCCTAAAACCGTTGATATATGTATCTTTCCAATGTCTAACAGTACTTATTTGTAAGAGAACAGAAAACTAGGAAGATGAAAGAATAACAAAAGGACATACAAAGGCTAAAACTTAAGCGGGTTATTCGTTTCTCATGGTAACAATAAAAAAAATGAAAACCAAAAATGGACATCTACAAAACTTTTTTTTTTTTATCGGTTGGACATCTACAAGAGTTTTATCATCAGATGATTGAAAAGAATCGGCAATGCAAGAAGGTCTGACTACATCTGAAATGTTAAAATATAAGGGTTAACCAAAGACTAAAGAAATTAATATGTGGGGGTATCTAAATTTTTGTGCAATGTAAACACTTACAAACAGTATTCCAACTTTTCCGATTCTGTACAACTAACTGTTAGAAAGTAACTCCTGGCCTCCTGCACTTTTCATTTTTTTATTTACTCTGTCTCCCTTCTTACTAAGACATGTTAGTCTCCATTTTCACTACATGTAAAATAATGTTATATTGTTCATTTTTTTAACTCACAGAATGATAGTAAGCAATCAGTTACAAAACTTGATTATATGTAGCTTTTCGAACACGTTCTTAATCTAACTTAGGAATCTGGAGAAACTTGAACTAACTTACAGGAAAAACAATGGATTCCCGAACATGAAACCACAACTATTCAACTACATAGTTTTCGAAAAAATGATTTTACGTCTTGAAGTGTCACATATTGTTACCTTGCCAATCCATTTAGTAGAAGAAGCACCTGAAGCCGCAGTATTTCTATAAACTCTAACAAAACTCAACAGTGATTGTGTCGTAAAAACACCCACTGCTCTACCAACAAAATTCTAATGAGAACAAGCTAACAAACTAACAATGAAGGATTAACAACAGAGCCTTGAAACACTAAAATGCTGAAGTAGCAAATTTGACACATGATCATAATAACAAAAAAGCTAATTATTCTAGAGATATAAATCTTTGTTCTCAAGAATAATACTCCTTGTACGTTATTACTCATAGTGATGATCTTATAAAGACCGTTAAAGCTCTCCATGTCACATAAGATGGGGTGACACTCTTAGGAAATCCTTCAGGAACCACATAAGATCTTTCAAACGTCTGTATTTCGTGCATCAAAAGTTCATTTTAATAATCCATAAACAAGATATCCTTTTCCTAATTAACTAAGAAAACCTACAAAATATGATATTATTTTTTATAGCTTGTGCATGACATGTATTTCCACAGAAGATAAAGCACCTTGCATCTTACGAATTTTGCACTTTCTTTGCACATGACCTTTATTTCCACATAAGTAACAATGCTTATTAAATGAGGTATAAGTTTTAAGGTTACCTTTTTGTGAATTTCCGGTCTTTTGAGCATTTTGATTCTCAACCTTTGGAGTTTCAATTTTATCACTTGCAGAAGCGATTTCTTATAGAATATCACTTGAAGACTTTGGCGGATCATGAACTTCAGAAGGTTTAGGAGGAACTTGTAGCTTTAACAAATTTTATCTCTTTGTTGTTTGTGGGAACTTCTATTCCTTTGTAGCCCAACCCTCGTGTGTCGCGATGAAGTCTTCCTGCTTCTATCAGAGAAGATAAATTGTTTGTGTTATCGTTGAGCCTTTTTAATTTTGTAATCTCCTCTTCTAATGACTTAATTTTGTCAAGAGCATTGACAAGATCGACCTTAATAAGTTTTTCTCGGGAGAGAAGAGACTCCTCTTTTTCTTCAAACATTAGTTGTTGAGAATTAATCCTTGCTTCAGTTTCAACAAGTTTCTTTTTCAACATATAATGTTTTCTGCAAAGATTCTCATAATCAAGAGATTTAGAGTTCAAGCTTTCTTTGCAGTCATTAAGAAAATATCGAGCATTTTGATATCCATAATTAAATCCAGAAAAAACTTTTCTCAGTTTCCTATTTTCTCTGCAAAGAGGAGCAAGGAGACCAATAACATCCGAGGTAGATAGTTTTTTCGTAAAAACAACACCTAATAATGAAGAGAATACATAAATATCTTCTTCTACATCTTGCTCAATTTCTGAATCACCATCATTGGAAATTTCATCCAGATGTTTTTCAAGATAAGTTTCCCAGTTATCAGAATCTTTATGATTACACTGATCACCTTGTTCAGTAGATTTACAAGAGATGACATTGTCAGATGTTGATTCTTTACAGATGCTTTCTTTATCTTGTTTTTCGTTAACCGAATCACTTATAGGGTTCAACTGTAACCATCCTGAATCAAATCTTATAGGTTGGATCGCACCAAACACATATTTTTATATCTTTTCGTGTTTGCCTGCTCTTGAAAAGACGAAGGTACCCAAATACACCATAATCTTATAAATATCAACTTATAAGTCCGGTTTCTTAAGTGATCGTTTATGGAAAGAGTCGAGACAATACAACTTAAGTCTTATACCTTGTGTGATTGTTTATGGACAAGGTCGAAACAATACGACAAGAATATATTTACTTGACAATAGTTACGGTAATAACCGATTTGTTAGAGCACTGCTCGGTCGAACTCGTAAGCGTTGCTATCTCAAGCTTGTTTGTCAAGTTTAGTTGATCAAAACTATATACTTGATTTCTAGTCTACTTATAGTTATGTCTCGTATTAGGATATAAGTGTTTAGTTGATATTTAGACTTCACGGCGTTCACCAATTGAAGAAGAAGATCTACTGAAGAGCTTGGAGGAACTTCATCAACAAAAGGTATGTGGAGACTAAAACTTATCTATCACTCAGAAGTCTATTATATTCTATATTCTAATGAGACTAAGTCGTATAGCTATATAGACTTTTACATTATACACATTTGATATTTCCAGCCGATTTTATCTCATTTATCTATTTCTCGAAATACGTGTTGGAAGCTTTTAGCTTAAGCTAAATTCATCGTATTCTTGACGAGTTTAGTTGGAGACAATTTATTTGTTGGAAACTAAATATTAAGTCAAAGATAATCATGTGAAAATTACTTGAACATCTTACATGATTTGTATGAGACAATCATTTGATGTCAACTTGGGAAGTTTCGTATCGATCGATTAATCACTTGAAAATTACTTGAAGCTAGTAGTATGTGTAGATTACCATTGTTGTCTTCCAAGGATGTTTCAATGATTAAATGAGAGCTTTAGAACGACTACTATGTCTGGATATAATGCAGAGTGTATACCTTGTATATTAACTGTGTAAGTCTAGTTCAGACCGGAACTATTGTTTGCGAACCTTGTTTGTGAACTGGTTTACCTGTAAAGGTCCGGAGATGTTGTTTGCGAACGGGCTAGACAAGGCCATGCCTGGAACAGTTATTCACGTACCTTGTTTGCGAACGGCTGGATAAAGCCAAAGTCCGGAACTCTTGTTCGCATACTCAGTTTGCGAACAGAGTGGTCAAGTTCTAAAATTGGCGAGTATGGATTTTCATACTCTAAGCTAAATGTAGATAAAAATAAAAATGGAAAGAACCCCGAAGTAATGAGGGTTAGACGTACCGACGAATATAAAGCATGTGAAAAGGGACATCAACTTTAATGACACCAAAGTACAGGTATCAATTGAACATGGGATGAAGCTAGGATGTAATTCTAGCTCTCATCAAAGAGTTGGGAATGAATCTTCTTACCGGTATTGGTACAAGCAATGTGATGCGGGTACCATAGTAGTAACCAATTTCCATAGGAAGTTCATAATTTAGACATCAACTTTAATGACAAGAAGAACTTTACCTGGCCAATTGACTATTTAATTGAACTAGATCCAATATCTGCGATTATGGAATGAAAAGTACACCATTCTCAAGAAACATAAATTCTCTAAAGCACTTGAGATATATCTGGATGAAACATAACATTCATTCACTCTAAAGTAATTGAGTTGAATCTCACTTTTGTTACTAATAATGAAACACCACTTATTTAGTATCTCAAGACTTAATGTCTAACAGATAGTGGTTTCCCTCCCACCAGCTTAAGGAATTTAAACTAGTTGTTGAACTATTTCCTTATAATGTGACTACGAGGATTGGATCATCGAGAGAAACACTACTCAAAATTTGTTTTTGAGATAGAACAAATACGTCACAAAATCTCTACATGTACCGAGAGATAACCACACCTTGTTAAATTCCAAAGAAACCCATGCAAATGGATATCATGTGGAACCTCACAGTGATGAGAATGTAATTGATTGCATCTTTTATAGTCTCTAATATATTTGGAAGGAAATATATTTTAGAGAAACTAATGAGTCAATCTACTGAAATGTAAATCATTATAATATTTGGATTATTGAATCCATATTGACTCCGACGATGAAATGTTGGGAATTGACTCATACAGGCTTTGGGAATAACCATAAAGCAACTTTGGTTGTGACACGATGATTGTTTTGAAAGGACTCGTGCGAACATCACTTTATTTAAGTGAACAAAAAAAAATGGGAAAAAGATTGACAGAATGTGAAGTAACGACATATCTCTCAATAAGTGTTTTCTAAAGTACTAGATACACTCCTCCCTCCCATTATGCTTTTAAGTAAGAGAGCATATCACTCATTGTACAAAGTATTCAGTAAAATAGGATCGATACCATCCTAAGATGCAAATGGTAAACAATCCATATTACAAAGATAACATGGTGAAAATTTAGAAAAATATTCATGCAGAATGCAGACCATTAAAGTGACTTATGGCTCTGGTGAATGTTTTGGCATTTTGGACTAGTTATAGTTCCCAAAAAATTTGCGCTTAAAAACTCCTAACGCATATTACACAATACAAAGTGCAAAGGCTCACCACCCTTATTAATGCTAGAGAATTTATATCAAAAGGACTTGATGAATATTGCATGTTTAATAGGATCAATATAGAGCATCTTATACCCAATGGTCTCGCAGAGACTACCATCAAAGGTTACACATGGTGTCTAAGGAATAGGTTATACGTACCAACCTACCTTTTATTGCTTTGGGGTATGCAATATTACACGCATCTTCACTTAATTCGGTTTAAAACCCAATATTAGTCAACCTTTCCTGCGTATCAGTTGGTAACTGGATTTAAGCCTAATATTTGTGTTCTTACGTATTTTTGGTTGCACCATATATGTGCCATTACGATTCCACATCGTACTATGATGGGTCTTCAAAACTGATAAGTAGTTATGTTGGATATGAGTTCCCAATAATTATCCGCATTTTAAACATTTTGGAAGGAGATCTCTTATCGCTAGATTTGCAGGTTATCACTTTAATGAGACAATCTTCCCATCGTTAGGGGGAGATAAGAAAAATTATTTTCTATGGGAACGACAGGAGTTGTCATGTTGTGTTCCCACTGTGTCTCATATTGATTCTTGTACTCCACAAATGTAAATGTGAAGTGACAAAAAAAAAACAATTTTCAGAATGTACACTAATGTCGCTAAAGTGATGAGATCACTCATACCATCTGCAAACCTACCTGTAAGGTTACAAATCCTCAATAAGGGATATACACCATAGACTAAGGTGTTGCAACTATACTTAGTGGAAGTGTGGTTGAGGCCGTGGCTCCATAAAGGAAGTTGGAGAGACCACTTGGTTCGATCAATCCTCACCTAGAAAGGAATTAGGTGAGTAAGGCACAACTTATTTATATCATCAAAAATAATCTCGTAAGATTGTCTCTTAATGTTCCATGAATCAAACTGGAGGATGCTCCAAAGTTTAATGATTCTAGAGAACAATGACATCCTAAGTGGATTATGAGAATGCACATGAGTCAATGGAAATATCATGCGAGCATATTAATGATTAATTTCATATACACTTGCTTCAGTAAATAGAGCAACATGAGATCGAACCAAGCTCCTTGTTGCTTAATGTCAACGAAAAGCATATTTGTCCTATACAATCCAGGTAGAACTTGGTTCTTTGACAAATATACAGGTATTTTGTGTGGTAGTGCTAACCAACCAAGTGTAAAGCCTATTGGACATACATGATTAATTTGTCACAAAGCATAATGAGAAAAAAGTAGTCTTAAAGTATACAGACTCGCCTTGTGGTGCGAGGTTTCTCACAAAGCCCTGGAATTGTTCTTTTGTAATGAACGTTATAGCGTTCAGCTACTTATTTAGCTTGGTAATTTCAAAAGGACTTGAAATGCAGCATATGTATGTGGTTGTTACGTATCTCTGAAATAATCAAGAGATAGTAGATATTTACAGAAGTACTCGATAGCCTTTTGTTTCCCAAATCAATTGACTCTATACCACAGAGTGCGTTTACAGTTAGATATAACGCTCACTTATTGATTGAAGCAATCAGGCGGATATGGTATACCCGTCAAGTGGCTATTTGATTTGGAAGGGATAGACAAATAAGTTATTTTTCCTTGCGTATTCATAAGAAAGTTCCTGATTTCGAATTGTAGTTATCTATGTCGATGGTACAAACATGATGGGTACTCTTGATGTAATAAGATACCTTAAAAGCTATTTTAAATCCGAATTTGAGATGGAAAATCTGGGGAAAGATCGACCGAATACGGAGCTTGTGGTACATTATTCCACCAGTTTGCATATGTCTAAAGTTGTCAGGCAATTTAACAAAGACATGCATCCTGATAGCACACACATGATTAGTCGAGGTTCAAATGTAAGTAAGAGACCATTTCGTCTAAAGAAAGATGACGAAGATGTGTTGGGAGATGAAATTCCCATATCTAAGTACAATAAACGCATTTTTATACTTCGTATAATAATTTACTCGATTAAATTCTACATCCTTAGGGAACTTGTTAGCTAGATATAGCTTAGCGCCAATGCAACGTCATTGGAATGGTATAATGAATGTAATCATGTACTTAAAAGTAACCATTGACATAAATTTGTTTTATCCCTATAAGGACATAAAAAGGAATGCTAATGAAAGTGCAATCCAAAAGTTGTTGATTATGAAGGAACAATAATCTATTCTCCAACGAAAGTAATTAGGGGGAGATATGGTGGACTATTTTCTAAGTCATTACCGATATTCAGTTTCGAAAAGTACATGACTAAAGGAACTGTCTGGAACAACTCTGAAAGTAATCAGTGGGAGATGCCGACATCAGTGGGAGGATCCAAGGATATGATGTCGACATATTTTACTTCAAAATTAAAGTTGTATTGTACTATTTTTCCCTTCGATCGAGAATAGTTTTTCCCAAAGGGTTTTGTTACTCGACAAGGTTTTTAATGAGACAACACTAAAAACATCAAGTATGTTGAATGTTGAAGACATAAAGATCGCGTTGATATTACTGAAAATATCCAGATCAAAGAAGTGAAACGCGATAGTCTGTTAAGCAACCTAACTTCCAGAATCAACAACATGGTCTTATAAACATTCAAGTCACAAAAGTAAAGTGTGATAAACTCCTTTTGACTGCATTAGACTAATGAAAATTGTCTGACATCATGGGGAAATCTAATGGTGTGTTGAACTATTTTCCTTCATCGAGATTGCTTTTTCCCACAGGGTTTTGTTACTCGGCGAGGTTTTTAATGAGACAACGACAAACACCAGGAATGTAATTTCCAAACTAAGGTTATTTGTATTTCTCACGAGGATTTTCTTCCTTAGGAGTTGTGCAGCAACTAGTCAACTTCAACGAAGCAAAGTGATCATCTGTAACGGATCAACTTTACTCACGTTGTACTCTTTTTCCTTGTCAAAGTTTTAATGAGGCAATTGATTTCGGCACAAGTTATCAAGGAGAGGACGACATCTGAAGAACTATATTCGAAGCACTAAATGTGAATCACCGCATATAAAGTTCTACTGGACCGCACAAGGGGGGGTGTTGTAGGGCTTGTAGCCCATGGATGTGCGGCCCAATATAGTGTCTAGGGTCTTCTTCCTACTTGTATATAAAGGAATATATCGATGTAACACAGTTGATTCTGATCAACAGAAACCTATCTCTGCCTCTTTATCTTCTCTATATTTTCCACTGCAATATAATTATCATCTTTAGGGAGATTTATTTTCTTATATACTCATACTTTCTCTATTTATATTTGATCTTTTGATAGAAACGGTAATTTTGAGTTTATGATGTTGATATCTACTGATCATATATGTGTATCTCTTTTTTTTACGGTTAAAACGAGCCAAAAATCACTGAATTCGGACATTGTATGAGAAAGTTATGTCAAAAACAGTTTAGTGTTGTGATCCGTCACAAGTAACTTTTGTAACCGATCCTAGTGATAGGTCCATACGAAGGAGTGTAAAACTGTTTTTCCCATAATTTCTTCGTTCGAACTCGGAATGTCCTCATTCTTTTTGCGTTGGTTTCGCAATTCAATTACCTACAAGATAGAGGTAATTGAAATACTTGATTAATTTTTTAATGTTTATGGTGTATTGCATCTGTGTTATGGGATGTTTGATTTCGGTTTTTATAACCTTAATATTCGATCTCATATTGTGTGAACCTTTATGGTTTGGGTGACTTTTTGATTTAGAAAGATTGAGTTCTAGCCCTTGATGGTAGGCTTTATCAAAGGATCATAAGGGGTTCTGATTGAAACTCATGTGTGTAAAAGTCACAATATGTTGAATCGTTTTTGGTTTAGCATAAAAGCATATGTGTTTCGGGGTTTCAACTTTTGCATTGCATTAGTTAAAACCGGTTTTTCAACTTTTCTCTGGTAAAGGTTGGTTCTTGTTGTTCTTTTGTCTTGCAAGAGGATGACAACACAGTGATATTCCTCCCTAGAAAGATGCGAACAAATGGAGAAGAGGATGCAGAACTTGAGGTAACAAATTTGTTAGTTAATCGTTTTCCTGTTAAAGAAAAGCCTGATTTTGTTGCATATATTTATTGCTTTTTCTTAACAAAATTTTTGGTACAATTGATGTTTATTCCATTATTTGTGTATGGATGTGTGTGTGATTCAATTGTTTCCGATTAAGAAAAACTATTGTTATCTTGCTTTATGGTTTGGTATCAATTGTTTAGGCTTACGAAATTACGGTGCAATTGCGGTACTATAATGTCTATGTTTGTTTCAATTGCTTCCGGTTGAGGTAAGTAATTATGCAAGTTGATTTATTTGGTTTGTATGAATTGTTTATGGATTAACAAAAAGGTTTTCGATATCAATTGTTTAGTCCAATTCGATTCCGGATAAGAGAAACTAAGTTAATTCTGATCTTAGTTAGACTTATCAAAGTGGAGGTTTCGGTTATTCAAGTCTAATCGAATGCCTTAACAAGAAATGCTAGTTAACTAACCTAGTACTTGTCTTGTTTAAAAGTGAAAGGTCTTAGTTATTATTTGAATAATTAGAACCTGATGAGAAAAATAGAGTTAATTCTGATCTTTATTTTGGTCTTATCGAACAAGCGATTGTATTTGTACAATCGGTTTAGCAAAATAACTAAGGTTCTTAGTCAATTTTTGATTTGCTAAACTATTAGGGAAAATTGCTTCAGGCAATTGTTTCCTTGGTAACATATCAAAACAAAATTACTTTGTAGTTTCGGTTTTGATATTGGTTGTCTAAAATGGTGTGTGGAACCCTCGTGTTTAACTCTTATAGGTTTTGCAAGTCTTTTTGATTTGTAAGATCCTTTCGGTTTGTCTTTTATTTGCTCGTACCTTTGTCATTTTGTGACAAAAAGGGGGAGAAATATATGGAGTAAACAAGTGATTTGGTATCACTAAGGAAAGGACAATGGTGCTTAAACATTATATCTAACGAAAGAGTAAAGCATAGACTAAGGGGGAGTAACATATCATATTGATACTTGTGGTTATCTTAACTACAAAGGGAATAACAAAGACGTACGGATTGAAAATCTACCTATCTTACCTTTAAGGGGAGTATTAGCTTTGTTATTATAATGTCAACAGCGGCATTTATGGATTGAATGTATACAGGTTATTGTGTTGTTGAAACTTGGAATCAAGCGTATGTGTAGTGAATTCTTGTAATTTGTTTATCCATATGATGTAAGAGTTTTGTCACTAAAATTGACAAAGAGGGAGATTGTTAGAGCATAGCTTGGTTGAACCCACCAAGCGTTGGTATGTCAAGTTTTCTTGTCATATTTTAGTGAATCAAAACTCATTTAAAGAATCACTTGATTATTTACTAGAGTCAACTTCATATATGTTATCTAGAAAGTTACTAGGATATGAGACTTACAAGTATTACGTGAAGACTTGACGAATGTGAAGAAGTAAAGAACTACAATGACGACATCATCCTTCCACTTGAGGTTAGTAATATTTGACTTGAAATTTTTCATCCCTAACGTATCTTTCAAGTCGTGCATATTGAAAACATAACTTTGAAGCGGTGAATGATTATACTCTAGTTAGACATAGTATTAAGGAATTACAATACGAAGTATAACGTCTATCTTTTGAACTTCGTATATAAGACATCGACATAATCGTATGAATGCTATTGTGATTATGTATGGGTATAGGTGAAGATTTCGTCCTAGGAAACAATGTTTTACATTCGTTTAAAGGAAGTACATTCATAAACTTGTTTTGTGAATCGAAAGGGAAATTGCTAGGCTTATTGGTATTGTTATTCATTGAAAATCTTTGGATTACCAATATGTGTGTTTAGTATAACCGCTCATAACTTGTTTATGTATCTTGGTAAAACTATTCATAATGCCTGACTTTTGTATTGGTATGACTTTTATTAGTGAAACCGATCTTAAGTAATCACCTGAGATGGTATGATCGATTTATTGTAATTGGTATAACCAACTCTAGACATTGGGGAACGATCCTAGTAAGAGGTGTAACCGATCACAAGAGGGAATCGATCCTTGTAAGAGGTGCAATAAGTTTTTAGTAATTGGGGGAACCGATCATATGACTTATGCAACCGAATAAAAGTTTATACCATAAATATGTGGTAACCGATCCTAGCACCTAGTCAACCAACTTTTGGTAACTAGCGTGACTAATCTTAGTACCCATATGGAGGTAGAACCGAAACTTATTTTGGTAGAACCGTGAAACCCATGATTGGTGATTTGATAGGATAATCAATCACATAGTTCTTGGAAGTCAGATGAACCAATTCTAAACTTGTTTGGAAGTGTGGCAAATCGGTTCCAAGATTGTAAATATGAAAAAGGATTTACAAATTAAACATGTCGACATACTTTGAACATGTGCAGTAACTCTTATTTATTGTTCAAAGATATTCCTTAATAGCTAAAGGAGAATCCCGGATCGAAATAAATTGAGAATCTTTTAATTAAGTTTTTTAGTTTTTATATGCTTTTAATTTCCAGCAATTAAATGCATATCTTTAGAAAATAAAAATTAGTAATGTGCATTTACTAATTGTATATTTTCTACTGAGATTTCGGTCAATATTTTGACAGAGCATTTCCAGGAATTATGAAAACCGATTTGGACTTTATTGCATATCTTTGAGAATATTCGGTTTTGGAAATTCCTTGTTGTCCAAACTTCCTTGGTCTATAAATATTGAAGTTTGCATTTCAAGCAAACTAATCCTCAGAGCCAGCAAAACTACATAGTTGTGTTGTTACTGGTGGAGCCGTCTATTCAGAGAGGAAAGTACCCTAATTAGGCGAAATCTCTTACGACCGCTCGTTTTAAAGACTTATTTGGGATTGGGAAGCTCTACGAGTACCATTGGTGGGAAACTAGAAAATTGTGGTTTATTATTAGTTTTTGATTGATTTGATTGACTAACGGTTGTTGAACTTTGATTGCACCTAGTTTGTTTATGCTTGAGAATCTTCTCTTCTGATATAAGATTCACTCAAACTAGATCGAAGTATCGATGGGGATCTTTAGAACTGTTTGTAGATCTAAAGACGTTTTGTGATAATCCATTATTAACAGACTCCATTCTGTGTGTGATTGATCACAAGAGATTCAAGTTGTTTGTGTGCAGGTGTTTATGGAAGATCTAAGAAGATTTGAAGACAAAGAAGATTTCTCATTTGAGTTCATAATCTTTGGTGTGCACAAAGCTTGATCGGGTGGGGATCCAACTATAATCGGTTTATCTTTGTGATAACCTTGATTGATTAGTTGAGTAGTTCGGCATCAATATAATTCTTTATGATTAAGAGTATTGATTGCATAGTCTAAAACAATTACTTTGGTAGTTATTGAAGAGATAGATCTAAGAACCTGACAAAGGAGTTTATTGGGATAAACGGAAGAGCCTTTTGTCAAACTCATATCACGTTGTTTGAAAAGAGTTGTTACCGAACAGATTTGTTGTTCCTTTACTGTTTAGAATACGAACCAAAGGAAATGTTCCAACTGCGTGACTTATTACAAGTTGGAGGCGCAGGGATACTGAGGGAACTAGGCGAACTATAGGTTTAGTTGCTTGGTCTCAATTATACGAAGTTGGTTTAGATTTTGTATAGCGACTTAAGTATGATAGTACTCAATTCTGGACTAGGTCCCGGGATTTTTCTGCATTTGCGGTTTCCTCGTTAACAAAATCTTGCTGTGTCTTTTACTTTTCTATTTTCACAATTATAATTATTATATTATAATTAGAAGTAAAATACACAAACGTTAATTCCTATTTACTTGATAGCAATCTTATTGTGTTTGGTTAAGTCCGAACCTATTATCAAGTAAACATACTTCGTTGTTGTATTGTATCGATCTTGTATCCATAGTCAATCATGCAAGTTATCTTGTTATCGTATTGTCTCGATCTCGTATCCATAGACGATCACACGAAGTGTGAACCGATTAGTTGTATTGTCTCGACTCAGTCCATAGACAATCACTTTCGGATAAAGGACTTATAGGTGGAAAAGTTTTAGATTGAGGTATATTTGGGTACCCTCGTCCTTTCATATGTGTTTGTAGAAGTATTCCGAAAATTTTAAACGTATTATGGATGAGAGAGAACCAGTTTATTTAAAGGATAATAGTGATCATAATATGATACTCCAAACGAAGCTAGAAGAAGATATGACTAAAGCAAGGAAACATCAAAGTAGCATAAGTAGTCTTCACGATTTGTATACCCGAGTTAGTAGATTCCCACGTGCTAGAGAAATTGTAGACGGGTGTGGGTTTGGTTCCATTTTCAAAATTCATTATCCAAAACTACAAGACAACTGCCTAACTACTGGTATATTTGAAAGGTGGTGGCACACCACCAATACATTTCACTTCCCTAGTTTTGAAATAGGGTTTACCCCATTAGACTCCACATAACTTTTCGGAATTCTTATTGGCCAAGGAACTCCTATTTTATTGCAAAAAATGAGTACCGACCAATTGGATCAGATTGCACCCGAAACCATGGATTGTTTGCTCCCATATATAGACGCAAAAGCTACAACAAGAAGAATGAGATGAGGAAATTTAAGAGAAATAATTGGAATACAAGAAGTTAAACAAGAAGACCTAGTCGACTTGAATAGTGGGATCAAGGTTAGTTTGATTAAACTATTTCTTGACTATATACTCGGCCAAGCCAACGATGTTATATTTGAGGAACAAATTGCAAGGTGGTTTTTGATGTGGTGTTTTGGGAATGTTCTTTTCCCAAACAATAATGATGTTGTTGAGATTCAATAGCTACATATGACGAGGGATTTGGAAGTGCTCAGTGAATATGATTGGGGTTCGGTGTTGTACGGCAGTACGTTATGGGGCTTGAGTACTGGAGTAAGAGCCCTTCGCCTGAGTTATGTTTCTTTACGTATCCATTGATGGTAAAAATTCATACCCACCCACTTGCAAATTTACTTTATTTACTTGTTTATTATTGCTTACCGTATGATGCAATTAGTCGTTAATAATATGTAATAATGTTGCAGCCTTGGTTTTTGTCATATTTCCGGTGTTTATTTCCCTTTTTAAAGCCAGAACATGAGTTGGTTCAAGATCCGTGGCCGGCGGGTAGGTTATATGATGAAGACTAAAGAAACTTGGATAGAGGCGCACAAAGTGATATCGGTTCCCATTCATTGGTTGTTGTGTGCAACCAAATAGACAACTTCTCGTTCAGTTCTGTAGTATGGTCGCCGTGGGAGGACATTCAATGGAAAACAAACCCTGAGGTGGTAGAAGCAAAATAAATCTCTGAAACACGGAGGGTCTTTTACGATCCTTTTGGTCACAACGCATTGTACCTGGGGAACGGTGTCTTAAGCAAGTTCTTAGAATCACAGTTATACCATGCAATCCTCCCGATTCAACAGTAGACATCAACACACACTACTAGTGCGAAAACACAGCACGTAGCACCTTGCATTATGACGAAGTACAAGATTCTGAGTACAAGCTGTGGTGGAGCAAGATGTCAATTGGGAAGTACACATGTACAATTGAACACAAAGTAAACAGAGATGTGTATGGTATGCAAGATCCCGATGCTTTTGTACGTCGACCAGCACCGCCTAGGCAATCCACATACACTCAAGAGTAGGAGCCAGTCGATCGTCATCTCTTCCCTTATCCACCAACAATTGTTAAATCTCGAGTATGCGGCCCGGATCTTCAGGCGTTAGATGTACCTATTAGAAGGGAGTATTTGGATCGGTATCCTAAACCCGATTATAATGTCAATCTGGGTACAGCTGTGAGTATCATGTCTTCTAATATATATATTTTTAATTATTTGTGATTTATTTATTTTGGTGTTGTCACCAAAATTTAAGAATTAAACTTATTTTGGTGTTTACAGTATATGTGGTACGAAGTATATATGGTCTCGCAACAACAAAATATGGCTTCCATTTCGACAATACAAAGGAACTACAATCCAAAATCCTTTACGGATCTGATTACAGGGAGAGGTTTGTCAGAGACTATGTAGCACCATATCCTCGTGTTCCCAATTCAGTTATCCAAACATTATATTCTATTACTTAAAAAAAATGCGATTCAACAAGGAAGAAGATGTTGCTCTTGTGGCATGGATTCATGCAAAAATTGAAATTCATATCACAGTTCAAGCGAGGAGCAACGAATTATGGAACATTGTATTTGAATGTTTTGAAAACATATCTAGAAATCCAAATGCGAGAAAGAAAACAAGTGTAAAACTAGGTTCAGTGTTATCAACAAGGAGGTCCTCGCTTTTGTAACAATTCAGGCTGAAGTTAACATACGCAATACTGGAATGTCGTATGAACAAAGGGTAAGAACTTTATAAGATATATCAATTTTATTAAATTTGAACTATTTTAACCCGTGTTCCCGTTTTTTTTTTAATTCCAAAAAAGTGTTGCTCGTTTAGACTACCTTAACCAGACAGACAATAATTTTCCTCATGATGAGTGCTATCAGCTCTTGAAAGCAAGCTTTGAGCCCTACAATCCCGATGAAATTCACATATATCATATGCGTCTTTTATCACCGGATGTTCCTGCATCAAATGTTAATCAAGTCTTCGGCTTTACAATCCTGAAGAATGATTATATTTGAATGTATTATCTTATATTTATGTAATCTTCTATTTTTTTTGTGTTCCTGCATCAGATGTTAATCAAGTCTTCGTCTCTACAATCCTGAAAAATGATTATATTTGAATGTATTATCTTATATTTATGTAATCTTCCATCTTTTTGTGTTCTTGCAATCTAGATATGATATTTAAATAAGTTTAATTAAAGTTTAACATAAATAAAGATGAAATTCCACAAAATAGACAACAAGATTGGAACTCTTGAATAAAAATCAAACCACTTGTCGTAGTAATCACGGTTGCACTTAGCATGTGCAACAAGCCTTTAAACCCCTAGGTGACCCTAGTGGACGAGTTATGGTCTCGTGAGGGTTTATACAGAGATTTACCCACAAAATCTACACAAACATTTATTAAACTTTCAATCTTCACTGGATGAACCAGAGGAATTGTCCGGCGATTGATACTCCGGGATTTTGGATACCATGAAATTGTAGCTTTCATCAAATGTGAATGCTTCCCCATTTTCCTCCAAATAACGCGCTTTAACGACTTCGTGCTACAAAAACACAACATAATATACTTATTGTTATAGTTTAAAATCAATCAATTTAGCTTTCTTCGAAAACAACTCTATAATACTTACAAATTATTGAGGAGAAAGGCTAAAATGGTTGGCGTTGAAGATCTGTTGTTGAAGAGCTATAAAATCGCATACGCCTTTTTGGATAATTTGGTACTTATCATGAATTTGTTGAAGACTTCTTCTCTTTGTATTCCCATAACCTTGTCTATATTGGTTATATATCTTCGCCCAAAAGGTTTCGGGCTCTACCATTATAAGGGAAAGATCTACAACTCGACTTTCGGTGTACCATTCTTTGATGATGGCCAAATCTTCAATTGGATCAAATGATCTCATGCTTGTGTCCGTATGAAGAGGTATAAGAGGTGATTTGGAGTCTTCCAAAGTGTATGAAAATAGGTGTTTGTTGTTTGGAGAAAGATAACACAATTTATAATATCCATCAAAAATAGTCGTTATAAAGTAGTCGTTGGGATATAGTCGTTTGAAAGTAACCGTTGGGATTAATCCGTTATAAAAAAACATTAAAATTATTAAATAAAAATCCAAATTACTTGTCTTAGTAATCACGGTTGCACTTAGCACATGCAGCAAGCCTTTAAACCCCTAGGTGACCCTAGTGGATGAGTTGTAGTCTCGTGAGGGTTTACAGAAAAGATTTACCTACAAAATCTTAAACAACACCTGCATTTACTAATTGTTGGGTCCTTCTTCTGGAGGATCACCGCCCCTGATTTCCGGATTGTATTCTGGAATGTTGGCCTTAAAGATTAAGTAGCACTCATAACATGTGAATTTTGTATGGGTATTTAGCCGGAACACAAATTTGGCCATTTCCTTCTATGTAAAACAAACATAAAACAATTGGTTAGTGTTTATTTGGAAACAACTTTTCAAATATCATAACTATTTTTGATGACTTACCATAATCACAATTGTCATGTGTTGTGGAGCATACCCATGAATCCTTCTTTGAATGTCAACGTACTTGCGTACCGCTATGTCAATTTGAGAAATCCGTTGTTGAACTTGTCGTCTCATTTGGTTATTAACATTTCCAAACGCTTGTACAAAGCCGTCGAACACCAGAGAGTTCTTGAACATCTTCAATAGGCAGAGTAGCATCATTTACAAATGCTGTGGTGATTGCAACATCTTCTTCTACAGTATACCCAACCATTACTATGTTATCTTCAGGAACAAAAATGATAGGAGATACAAAGGATATTAAGTTTCATATTTGTGTTGAGGAAGCTTATGACAATTTATAATAGGCATTGAAAGTAGCCGTTAAAATTTAGCCGTTACAAAGAAGCCGTTAAAGTAGTCGTTACAAAGTAGTCGTTGGTAAAAGAAAAGGAAACTACATTACTGAAACTCAAACAAAACATTACTTAAATAAAAAACAATGAAACTAAGCTATTAAAAATAAAAATCTAAACTCAATAACCTAAAACTAAAACACGCTATTAAGTAAAACTGCAACTGATTCGGTCCTAGGCTCTCCTACTGCTTAGTCAATATGGCATTCTGTTTTAATTCACATTTGGAGCCAACAATTCTAGATTCATTTGCATTATTTCCATTTATTCTCTTTCTCGATTATGTTCAATTTGTTGTTGTGTTGTATCTAGCAACCTTTCCATAATTTGTTTTTGTTGTAGCTGATGAGGTGTGACTGTCATTCCGGATTCTTTTAGATAATCAACAAGTTTACTGCCTGCATCGCTCATTTGGGAATCTTGCGATGAGGGTGTAGTGGGTGTGCTTGGTCCCGAGCCCCTTTTGGAAGCAGTGTTTTTCTTCGCAGCTTTTGACTTGCGTTTATCGTCTTGTAATCCACCATACAACGATCCAGGTATTGTAGTTTGGTTCGTACTAGGAGTATATCCTTGTGGAAAATGGATACCGCAAGGGACATTAAAAGCGTTGGTACCGGGAGTATATCCTTGATTTGCAAATGGAGTTTCGACAAATTGGCTTGAAGATGGATTCTGAGAAGCTGAGGTTTGACCATAAAACATACTTGAGGTATTTCCAACATATTGAGATGACAGAGGACAAGAATCCTGATCCATATCTTCTTCTACACCTACTTCTACATTTGGAACATCTTTAAGAACTTCATACTCAGCATCTCGGGTAAAGCTTTTTTTTGTGCATTTCAATATAAAGACTTCTCGCCCTTATCATCTACATCAATGTAATCAAACCATTGATAAGATGTACATGAATTAAATTGTTACAAAAAACATACACAATAACTATGATGACATATTTAGATAACATATCCAGCTATTAAGGTCCAAGCACGGATCACTTGCATTGACTCTTGCAACATAATCAGAAAAATTATCCACTTCCGATTTGATTATGCTAAACCTAATACGAACACTTTTTATTGTGCGTACGTGTGGATTCCCACCACAAGCTTCTACAAATTTGTTAAAAAGGGTTTTGTATAACTCATTCATATCTTTAGAATTACTTCCATTTAGACCACAATAAATAGTAACAATGTGAAAATCTTCCAAATGAGTAAATCTCACTTTGTGTTTTCTTTTTTGGGATTGAGGTTGCAACATTATGATGAGATGAGCAAAGGAAAAATAAAAAAACTCTCAAAGAAGATAATTTGAGAGATTTAAGTGAAAAAACTATTTGTAAGAAGAGGAGTTGGAGTGATTTGAATAGAGAGTAAGAGTTGTATTTATAGAGGATTTTTGAGAAGATTTTGAAAATATGACTGTTGCGATCCGACGGTGGAGAGGATAAAGCCGTAATGAATAATGGATGGTTAGGATGGGATGTTGGAGAGGTGTAAAGAAAAAAAGGTCAAAAAATAAAATAAAATCGGATACGGAAACGGATACTCAGTTACCGTCAAATATGCTACGAAAACTGAGTACTCGTCCCAACGGCTGAGTTTCCGTAAAGCATAAATATTGACAGAAACCGAATATCCGTCACATTTCCCTTCTCTACTAGGTGGATAAGGGATTTCCCTTAAATTGTAGGGATATGAGAGACCATAGGTTGCCATTTTGGATTTTTCCCCACAAATAAGGGATAGGGAAAGGAAATAGGGCACTAAGGTGCTTGGCCGTAGGTAAAATGCTAGCAGTGGCTTATTCGGTAATTTGCGATAAGAACCAGGACAACATCGAAATTTAAGTGTTTATTCTTTTGATTCTATTCGTGGAGAGAAACGGGTTGTGCGACATTAAACCCGTGAAAAACCCTCACTCATATTTCTCTCTGCCCAACTCCATTTGTCTTTTTCTTCCTCTTCTACTACCCCAATCACAAACCCTAATACCTAGATCTATACATTCCTGCGCTTTAAATCTTCTTACAATCTCTCTACGAAGTTGAAGACAGAATGATCACCAAGCCCCTAAAAACCTAAATCTATAGATTCTTGCGCTTTAAATCCTCTTACAATCTCTCTACGAAGACAAAATGATCGCAAAACCCCTAAAAACCTAAATCTATACGTTCCTGCGCTTCAAATCTTCTTACCATCTCTTTACAAAAGGTACTTTACTTTCGTTTTGGTCTTTTAAACAAAAGTTCCCGAAATCTTATGTTTTTTGAGTTTTTGATTTGAAATTTTTATCTGTTAGTGTTATATTGCTTACTGAAATTGAATTCATGGATATTGTTTCTTTGTTTGATGTAGGTATGGGAGAACCAGCAGAATTAATAAACGATAGTATTGATTTTAGTCGTAAACTTAAACTTTTAGATGGAGACCACTCTTGAGCATTGCAAATAGTCTCACTACAATCATTTCCTTCATTGTACCTCATTTTCCTTCATAGTCGCCCGTTAAAAACTCCCGAAGATGCTTCAGAACAAGCTTTTGTAGGGATTGATTGCCACCACGTTTTAGGTTATCTTGGAGTATATAGGTTTAAAGGAATACATATGGATGTCTTGAACCTATATACTCCAAGATAACCTAAAACGTGGTGGCAATCAACCCCTACAAAAGCTTGTTCTGAAGCATCTTCGGGAGTTTTTAACGGGCGACTATGAAGGAAAAGGAGGTACAATGAAAGAAATGATTGTAGTGAGACTATTTGCAATGCTCAAAAGTGGTCGCTTAACGAAAGATTTTTTACAAATAAT
Organism: Papaver atlanticum; assembly: GCA_023531105.1. Taxonomy (NCBI): domain Eukaryota; kingdom Viridiplantae; phylum Streptophyta; class Magnoliopsida; order Ranunculales; family Papaveraceae; genus Papaver; species Papaver atlanticum. The sequence continues at coordinate 2,127,291 of JAJJMB010010755.1, read as the reverse complement.
CAGGTAAGAGTTTTTTTTGTGTTTATTTAACTATTTTTGTTTAAATAAATTGATTATAACTTTTTTTGTTAGAGAATGATAAACCATTCTCTTGCTGACATATGCCAGTTATTCCGTGGTCAGATAATAGTGAATGTTAGCTAATAGTACATGATAATTGTGAATGTTAGCTATCATGGTGTAAGATCGTATTCTTCTTCTCTATGTCGTTGTAATGTCCGGTCATGTACTTACGGCGATCTGCTGCTCCGGCCACGCTATTATCTGCTAGTACTTCTGATACTTCATCTACAGATGCTGATGCTTCAGATTTGGGTAAATCAAGATCAAGTTTTTCTTTCATGGTTATTTGCTGCTTTAACAGAGGAATGTCATTCTCAGGTGCTTGATTGCACTTTCTCTCATGAAGTATGGACAAGATTGGAACATAACTACACTGCCACAGCTAAATCATGTCTGATGCAGTTAAAAACATATCTTATTCAACTCAAGAAAGGACCTGAATCCATGTTGTTTACTTCCACAAAGCTAGATCTCTTTCATTTCGACTTGCTCAAATTGATCGTCTTAACACTGATGAGGATCTTGGGTTTCATATTTTACAAGGATTACCCTCGTGAGTTCAATGCTTTTAGTTAATACGCAGCAACTCAAGAACCTAAATCTTGGATTACTTCTTGTAGAAGAAGCTAGAGTAACATCCGACTCAAGAGTTGATCCATCCACGCAAATGCCTCTGAACAACAGTATCACCATCAGGTTCATTCTAATTCCTCTTTTGAGAATTCTCAATCACATGCTTATATGCCTCATTCATGTAATTACTCACCTAGTTCAGGAAATTACTCTCCTCTTTTTGATAATTACTCATCTCCTCCTGTACAATCCAATTGGTCTTCCCATCCCTCTCGTGGTAGTTTCAGAGGTGGTTTTCGAGGTAACGGATCTGGTGGGAGGTTTATAGAGGTGTTCGTTTTGATAATGGTGGTTGTTTTGGCAGATCTAATGGCGGTCGTTTTGGCAGATCTAATGATATGACTTTTATCCACCTTCTCCATGATATAACTTCAGTTTTGTTCAAAACCTTGTCACTCAGCTCAAGAATGCAGATACAGCTATGCTACCTCTGATACGTCAATGATTCAAGCTTACCATACTGCTTCTGATGGTTACCATGATACATTTGATGAGTTTTGGTGTCCAGAACCTGAGGCATTTGCTGTTCACAATGATGAAGCCTCATCAGCTAATACTGCTTGGGTACCAGACTCTGGTGCAACACATCACTCACCTCTGACTTGTCAAATCTTTAGCTTCATTCTGAATATCAAGGAACAGATCAAGTCGTGTTGGAAATGGCTCAGGTGACATGTTAAGGATGGCCGCTATCATCTTGACTTTACTGCTGCTCAACTGAAGCAGGTCTTCTCCAGCAACTGTTGTTTCTTCATGGCACAATAAACTTGGTCACCCTGCTTTTCATACTCTAAAGCACGTTTTGTTTTCCGTATATGAGCATGGCTCTACCTTTTTTATCTGTATCTGAAAACAATGTTCATAGTCCTCTGGATTTAATCCACTCAGATGTATGGGTATCTCCCCTTTGTTCAGTTAATGGATTCAAATATTATGTTTGGCTTATTGATTCATATAGCAGATTTACTTGGTTGTATACTTTGACATATAAATCTGAAGTTTTGCCCACTTTCATCAAGTTCAAAGCCTATGTGGAGACATTGTTTTCTAGAAGAATCAAACTTGTACAATCTGATAAGGGAGGTGATTACATGCCAGTGCTGCAAGCCTATTCTGATGCTGATTGGGCTGGAGATCTCTTGGACAGAAGATATATCTTGGTGATCAGAAGTAGAGGTCAGATTCTCGTTCAAGTACTGGAGCTGAGTATCGTGGATTCAGTCTCTCATGAATGAGCTTGGTTTTCTTTCTCCTCGTGCTGATATATTTACAAGACGGGCAGTCTACTTCTCGTTTTTCTTTCCTTACTCAAGCTCAGTGAGGGAGTTAGAGAATGATCATAACTGATCATTCTCTTGTTGACATGTGCTGGTTGATAGTATTCTTTTTCTGTGTCGGTTGTCTTTAGCTATTTGTAGCTGCGTACTATTTTGTACCGAGTCAGAAAGAAACGCAAAAGAAATCAGAGCAAAGTTCAACAACTTGTAAAGCTAGATTATAACTTTTTTTGTTGCAACTTTTTGTTTTTGTTTTGCAGACATATCTTGTTAGCACTGGAGGAATTGAAATACATAGATGAGGTTAAATTTCACGGAAGCTTGTCAGTGGACAAAGTTGGGATACTCATTACGCAAGATGGAAAAATTCATGCGAAGGTTTTTGGCGTCAGCTACAAGACACCAGGCCTCTCTGCAGAAGATGGTAAGAGTCTATTTTTAGCTGCCTTTTGATTGATTGATTGGTTGTTATTTTGAACATCTATTTTGATTGATTGATTGTTGTTTAGAACAAGGTCTGTTCTGTTTGTTTGTATAATGTTCAGATCTTGATGGTCATAGTTATGTTTTTTTTGTTTGCTGCATGTTCTTGAGCCTGGTGGTGTTCTTTTTATTCCTTCATGAAAATTATTGGCTGATTCTAGATCTGAGGTTTTTAGATTTTTGCATAGTAATCAAGATTCATTATGGGTGCACAGTATGAATTGATTGGTTAACCATTGTATGCAAAACTTGCACAAAGATATATGTATGCTACTGCAACAGTAAACTTTGAGAATGAGTTTGTTGCAGGTGTGTTGGCTCGTCAATGCTCACATCTGTTCCATTCGGTATCTCACAATATGTGAAATGATGCTAAGCTTAATACTAGTATATCAATGCGTTAAACTTAATTCAGTGTTTGACAAGGTGACAAGCCTAGTATATCGATGTGTACTCTCGTTGGAGGTGAAGTTCATATCCACTGCTGTCACGTGTACATATGTACCCTTTACAATACATTTTTATCCTGTCTCCCCGTCTGATAATACTTGAAGTGCCTGAGTTTTTCTTAGCTTAACTGTTCTACCCATAAGAACAGTAGTCCTAGAAATGCAAGGCGGAATTCCAGAACTTTACCTTAAAGCTAAAATGAAAAACCATTGTCAAACCTTGATTTCATTTGGGTTCTAGTTATAGACATTCTATGACTAGACATTGTCTGACTAGTGTGGTGTCTGTAGATTGTGTGGAGTCCAATAGTTTAGATTCATGCACCACAAATCCAATTTATCGATATGTGGGCAATCCTTTAGATGTGAATGATTTAGAATTTACACTACAACAGGGCTCAATTTGGGAAGAAATGATGAAATTTTCTCAAAGATCTTGCTAGATCTGAGAAAATGTTATTAATCGCAGGTTCTAGCTCTTCTTCATTATTTCTTCTTTCTCAAGATATATGGGAGTAGTCAAGTCTCTTTCTTTGGCTAACTTTTGTCCCTTGGCATATTAGGATTAGAATTTTGTGGTGGTGGTTTTTTCTTTCTTTGCTATTCCTTGTTAAAAAAAATAGGTAATGATTGGAGAGACAGCTCCTTACAGGTTTTAGTTTTCTTTTGGGAGATTTTGGGTTTACTTATGAGATCTCCTTATTATAAGTTTTCGTCTCCCCCTTATTTCTTTTGCTTCAGCTTTATGGCTTTCTTGTTTTAATTTTGCAGATTTCGTAGACTTAGGAAGATTAATCGAAGATTGTTTCCAACTGTCCGGTCTTCCTATAGCAAATCATGCTGAAGCTCGTAACTTCACAGAGAGGTTGAACGTTGGGAATGCTCTTCCTATGCATGCTGTTAGTTTATGGACCTGTTATGAGCAAAATGCTTCCGATTTACTGCGCCATCCCCTCTTTTGGGATGGAGCAAAATGCTTGGATTTTATCATGAGGCTAGGCAACTTGCTGGTGTGGATAAAAGGGGTATCCAAAGCTGCCAATTTTCGAAAAACATTCAGATCCACTATGGATATTCTTATTCAACCTTGGCAAGCATCAGTGGATCCTAAAACACAAAAACAGGTAACCAAAGGAACATATGGCACTTTCAATTATATGTCATCCACAGATTTACTAAAGATGATGCGTCACAAACGGGTTCATTTTCTAGAGCTTAAACCAGGTGCTCAGGTTAGTTTTGATAGGATTCTCAGAGATTAATCTTTTCTTTTTTTTTTAAATTGCTATTATTGCTTTATCAATAATTTACCCCTTATTGTGATTATATTTTGTTTTATTAGTCATTTTACGGGGAGCTAGCTGAAGAATTCTATGAGCATTTTCGAAGCGATTATCCTGATTTGTTAATGAGAGCCTATGATGCATTGGAGCAACATATAGCATTGTTGCCCAACCTTCCTAATGGATACTATGATGACCCTCTTCTCATCTGATATGGGGTAAGCATCTTTCCTATTTTTAATGGTCACACTGAAAGCATGCATCACCTTTACTAAAAATAACGATACACATTGTGATTTTTGCTATGCATGGTTTTGGAACCCATCCACATGATGGAGCTGTTCTTATTTCTATCCTCTTATTTCTTACAGGGAGGTTTCCTTGAGCAGATAATGGTGGAGATACCTCTTTTGTGGGGGCAGAAGTTCTTAATCTTCCACTTGTTTCTTTTTTGGAGAGAGCCGTTGTATAGTAATAGGAGGAGTAACCTTTTTAGAGATGAAATGCAGTTACAGTACAGGAGAAAAGAATGCACAGTCAACATTCATACGATTCACAACAGTGATACAAAAAAAGACGGCAACTTTACTAATTTGTCTCAATGAAAATGGTGACATTACAGGGACAGCAGGAGTAACATGCAGATCGGACAGTTTCAGAGACGCGCATTCAGTAGGAGTCATTGCAGCTCTGATGATGGCAAGACGAAAAAAACTGAAAGAAGTCACACTGGAACTAGAAGATACAAAAGTCAGAAAAGCAATCAACAAGAAGATGGAGAACAAGGAGGGGACACAGGAAAATATTATTTTCAGCTCTCTTAAAAACTTATTTGATTACAACATTTATATAAGATGTAATAGCTATAATAGGCTGCTAAGGCAAAACCTACCAACAAGCGCAAATATCTTCCTCAGTCACCAAAGTGTCGGTGAAAATGCGGTAGATCAAACTAAACTATGAGATTTATAGTGGGCCTATGAGATTTATTTGATTCAAACGCTGCTTTCTGTAAACCATCTAAAACTTCATTTTCTTTTCTAAGTTTTATTAAAGAAGGTCAATAACGTTCTGTCTTAATTAATGGACCATAAATTTACTAAACTAATTTGTTAGAAAAATTAAAATTGGGCATAACAGTTTAAAACAACCCGATAATGTGGACCTTGACCATTATGTTCAGGTAGAATTGACCCCGGTTAAGGATTTTCCTGGTATAATCTTATTGTTGTATTACGTCATTATAAAATCAATTTTATAATTAAAAATACTTTATTTAGTGATGTTAAGAAATTATGAAGTGTTTTTATCAAATTGAAAACGGGCACCTAGCTCAGCTGGCCATCTCTGTTTCCCAAAGTTTCATACGCTTCAGGAGGTCCCAGGTTTGAGCCCCCAATGACGTAATATTACAGGAATTAATATGGAAGGTAGAGTTAGCTTCCCCCTTGTGACACAATCTCAGCCCCACCATCCGCTTCGGCTCCCTTGGCTAGGTTACCCATAAGGCTCGCTGGTAGGCTAGCACAGCAACCTGTACAATTAATGTAGTAGTATGTTAATGTAATACTCTTTATTTAATAATAATAAAATATTTTAAAAAATTGAAAATAATTTATTTAATGATGTTAAGAAATTATGAAGTGTTTTTATCTAAAGAAAAGCGGTCCAATTATACTAATATGTTTCCTTTTTATTAAAATCACTCGTGCATAACGTATACCGCATTTTTATCAAGGGACTCCATTACAAATTTTTATGATCAAAAACATTTTATTTGCGTTCAAATCATCGATGCATTATGATATGGTTTACGCGTGTGTATTATGGTATGATTTTTTTTCCTCCAATGTTAATTATTTAATTTTATGAGATTGTTGTGCTTAGGATTTTTATGTTGGACTTTTTAGCTATCGCGACAGTGGTACTAGAATGTTTTATGCAAACAATAATCAAGATGTTGTTTTAAGCATGAATTGATAAACCTTAGAGTTAAGGTTTTGCAATTATCGACCTATTGTGATAACGGCATTATATTAGTTATTTGGTTATAACTACAGTGATATCTAAACATTTTCTCCATGATCGCAATTTTCAGTAAGCGCCACATGATTTATTTATTTTTGGGTACATACTTTCTTAAAGTGCATAGTTATTTGAAGTCTTAAATTTTTGTTGCAAAATTGAGTAACCCTAATGGATTTTTTATATTTTTAATGCTTAATCAAATTATGTTATTTTATGTCTAAAGTTCAGTGCATTAAAAAAGATATATAATAATAATAATAATAATAATCCCCGTTTCCCGAAGTTTCATGCACTTCAGGAGGTCCCAGGTTCGAGTCTCCAATGGCGTAATATTACAGAAATTAACCTGGAAGGTAGAGTTAGCTTGCTCCCCTTGTGACACAATCTCAGCCTCCCATCCGCTTCGGCTCCCTTGGCTAGGTTACCCATAAGGCTCGCTGGTAGGTTAGCACGGCAACCTGTTCAATTAATGTTGTAGTACGTTGTTGGAGCTTAGCTTGTTAGGCTTCCAACTAGTTAATGTAATACTCTTTATCTAATAATAATAGTAATAATTTATAATAATAATAAAGTATTATTGTCTTTGGATTAATTTCTTATATTTATGAAAATGATATCCCTCACTTATTTTAAGCACCCTTCATCTTTATCTACATTATAACCTTTATCTATGGTGATCCTTGAAACTAGTAACGAATTTAACTAGCGATGCAGCAAAGAATTTTCTTCACTACACCAAATTTTGGGATTAGAAACATAATGAAACCGTTATGAATCAGGGTTGTAACGGAAGTCGCCTGTTTCAAAACAGGGTGTTACAAAGTTTTCGCAACGGCAATGCCTTTAAGAATTTTGGGTTGTAACGGCGTTAGTAGCAGCCTGAAGCCGCTACGAGTGACACATGGAACAGCTTGTAGCCGTTACAAATTTTTATAACATGGTGGTCGGAATATCTTCATGCCGTTACTCCGTGGCAAATTATTAACATGCAGGAGCCGTTACTACGTGGCAAGTTGAAACAGCTTCATGCCGTTACGAACTTTTTTGTAACAGCAAAAAATTTACTGCCGGATCAATTTTGACCAGGTCAATATAGGCCGGTAGTTCATTTTCCGCAGGAAATAGCCGGAGTACAATTTTTTTACCTGCATAAATCTTTCATTCAACCACATTAATATCTTTCATTCAACCACATTCATCAAATCATATTACATTCATATCAACAAGACCATAAATTCTTTTAAGTACCAAAATTCTTCTAAGCACCAAAGTTCTTCTAAGTATCAAATTCTAGGTTACAAACTTACCAAGTCCACATAAACTTCCTACATAGAAATTTACAAAATTCAAAGAACTTCCTACATAGAAACTTACAAAAATTGTAGCTGCTAAGGGACCTAATGACTGCACAACAGAGCATCATTCAATTAACCTGCAAACCTATGACAAACAATGGTTAGAAACTAAAAGGGAATGTACTCGAACGTAATAACTCAACCCACCTATGAAGATATAATAACTAACGATAACATTTCATTTCAGTATCCCGTTCTACACTGTCAAAACCTCGCAGTGGACAGACTATAACCTAAAACATTTACCGTTCTTAGGTTGTCTTATATTGATCTGGAATTCCGCAATAGGGTCCTTCCTGTGTAAACGTCTTCCTTAATCCATTTCATTCATTGTTTCACGCGTAGACATCTGTCAACAAGAAGAAATATTGTAAATATACCATTGTCAATGTTAACTGAAATAAAATCAATGAAAGCAGACATCAAATTTGCTTACTTCAGGCAGATCTTGTATTGCATCCCCAAGCAGTAATGCATTCATCAAATTTGTAGGAAACTGAGACCAGATGAACCTGATTGGTTATACATCATAAGATAAAACAATATTTAGTGTTAGAAGAGCAAGACGACAAACGGTTCAGAGTAAAAGGTATCTCGGTTCTCAGGACTTCATTATAATGCTCAAAAGGTGATGCATCAAGTTTTCTTATCAAGTAAGACATGTATCAAGAGTTCAGATTTATCATTGGTTAATTTAAGGTAGCTGCCCACCTTGATGATCCTCCCTGCAATATTTAATTTCCATTCAAACTCTGAGCAGCTCTAGCATCTTCAAGATGTGCAAACTGGACAAAACCAAACCAAATCCTTTGCAGTGTCCAGTCTCCTGGTCAAGAGGCAACTGCACCAGCTCCACATCGAACAAAGAGATACCTGCAAACTTTTTTGCCCTGTAAATAACACTTTCTCATTAGATCAATCCAGACTGGCAGGAGAGTAAAGACGTGTGCCCAGAGTGTAAAGTTAGAAGACAAAAGAAACCACCATACCTGAATACCAATTTTTCGCCAACATTTTTCTATTATATAAACTCCATATCGGCCCCAGTTTCTGGAGTACAGGATGATCGCTTCTCCTTGAAAGACCTCAAAGTTGGAATGTCTATCAGTTTAAACATTCAACAGCTTAATCATCAACCAACGTGTAAGCCCAAGTGCAGGAGATCTTTCAATGATACACAAATAAGACATGCATTATAAAAATATGTATTTTCACTGCATTAGAAAATGGGTAAAAGAATCGCTTTTCACTATCAACGTTGAATGGATTCAATTGCCAGGAAAGGAAAGGAAAAAGCAAGAAAAAATAGAACAGACCTCAAAACACGTACTGAATATCCTTTTCAGCAACTAATACGCAGTACTTCATTATATTTCTCAAACTTCTGATCAAATATTGCTCTTTTTTGGTGCGTTTATTGCCACTGAGGTATCTTCCCCCACTGTTCACCACAGTCAGACAAAGGATTTCATTAAATTAACCATTAGAATCTATGCAATAAACATTAACATGAGATAGCAGATAAGCAAAAACGACCTAGACCAACACAAAACATGTACTACATACAATATCAAAACAAGAGTATGTGCTGGATGCAACGTCATACCATAGAGATTCATTGCAGCGTAGTCTTCCTCTTTTCAGCTCGACATAGCAATAGAAACATCTAAATTAGCACCACCACCATATAACTTAAGAATCATGCTTAAGTTATAACTACTATTTAAGATTTGCAATAGTAATAGCAATCGAGGATTTAAGTAGATAGTGAATACTTATCACGGGCATTTTCCTAAGGCTTACAAGTATAAAAAAAAAAAAGACCAACATAAGCATAAACATATCTCTAGCTCAAACAAAGAGCTCCATGAGAATTTGATAGAAGATACACATTGTAAACAAACCTCGGTTCCAACTTTAAAAGGGAAAGCAGGATCAGCAAGCATTCGGCTCCGAAGCATAGAACATGACCTCATTAAAAAATCTAAGGGCCAAGATGAACCCTACAATCAAAAAAATCATACAAATACATATCAAAAGAATCATCAAGAAGAGGAACTTCTCGAATACCAAGTAAGTACGATTCAAAATAACGAAAACCCTTCTGCCAATATAGTAAAGTGGCAGTAGGAGCTCCGGGCTGAGAGAATATAATGTACAGTAAGAGTCAAGGTTCAAAAACCTATGATAATATTAACAAAGCAAAGACCAAAGAGCAAACAAATATGCAGGAAAAATCATTTTTTACATGATATTGCGGGCTAGTTCCCCATGAGCCAGAATTGCCATCTTCCCAGCTATCCCTAAGTTGATTTTGCCACAATTCAAAGAAGTCAGCTCATTAAGAACCAAGATACAGCAGAAAGCCAAACAAGCCAACGGTCTGCCAATATGTGAGTTTGTTGAAATAAAATCAATCAAGGAAAAAAATCATGAACTTCTCGCAGGAAAATCTGAATAACTACGATTCAAAGTCATACCTCAAATAAAAAACCGAAACCCTAGTTTTCTATTTGCTTCTTTACAGAGAAGAAAACCGAAACCCTAGTTTTCTCTTTGCTTCATCAGACCTTCCAAGACCCTAGTTCTTCAAAGTTCTTCAGTACTTCAAACCCTAAAATGAAATCAGAAGAAACAAATAGTATTAGATTTAATTGAAGAAGAGAGACTAAAATCGATTCACAGATGAAACTAATCGTATTAGATTAACAGATTCACTGATTAACAAATCGTATTAGAAAAAAAAAAATGAATGAAACCCTAAAAAACAGACGATTGAAAAACAATTGAAACCCTAAAAATAAAAAAACTTATGATGCCGAACACTTACACAGATCGATTACTGTAGATTATTGAAGATGATTGAGAGGTTTCTGTGATGGTTTCTTGGCTAATGGTTTCACTAGGGTTTCATCGATTCATCGGCAGCGAGGAAGAGAAGAGAGGCAGGACTCAGGAGCAGAGAGAAAGAAAATGAAATATGAAAATTCGATTCATCGATTCACCAAGGCATAGGAGGAAAAGCAATAGCAGGCATGTGAACGGCACACGTATGGGAGGAAATATCCTATGGTGTTACCATCTTGGGTGGAAAAATAATAGCACGCCTGTGAATGGCACACGCGAAAACTGCAGGTGTTACGATCCTAGTGTGACCAAGCGTGTGAATGGCACGTCTAAAAAAAAGTTCGTAAAGGCTGCCCCGTGTTACGAATTATTATTGCATTCGTAACGGCTGCATCCTGTTACAAATATTTCGTAACGGCCATTTGTACCGGGAAATTCGTATCGGCTCATAAACCGTTACAAATTTTAATTACTAATCCTGAAATTTTGTGCAGTGCTTCAATGAAATTTCAATATTGAAACATACTTATAGACTTGCTTAATGCTCGATTTTGGGTTACGAAAGGTTCATGATGTTTGGTTGTTTTTCAATTAAGGGGTGTTGATTTTTTTCACAATTTATGTATGACATGCTGATGCTTTTGAATAAATGTTTGTGATTAATGTTTCAGGGTGACTCATAAATGTTTACAATCGACTAATTTTATGATCAGATCAAGCATGTCCATATCATTGAGTGGGACCATGCAGTGTCATAATAAAAGGTAGTGTGATATTTGCAATTGTACATATTTGCTAGATTGTTTAGTTCATGACGGTGATACTAAACTCTTATCTTGTAACTGTTGTATATTTTGAGTCCTATTAGTTTGGTTTAACGATTAGAACAATGTTGCTCACAAGTAGTTTTGGTTCACACATTTAAATAAGCATTGAGGTATATAAATGGTTGTCTAAATGTTTTATATACATGTGAAATAATATCCACCCATAGGTGACTACAATTCACAATGTTTTTTTTTTTTTTGCTTAATAATAAAATTTTATTGATACCAAAAGAGATTACGAAAATTTACTCAAAGTAAAAAGAAAAAACACTCATGAATGAATGTTTACAAGCAAACAATCACTTAACTCACCCAAATCTGTAATATGTTTTATCTGGATTTTCCAGATTGAACAAAAAAGAAGGTTTATTCAAGAAAACTCTCTTCTCACCTCTAAGTAAAGTAGCCCCCATCTTTTCAAGACTATCAGCAGAGAAATTTACTTCTCTGTAACTGTGTATAAACGTAAAACTGACAACTGTATCTACTATTTTATTCCATCTAGTGTGCACATACCAGGGAATTTTCCTGGCTGCAAAGGAACTGATGACTGATGTAGAATCCCTTATTGCCCATTCACATGCATTTATTATAGCAAAAACCTCTGCCATGTAATTAGTTGCAATGCCCATTCCACCTGCAACAACTATCAAAACAGTACCTGCACTATCTTTGCCAACACGCCATATCCTGCATCTCCAGGGTTATTTCTTGCAGCCCCATCACAACATAATAGAATTTGATTTCCGGTGGGTAAAGAGAAGAAACACTCCTGGATTTTATAATTTTTCACTCTCCTGCATTTCATGCCAAAGGTTTTAAGGATTTGCAAGTCCTCCACTGTATTCCACATACACCCCTTCATCCTGACTTCACATTCCTTGGTAAAATGAACTATTTTCTTCTTCAATTCCTCTGCATTCGGATGTGCACCATCATAAACTACTCTGTTTCTAAGAAAACATAGTTCCTTCGTAGTTATGAAAGCAGCAGACCTCCAAATTTCTTTTACAGCTGGAATTTTGGATCTTGCCAGAGTAAGAACCTCCTCAAAAGATATAGGATTAAATAATGCAAACATTCCACCTAGCCATTGCCAAATTTTCTTACTAAAATTACAGTACCATAGTATATGGCCAGTAGATTCTTCAGCATGATTGCAAAAAGAACATCTTGATGCCAGATTGAACCCTTTTTTCCTCATGTTCTCATCTGTGGTCCATACACCTCTCACCACCTTCCATATATTGCTTGATACACTAGGATGAATTGTGTGCTTCCAAATCTGTTTGGTCCATTGCAGCTCAGGATATTTCTTCCTTACACAGTTCACTGCAGTTGCAACTGTAAAATCTCCAGTTTTTGACCATATCCAAATTCTCCTATCCTTCTTCTCATCCACCACTGGTAGTTCATTTACATCCACCATGTTTGAAATTTCAGAAGGTATTATCCATTCACAATTTCTTAATAATTGCTTCACCTTAAGATAAGGTTATGTAGCATAAAAGAATTATCAGGATACAATGTTCTTAATGGCTTACTTGTGATCTAGATATCATTCCATACTGAGATACTTTCTCCATCTCCCACCAGCCATTTTGAGTTATTAAAAACTTCATCAAGAACCCATTTGATCCCAATCCATATAGAGGACTTCTTATAATAATTTATCCACACACCATGTTTATCTTGAAATTTAGCTTGAATTTTTTTTTCCCATTCATCATCACCATTCTGCATTTTCCAAGTCAGTTTCATGAGTAGTGATTTGTTGATTTATTCTAAACTTCTCAATCCCAGACCACATTCTGCAAATAGAGCATTTACCTCTTCCCATTTTACTGTCAGTAATTTTTTCTTTGATGGATCCCCTGACCAAAGAAAATTTCTAATTATTCTATCACACTCAAGCAAGACTTTCCTAGGCCATTTATACACATACATATTGTATACTGGTATACTGCATAACAAATGTTTCACCAGGATAAGCCTTTATTGAAAAGATAACATTTTATCCATCCAACCAGGCATCTTGTTCTGTAGTAAATCCACACAGTCCCAAACATGACATGATTTAATTCTTCCTGGTATCAAATTAACTCCCAAATACTTATCTGGAAACTTTAAAAGTGGCATGCCACAATTATCAGCAATTTGAACTTTTCTGCTATCAGAAGTGCCTCCCACAAAGCATTTTCTTTTTTCCATACTTCCTACTTGACCAGATGATTGTTGGTAATCCTATAAGAGTATTAATAATTTATCAATATTTCTCTTATCACCATTACAGAATAAAAAAATGTCATTAGCAAAGAAAATATGTGAAGGTTGAATGCCATTTCTATTAACCTCAATTTCCTCTCTTGAACCAAATAAGATACTCTCATGCTTAATATTTCCTGAGCAATAACAAAAAAAAAAGGTGATAGAGGATCACCTTGCTTTAAGACTCTACCAATAGAGAAATATCCTGTTGGACCACCATTAACCATAATAGATATTCTAGTGGACTGAAATAACACTTGTAACCGGTGAATCAGTTGAGCTGAAAAACCAAAAGATGACATAGCTTGAAATAAGAAGTCCCAGCTAAGAGAATCATAAGCTTGTGTTATGTCCAACTTCAGACCTACATTACCACCTCTTCTAGTTGTCTCCATTTAATCTATTAGTTCAGATGCTAACACAATTTGATTTTGTATGTTTCTCCCCTTAATGAAATCCCCTTGATGTGGAGAAACTACCTTCTCAATCACTTTCCCCATTCTGGTAGTAATTATTTTAGTTATTACTTTGAAGCAAAGATTACTTAAACCTATGGGTCTAAATTGAGTGGCTTCTTGGCACCTTGAACTTTTGGCAGAAGAGTAAAGAAATTTGCACTCATACCTTTAGGAATAAAAACTCTGCTCCAACATAATTGAATTGCCAAGATTATATCCTTACCAATTATGTCCCATGTGCTCTTGTAGAACTAACTAGCAAAACCATCTGGTCACTATCTGGATCCATATCATGAACTGCTCCATAGATTTCTTTATTTGTTGGAATAGCATCAAGCATCATGTTGTTTGCATCATTTATGACTTTAGGAATATTTTCAAATATATCATCAGCAAATAACACTTCTTGTTTTTTAAATTTATTTTCAAAATGCTCCACCAGAATATCTGAGATCTCTTGTTGAGTAGAAACAATGCTACCAACTGAACTTTCTAATTCTGTGGTTGCATTATGGCCTTGCCTTAACTTTATAGAAGTATGAAAAAAATTGGAGTTAGAAGCCCCTTCTTTTAACTTTATAGAAGTATGAAAAACAATGCTAGCTTTTTGTTGAGTTATTTCCTTTTTCTGCTGTAACAAAATTTCTTGTTTCCCTCTTGCAGTTATAAGTTTATCCATCAATGCTATATCATCTAGTTGTCTGTCTAAAATTAAAGCAGCATTAACTATTTCCTTTTCTGCATTCTGTAATTGAATTCTGACATCACTAAATACACTTGATAGACGCATTTATGTGTCTATTTTCATCTCTATTGTGTATATTGTTAGTACCCATTTTTGTACTTATTTTGGTATTTTACCTCTTTGTAGGTGTTTTTGGAGAAATAAGTTTTTACGGCGAAATTGGCTCGAAAAGTTGTTAAAGACACCTGGAAGGACATTTGCTATTCAGACTCTCACTTTGGATAAGGGGTAATCCATTTCCAAGCAGCTACTAAACACAGACCGGGACTGGATAGGGGGAGGTCATCTTCTCAAATTCAAAAAAATATTTTTGGCGGGAAATATTCCCTTTCAGTGACAAAATTTCAATCGGATGTTTGGACGTGATTTAGTGAGATTCAATCCCTGAAACTTAGTGGGTAGACGTGATATGACTATAGAAAGCTAGTATGGGTGTTCGGTTGGATCAGAATTGGCTGAATCGTGTCATGGAGCAAAACAGGGGAGTACGTGCAAAGGGAAAAGATATTCACGTGTCTGCTGTTGCTGGAGTGTGATGGGAGAGTTTGGAATGTTCTGTAAGAATGCTAGATGTGTGTAAGAGTTAAACAAGTAAAGAAATACAACTGCAAACGCGTGGAGAAGCTAAAACATGAAATTATTGCCGTGAGAATAAAAATAATAAAGAGAAGATTTTTTGAAGTTATGGAGGAGATTCGATGCATCTTTCGGGTATAAATAGATTATCCAGGTCATATAGAAGGATTGTCGAGAGTTTGGGGAGCTGAGAGAGCCAGAGAAGAAGAAATCACGAGTTGCAGAAACTCGGGTTCTGCTGTTTCTGCTGCTGCAGAACTGAAGAACACGAAGAACAAAAGCCTGTAAAGGAAAGTCGTTGAAAACTGTCGCTTAATTGCGACAGTTCCCAACTCCTTTCCAGCGACCGCGGAACAGTGTCTACAACACTTCTCTTGTATTGTTCATTTTGTGACAATTTTTGTGCGTCGCAAATTCCTGTTTTTCACTATTTTCTCCATTTTCACCATTGTAAACACTTTTTGAGCAAATAAAAAATATTTTGAGAGTGTCTATAATATGAGGAGCTAAACCTCAACACTGGGACGACGGAGGAGGCCGAACTTCATACATGGGTAAATTTGTTTTATTCTTTTTTATGACTTTTGCACTAATATTAATTGAAATATGATTTGATTAAATTAGTTGTCATTTGATTAGATGGGTCATGCTTAGCTTAGGTGATTTGATGTCCCATGCTTAACATTTACATCTAATGTTTTGAGAATCTACCTTGGCAAAAATAGAGTCCATGTTTATATTCTTGAGCTAAAATTGCTGAGAATAAATAAGTGAACCTTATGTTATGAAGATTGGCTAAATCCTTAGTCCCAGTACCTCTTGCCCATTGTTTAATATTTTTTTATATATTTTTATTAAATTTAAAAACTCAAATCTTCACAAGTCTTAGAGTTTGAATCCTATTTACCACTACTACAACAAAGTTGAAATCACATCAACACTCCAGTTCCAATCTTTAATGATTTGCTTCAATCTTTTTTAACTTATTCGGAAAAATGAGAGCAGTATTTCCAGATACCTCAACTTCCCAAGCTTCTTTGATTAACTTCATAAAATCAGGGTGACTAAGCCACACTTTTAATGCTCTGAAAGGAACATTTGCAGGTTTTGGCATGACTGCATTTATTCCTAATAAAGCACTATGATATGATGTCCCTCTAGCACCTACTTTATAACATCAACCAGGATAAAGATCCAACCATTTTGCATTGAAAACAGCTTTATCCAGATTGCAGACAATTCTCTTTGTACCAACTCTATTGTTACACCAAGAGAATTCAATTCCAGATTTTGGTGCTTGAATCAAACCAAAGACATGAAGACAATTATTAAATTCATTCATGGAAATAGTTTTAGGACTTCTTCCCCCTTTTTTCTCTTCAACACACATAATAGTTTTAAAATTACCAATGACAAGCCATGGTTTATCTAAAGAATTTAAGAATTCCAACTCCACCCAAAGCTCTCTTCTATCAACAGTTAAACAAGTTGCATGAACTCATGTTACTAATACTCCCCCAACATCGACAGTAATAGCTTGAGAAGAAATGGATACCACTGTAGGTGTAGTAATACTTGCACTCCAAAACATCCATATATTATCTTTTTTATTTGTAGTAGAATTATGAATTAACTTATAATGCATATTAGGTAAATTCAGCTTCTTCCAAAAATCAGAAGTTACTCTTACCTTCGGTTCAGCAACAAAAACTAAAGAAGGACATAAAGAATGAACCAAATTTTTTAGTTTGTTTTTGGCTTTTGGTCTCATCAAGCCTCTGACATTCCAAAATATCACTTTCATTTAGATGGTTGTGGTTGAGAAGAAAGGCTTCTAAGATTCCCATTTTTACTACCATTTGAACTTACATTAGCAGCTTGTTTTCTTGTTATGACTTTAACCACATTGCGATTCTTCTGTTTTATAGGGGCAATGTCAACTGAACTTGTACCACCCTTCCCCAATGGAGGCATCACTATGACAACAGAATTTAAAGAAGGAGAACTAGCAACAGCTTGAATTATTTTTTCTACTGATAAAGCAGGAAATTCACTATGTGAGTCCAAAATATATCCTGAAGTATTTGAAATTTACCAAAATTAATAAACTTTTCATGTTGATTGGAACTTTCTGCATCATTTCTCAATGGAGATATAATTGCTTCTATAACACTATCCACTACTTGTGCAATTTTCATATCTTCTGAAGTAATAGTTTTATCTTGTTGAGATAGTGAATTCATCTCAGCCATTTTCTCATTTGTAAAGAAAATATCAAAACCTTTATTCTTATGTTTATTGTTCACTCTTCTCCACACTTTAGGTACTTCCTTAGACACAACCGGTATGTCATGTTGTTTATCTTGCTCTTTCCTCTTGGATCGACATTCAGTAACATAATGGCCAGCAATAGAGCAATGATTACAAAATTTTGAGCAGATTTGGGATTTGCACTGCTTGTTCAAAACTCCCATACTTAGTCTCAACTTGCACCTTGCTAGGAATGGATTTTGTTAAATCATTTTCAACTAGAATTCTAGCATAATAACCAATCTCCCTCTTAAGAGTTGTTTCATATACCTTAACTGGTTTACCAATTGATCTACAAATATGCATCAGAATATTCTTCTTCCAATATTCAATACTCAAACCAGGGAATTGATCCCATACAAAAGTTGTTGTCGATTTCTGATTTGCAGGATTAAAATTGGGTTCCCATGCCCAAAGTTTTAAAGTTTGAGCTTCAACTGGCCAATAACCCTCTTAGATATAATGTTTATCTTCAGCATTATCTAACTTGATTATGAAAAAACCTTTACCAAGAGGAATAAATTGAATTATACCTTTTAGGCTCCATTCTTTTTTCAAAATCATCGCTGTAGAATCGAATTTAAGCTTTACTAAATCCAATCTTCCAATTAAGCTATATCTCCATTCATCCAAGCTTTCATCAATTAAGTCGTCTGGAATGAAACATACTGGATTGTTGGAAACCTTCTCAGGAATATTAACCGAATTGCTTTGATTCGAAAAATTACTCCCAAAATTTTGTGGTAATGACCTAGAAAAAAAAATCCGGTTAATTTTCCATATTTTTCGATGTGTATTTTGAGTTTAAACTGTAAGAATCTAACACCAATCATCAGATCTAATCAGAAAACACCTGAATTAAATGAAGTAAACACTGAAAACGAAAATTCGACGAAGAAATTAGTGACTGAGTTAATCGCCTGAGTCAACACCGAGACGCAGAGCTCTCCTCAAAACTCCCCATACCTAATAAAAAATGAACAATAATTCATAATGTATTAGGTTGAACATATTTAAAATTATTTCAGTTTGTTAATACATTTTTGGACGAGATTTTCCCACAAGTGATTCTAATTGTGTTACTTAACAGACATAACATTGTATCATGGGAATGTAAAATATCTACAAATATTTTTCACGCCTCATTTTGATCCTTGATAAGATTTTAGCCACAGGAGAATCTTATTGAAGGTGTGAAGCTACTGTAAGGTTAATATTCATGTATCTCTATTATAAATATCAGCTTTTGTTCTTATAAATTTTTTGATTATGATTATTTTGTAGACTTTTTGAGGGTCCAATTCTTGGAAGATTAATTATTTTATCACCTGATGATTTTCATGTTACTGTGCACATCTGCTAATTACATCATGAGTCTCAATATGTTCTCGAACATTTATTACTGAAATTGAGAAGCATAAAAGTGAAAATCATAAAGTGTAACAAAGGTGGTGAAAATTGTAGAAGGTATCACAAAACATGATAATATTCTGAACCTTTTGCATAGATATTCCAAAGGCTTGCTATTATTGCTGAATACACAATGACAACTTATTCTTGGCATAATGGTGTATAGCAAAAGGAGAAATCATACTTTTATGAGAATGGTTAAAAGCATGATGAGTTATGCATAATAATGGCCACACATCTGTGAATGTATGTTTTTTCTACAACTATGTAATTTAAATAGATTTTTTGAGTAAAGCAGTTTCAAATGACTAGAAGTGTTGGAAACCTAGTTTAATTCACCTTTAAGTTATAGTTGTTCAGTTGGAGGTCAGGGCTTACATTCCCAAGAATGAATTTGAATACTATTACTGGTTTATTGGTTTTCCTAAATAATCCAAATGGTATTCTTTAATGTTCTAACCGTAGTATGAAATTTATTGAAACCAAAAATATAAATTTACTATTGATGGGACTATCAATGGGAGTACGTGGATATATATGTTCAAAAAGTCATGATAATGATCCCTTTATTTAAGATTTCTACAGATATTGTGAATCTTATCATTGTCGGAAGGTAAGATAATGAAAGACCACAAATTACTGATCCAGTACTCCATAATAATACTAATTACAATATAGAATTTTTTTGATAGTAACATGAACCAACATTAATAAGGTCTCAAAGAGATTGAAAGAAAGTTATTCATGTTGTTTCAGTAATTTTCTTACAAGAATTTATTTCATTTTGATATGGAATGGCTAAGACACAAATATTATGTGTAATAATTTTGATTAATGGATTGATGCTATGTGAATGAAAATAAATGGTTGAAAGTTAAGTCTCGGATATTGTATAATTACTCGAAGGACACAAATCAGTTGTATGAAAGTGGATTTAACACGACCATAATAGCAATGTTAAACAGTATAAAGCAAGAATTGTAACCAAAGATATTACTCTGAAATGATGCATTGATCTCCATATAAGTTTTTCTCTCGTGTTAAAGAAAAACTTATTCACAATTATCATAATATTATTAGTAGCTCAGTATGACCTAAGAGTTACATTAATAAAATGTAAAAATGGCCTTTATTACTGACAAACTATGAAGAAAATTACGCGTGTTAACTTGAAGGCCTTGCCTTATAATAATAAAAACACGCAGTCTACATATTTAGGAAACCGAAGTATGAAACTAAGCAATCCTTCCCTTAAATGGTATATTTAAAATTCAACAAAGCCATTTATATTTTTGGTTTTGGATGAAATTACTGTAGATTCATGCATATACCTCAAGTTCAGTGGAAGAAATTCATACTCCTTGTCTTGTATGTTAAGACATACTACTTACGAGTAGTGATCTTGATTTTATGTATATCTCTTATTTTTTTGAAATAAAGGATATCAATGAAGCTTATGTGATAGTACATATCATGTGGATTACTAAAGCTCTCATATAAAGCATATATCGAATATTCGAAGAATTTTGAGATAATAACTTATTTAACAAATTTTGTTTCATGTTGGATATAAGATAACAATTTAATCTTCATTATGTCTTAATTCTGATATGACACTTATAACAATTTATTGATATGTTAACTAAATGACTACATAATTGAAGAACAAATTACAGGAAAGCTATCAAGAATTTTGAGATACTATTCTTGACTTATGTCTTATAATTAGTTAGCAAACCCAACTAAAGTTGATTGGGTTTTCAGACTCCAATTTTGGTGGACGTATGGATTCTATAAAGGAAGAATCCACTAATACTAGTCCCACAAATGACTTTGAATATTTATGACTACGATACTTAGAGACTTAAGGTTTTTCTCTACATTGCTGAAATTTATCGTCTTAGCTCCGCAACAGTAAAGAACGACGTGTATACGAAAGGAACAAAACACATGAACCTTGAATATGCGTAAGTGGATTAAGAAATTCAGAAACAATAATTATTCATTTATGACTTATGCAGAATCGTATCCGCAAAAGCACTTAATGAATAGTTACCTTTTAAGAGCTCTTAAGAAAATATTAAAATTTGAGGTCTATGGGAGTAACTAATTATTGAATTCAGCTAGTTTATATGCTTATTCTTGCACACTTGTTGAGCTCTTATAAATATCATTTTGTATTTATTTTTACATCCATATTTAGTATACACTTATGTGAATGGATGAGTGTCAATAGAACCGGACCAAATGGACTCCTACTTAAGGCCTAGTTGAGTAAGTTATTTGTGTCGTGGTACATGGAAGGGAACATGTTGATAACAAGACAATATGTAGCCACTATGACTCGCATAGATAGCTTGTTTGACTAATGTATTATGTTAACCATTAAATTTTTGTTTTAGCAATTACGTGCGCCCTATGTTTTCTATGATTAACTATTATATAATATCTCATAGACCAGTGGGAAAATGTAAGATAATTTCTATTCGATGGAAATATCTCATTGTCCCATGTGATAACTTTGGGCAAATTTATATGTTGCTAAACATCTTAGGTTTCTATAAGGGCTTATTTCCTAATTATCTCTTCCTTGATGGACGGTCGAGATCTAAAGTTTAATACTAAGCCCTAGGAACTTGGCCCTCTCTCTACCTATAAAAGAGACACAATAACCGTCAATGTTGTGCCTAAGGATTTACTCATTACAGCTAAGCTCAAGAGAGAGAAACCATGACCTCCTCAAGGTATTACCACTGCTACGAAGATGATCGGTATCGTAACACAGATTAGCGCTACCAGGTATTTCGTATAAACTACTCTTGCATATCTCATTGTGTGATTATCATGAAGTTCAACAACCCTACAATTAATGATCTATAAAATTAAATCTTATATGGCGAACCAGTTCACGAACTGCAAGTTCAGTTGGGAACAGTTCACAAACCCGGTTGGCGAACCGTTGTAAACTGAATTTTAAGGTGGATAAATAGGCTAGCAGTTGACGAACCCAGTTCATGAACTGTGGTCAACTGAGTGAGGCAGTCTAGTAGGGTTGGCAAACCCAGTTCACGAATCGTAGCACCCTGACTCGTGAACAAGCCATGCGGTTCACTAATCGTTGTACCTACTGTCCCAGTTTATATTTTACTATATGCTTAAAGACATTTTCATAATATGTTTCGCATTACTAGAACTCTCTTAAACACTTCTAAGACTTCATTGATCACTTAAACACTTATGTGTATGTATCATGATTAAGTTCTTAGGTGTTTAAATGAACATCAAATAGATTTTAGTTTTTTGGCTAACTTTCCAAACCGAACAACCATTTTACATTGTTCCATAACAGAACCTATGTGTATACTCTTCTATTGTATTTTGAAGACCTAAAGTGTTTGCTTGATTCTCAAATTATCTTAGCTTGAATTTTAAGCTAACCCTGGTCTTTGAAAACTATAAATAGAGATGCTCTTTCAACTGGGAAAATCAATCCCAGACACTTTGTGTCTTAGTTGATTCTAAAGTTGTCCTCTATTGACCTAGGTTTCATATGTGAAATATAATTAGGTCTACGACTAAAAGACTTCGTTTTGGGGGTTTGTGAAGCTAGGTACGACTATCTTTATCTTGATAGTTCGTGAATCCTGATCTTTCTTTTCTGTTATCGAGGTTTTCATAATCTCTTTCAGGCAAGATAGATAGTAATCGCAAAGTTCTCTTCGTCTTAGACTTTGTGATTCCTCAAGATAGATATCTAAAGACTGATCTTAGTTGATCTTTCGAAGATTGTTTTTGAGAGGTGATTAAGAATCTTGGTTGCTTTTCGAGAATCGTAAGTTCCGAATTTGTGAGGTTTGCTAGCTTTGTCTATTGCAAACATATCTCTGCACCTTGATCTTTGAAATAAACGGAAATCAAATTGGTTTATCTGTCAGAGGCAGATTGGTATCAAAAGTCTTCACTCCGGCTGAAGCAACTCTTAGGCTGTAAAGGACGTCAGCTAAGGGAATCAAGTGAGTAGAGCGTTGCGAGGTTCAAGAGATGTAAGGAGCGCAACGGTAATTGAATAGCTTGGAGGGTGGTTTCGGTCTCAACTACATTCCAGTATGAAGTCTGATGGTAGGCTAGTGTCTGTGGCGGCTTAGTCTGTTGTTCAATCTGGACGAGGTCCCGGTGGTTTTTTGCTATTACAGTTTCCTCGTTAACAAAATTCTTGTGTGTGTGTTTTACTTTTCCGCATCTTTTAATTGTTAAAAGTACTACATACATTCATACTCCTGTCAAAATGAAAAGGTTGGGTATATTTGGCATCCCCTACGTTTTCAGGAAGTATGTGCAAATGATGAAAATATGAAAACATAGGATCTCAGATTTTTTTTTTTTTTTTTTTTTAAGCATTAAGGATCTCAGATGGTGTCTAGCTGTTATATTTGTCGACAGGATCAAGATACAATTGAGCATTTATTACGGCGTTGCAATTTTGGTCAAATACTTTGGAGCTGGCTTGGAGTTATTTTTTAATTTCCTAAATCTTTTTTTCCCTGTCAGATGTTCTTGTTCTTGAGAAAGATTAAAATCCTACGGCGAAGCACCAATGAAAAGTAGCACCTTTCAGCTAGGTGACTGAAATTTGGTTTTTTTATGATGTCCATCCTTCTATATACCTGATTATTCAACTGACACATGATAATAGTTTTGGACTGAAGGGGGCTACGGGGAATGGTGTGAATGATTGGTTGATCCTCAAGTTTTTTTGGACTAAAGTGTAGACCTGTTCTTCCAACATAAAGATCAAATTTATCGCCAGCTAATGCACATATTTCTCCAGCTAGCTTGTGATACCCAGTTGCACCAATGAAAATGCCATCCAAAGAGAAGGCTAAATAGCTACACGGTGACTACAAACATGAAAAAAGAAAAGAGAAAAAGAATCAGGGTAAAACCATAATGAGTTGCAAACTATGCAGCACTGACCAAATGCCTGCATAATCACTACCTTCAATACAAATTCAAGGATGTAACATTCTGAGCTATTCCAACATCAACAAGGGCTAAACTAGACGAAGAAACTTACCTTTATTGTGTACAATACTGATGAAAGAATCCACATAGCGAATCATCTGGCCATACTCTAGCACCTTGCTATGTAGTGATTTATACTCGTCCTCAACCAGTTGTAGTTCTTGGTGCAACGCCTTAAACTAAATCACAAACAAAATAAGTATTGCGGCGGAAAATCAGGCAAATGGCCAAAGGAAAAACAGATACACTAAATTACCTTAACTAGCTGTCCATCGGATACTTCGCTCTCCTTCGGCAGTTTGCTCTTGTTCACAGCTATTTCCATGTCAAACAGTTGGAGTTGTATTTTTTGTTCATCAGATAATAGCTCTTGGAATGCTGGTGTGACAACGTAAGGATGCTGATCATATGTAAACCAAAAGGTTAGGAATCAATAACACCTAACCATAGAAACTATTGTAAACTGCATAATGAACATAAGTTTGGACTTGAGATAACTATATATACCTTGTCAACAAGTTCAACGATCTTTTTAGAATGAGATTCTGAAGCGACGTCAAATTTTTGTTTGATAGGATCGTATTTATGTTGCAGATCATCACGTAATCCCTAATGAATGAAATACCACAACAAAAACAAGACAATATCAAGAACATTCAAATTTCTTTCATAAAAACAAGGGTGTCCACTGACAATATATATATATATACACAAACACACCTTCATAGCATCAATTACAATTATTTTATCATGCATTTCCATTTTTTGCGGCAGTTCGAAAGTAAAATTGAAGAAACTGTTTCGTATATCCTCAACTTTGTCCCATGCAGAAAACCCTCGTAGATGATCCTTCATTTGATTACTTGCAGTGACTGATAAGAATAGATAAAGAGAAAATTCAACAACAAAAAATGCAAGTAACAGAAGCAATTATCTAAATATTACTGGAAGAGATTTGCTGAGTCGAGAGAGTTAGTATCTTTCTTAGTATATGAAACACACCACCAAAATTCTAGAATAGAATAAGGATTACCACAGCAGGGTGTTGGTATATTCTGTAATTGTGCCTACTAAAATATGATTTTCTAAGCCCAGGGCCTGGATTTAGTGTGACCCCAAAGTGAAAATATTGATAGGGAGAGTAACTTCCAGATTTGCTACTCAGCCCATGACATAAGAAAACACTATCAGCAATAACTGAGCCACAAAAAACAAATGCATCCAACTCCATGACCAAATAGTACTGCCCCATAGACTATTTTGCCTTTCGGTGTCTTTTTTTCTTACTTTCTTTGTTTTTTTTCTTTTTCGTTTTTATAAACAACGAACAACGATGCAATGCTTTATGTAAATGCCGCCTTCACCGATTCACACTTATTCACATTATCCAACCAAAGCATCTATCAGGATAGGAAACTACCCTAGCACAAAACACTCTTAGTTATGCTTTTGGATAGTGAAACTGCTCAAAGAGTACCTTCACTTGTCCCCTCCCCATTGGAACTTTGCAAATGGTCGTTCTTGCGCTTCCTTATCATATCACCCTGCATGAAGAACCAAAATAAAAGAGCACCTTGGTGTTAAAAATTAACAGCCACTGGAGAAAATAAATTAAATAAACATAAAGTATAAGACAAACAATTATTATTTTTCTTTAATTCATGTTGTAGGACCCTTGCGGTTAATATGCACTTCCTTTTTTGTAAAACAAAATGTTATTCTCTAGTATTCACTTTGACGAAATAGCTTATACGACTCTCTGCATTATGGTTAAAGTAAACTTGCCTTGGTCTCTACGATTGTTGATCCTCTCACTGCACGCAAAATAAATAGAATACAATCTGGAATTCCTTTTACTAATTGCTTAACCTACAAATCAGGACATTTCTGCATTAACACGACAAACAAGAAAGATAGAAAGAGTCGAAGAAGTTGAATGATGAAAATGATGCATTTCATGAAGTGTTGATCCTCTCACTGCATTAACATAACCAAAATAAGATACTTAATACAAGGAGCAGAACCAAAATGTAGATGCGCTATGAAGGACACTAAGTTTGAAGCACAAGATTCCAGAAATAAAATAAGTTACTTAGTGGATGATTCCTTCAAGATATGCATGTGCAGTATCCAATGTTTGCAGACGTTGTCATACCCCCACCATATGAAACCATGCAAAAAAGGTTTTATAATAATCATACGCCAATGTTATTAACCTCTACTCATCGTTAAATACAGAGAAGAAAAATATAAAGGCATAAACCACCAACCAGTTACAACAAAAATCTAAACAATTAACAAGTTCAAACTCAAACTGATATGAGCTTAAGAGGATTCAAACCAATAGGGTGTAATACGAGCAACGTATCATTTAATAAATGAAAATAGAATATGCATACCAGAGAAACTACTGGACTTAATAGGATAGCATAATACATGAAGAGTAAAGCATTTGCTCAACTGTCTTCATAATATATAGGAGCAGAAGCAAAACTATAGAGATTTAACCAAATCAATGAGCACACCCTACTAACAATAAGCTCAGCCCCAGACTAACTGTGAAGTTAGAATTTACAGTTAACAAATTTCAGAAAAGTTGACACGCGCAACACAACCATTATTTGAGATTGAGAGCTGTGAGCCGTACACTACATACACGAACACGGTTATGCACAATACTTCATGGAAGAGCTAATAGCCCCTGCAACACTAACTATTGCTGGGGAAGGTGGATATATAATTTCAGATCCTTCATGCAGCCCTTTTTGGTTGCTAATACGAGTATCAGCAAGGCTTCGCTGAGCCACTATTAACTCATCTCGATTTAGTTTATGAAAAAAAAAAGTACCATACACAAATTTACATTTCCAATCAGGACAACAAGATATCAATTCTTATAGTATATGGTATACCTCGCACTCTCGCGGGTTTATAATCTCTCTAACTTAGTAGTTTCAAAAGTAAAGTGAGATACAAAACTCAGAAGGAAACAAATAGTTGAGCAGATATTATCAGCTATGCTGGAAGATGAAAAAACTCCCCTAGCCAGGTTCGTAGATTGATTTAGTTAAACTAAATACATTACAAGAGCATTAATCTACACAGGTCAAAATAGCAAGACCAATCAAATCAGTAAGAACTCCGCAATGAGAAGTTCAAACAAGCTTCGAGTACATATTAAAACAAAACCACTACCACCAATCCATAGATAACTTACTTTGTGGAAACCAGCTATTACAGAAACAGGAACCCAGCCTTGTTCATCCATGTGTTGGCACAAGAAAATATTTTTCTGTAGACTTTCTGGGCTGGAATTAACAAATAAGGGATACATAAGAAACTAAATCCCCTCATTGATGAAGATCATTAGCTAAAGAAATTCATCAGTTTTAAACATTGCAGTTATTTAAGTAAACCTGAAGTAGTATTCCATCTGCTTTGTTATTGTGGAGGACAAATCAATGAAAGCATGTTGATCATTGCTATCTCTACCATTAAAGCTGCGATGAGAAATATGATTTTGACTGTAAGAACCAGGAGGATGGGATCCCTTCCTGAAGGAGGAATTACGCTGATGGGATTTTAGATGTTGTTGGGGTGTAAATCTATCTCTTCCCTTTGATCCTCCTTCCAAACTATGCATCTTGTGTGAAGAGTCCTTCATTGAAGGATCGGGAACCGTAGAAGCTGGTGTTCCAGAAGAACTCTTTTGGGGATTTTCAACTGATACCCCAGCTGATGAAGATTGCTGCTGTGATAGTTCCTTACCCGTAACCCCCATTATTCTCGCACCATCAGATGTACAAGATGCTTTTGATGAGGATGTAGATGCCGACTTCACATCTGTAGTATTAGCAGTAGCAGAAGCTTCAATTTTCTGATTTACCTGAGAGACAGAAGTAGGCGGAGGAGAAGCCACAGTCACGCTAGGTTTACCTTTACCTATATTCGCCCTTACTGAAGATTTTGATGATGAACCCCGCGCTTTAGCAGAAGCGCCGGCTGAAGCATTACGATTGTTAGCGCTATTCATATTTGCATTCAAATCATTATGATGTTTTGGTGGTGGTGGTGGTCACCATGCTTTAAGAGTTTCTAACCAGAAAACACCAATTTGTTGTAAAAGTGGAATCCAAACAAATAATTGGTGATTCAGGTGCTAATGCTGATTGGGATCTCTAAGAAACAACAAATTTGGATCTCCGTGGAGAGATGAAACGATCACTAAAAATAACCCTAAAAATAAATAGTCAATCCGTATCTCTATTTTTCTTATAGTTAAAAGAAAAGAGCGAGGGGAGTCCGATTATTAAACAGCGTGCACAGAACAAAGTGATCCATTGGTTAG
This sequence comes from Papaver atlanticum, assembly GCA_023531105.1. Taxonomy (NCBI): domain Eukaryota; kingdom Viridiplantae; phylum Streptophyta; class Magnoliopsida; order Ranunculales; family Papaveraceae; genus Papaver; species Papaver atlanticum. The sequence continues at coordinate 2,098,909 of JAJJMB010010755.1, read as the reverse complement.
TCTTCTAAGGCCTATTCCTATGCACGTGTCAAAATATGATATTTGAGGTTTTGTTATTTTGTGCATTCATGCATAAACAAGAATCAATCATTGGCATGAAAAATCATGGTTACAAAAAAAAATGTGGTAATTGTCTCCTTGATCAAAAAATCAATCGGTAGACAGTATTTATCGGAGAGGGTCATCTCGGAACGTCCGTATCGAGCTTTGATTTGGACGCCTGAGAATGATAGGTTGTGTTTTGATAGGTACGTGGGTCGACAGAAATATGGTGGGGTGACGATATCTTCAAATGTTTTTGGCCGTTGATGCGAATCTGTATATAGAAGCAATTTTTCTCTTCGACCTTTTTTTCTTCTTTTCTCATCTCCATCTCTCTGCGATTCCTTTTCACATCTTCAAAAGAAACCCTAGACCTTGATTTTATAGGTGAAGAGAGGCTAATTCAAACAATGGGTGTATCATCAATTTCGATTCGTTTGCTTGGTAATCTTTTCTATCTTCTACATCATCTGGTTTCGTAGTCTCTTATCTCTATTCCACTATTGGTTCCGATTTTTCTTTCTTGATTCTCCATCCCTCTTCACTGATTTCAAAATCTTCTTATTTAGAATCATAGGTAAACTCATCGTCTCCCATGCTACTTTTTTTTTGTTTGAGTTTGTGTATAATTATAATTAGGTGTTTTCAAATTACTCATCATGTATTTCTTTGATTGATTTTAGGGCATTGGTATGTGTTCATTCTTCAAAGAGCATTATCTTTTTGATTGAGTTTTAATTTCATGTATTCATTCTTGCTGGAAAATAACAACTTTCTCAAAAAGCCATCTGGGCTACAACTAAACTTACTACGAATACTTCCTTGATTTGCAGAATTAAAATCAATTATTAAGGATTCGATATTATGGTTTTTCTTAGTATATTGTCTTTCTAAAGTTGTACCTACAGTCAGGGAAACTCTCAGGCTTCTTTGTAAAATTGATGCTTCTCGATTAGTTGAAGAGGGTCTGTTTTTTGGTTAGGTTGGTGTCTAGATCAGGATTTGGTCAAGACTAACAATGTTTATGGCCCGTTTGTGTAGGGATGCAGATCATACAAAATGGACAACAAAGTTCCATAGGAACCGGTACTTCATTTAGGTATGTTGTTTTAGTGATTCTATAAATCATGCGTAGGAAGTTACCCAACTGTAGATATAGGTGCCATTTGTTTATCATATTCAATTGCTGCACAACATTCTGAACTTAGTTATCATCAATAATGAACTATGGTTATATTCTTATGTTAGTCAGATATTGTTTTGATTCTCAAATTACAAGGTTGGTCCTACCGACTGCAGATTCCTCTTTGTGATAGAAGAAAAGCAATGTTCACATTTATCCATTAAGCAATTGCTTTCAGAAAGTCAGAACTCTACCTTCTTCCACTACTGACTCCTTAGACATAGCTCGCCATTATTAGTAATTTCAATACAAATCTAATACATAAACAAATTCATAAAAAGTATGAGAAACAACAGTGGACAAACGTAAATAAACTTCTATGCTCAGGTTTCTTTGATAGAAGCAAAGACCAGTGCCGCACTAAACTATCTACTAAGGAAATTATAGAACTTCAGTTCTGTAAGTTAGTTATGGAATTGATCTTTCGTCTTCCTATGCACACACAACCTGATGTATAACTTGATTTCTTTAAGCTTATTTATCTGTCCGTGTTAATGATATCTGTCTGTGTTAATGAACTACTTTTACACCATTAGTTTCATTAGTTATTTATCTTCTTCCATTTTTATTCAGATATTAATGCTGCAGATTACATAAAGAGTTTTTTCTACGCTAATACAGTTTTCAGAAAGGTATAATTTTAGAAGCACAATATATTTATAGAAAGTGGTAGTGAAAGCTTTTATGATAACCATACTAATTTTAGATGCCCGTCCATTAGATGCTAGCGACGAGATGTAAGGTGATGTAATTCAGTGGTTGGTGCCTGTGGTTGAAATGTGGTAGTTTTGGGGTTTGGTAGTGGTGGTTATGGAATCTCTTACTATGAATTGCGTTATTTACAGCTATTCCTAAATGCTTCATTAGCATATAATGTAGATTACGTTCATGATGAGATTATAAATTAGAATTATATTTAGCTTTAATAGAAACTGTATGCTCTCTGATGGGATGTAGTGAAAAACGCGGAGGGACTTCGTGGTAAAAGAATGAGTCCCCTGTCCAGTTTCCATGCTTATGGCCGCAAGTTTCAAAAAAATTCAAATCATTCTTTGTAAGAGATATGCACGCATGGCACGTAATGTTTTTTTAATATATTTTTTCTTATTTGATTTGTGTCAGGCTTGGGGATTCAGTATATGCATTTGCGAAAAACAGTTGAACCCGTTGACATGGCCAGAAGTATTGTGCCTGTTTGCTTTTTATGTTGTGCTTGGACCACTACTGAAGAAAGTATGATGCCGAGGTTATGCACCTGCCCATGTGCTATGATGTGTTAATACTTAATATACACGAAGTTGTCAAGACAAAGAGCTTTTGTTAATAGCAGGAATGAATAACAAAGTGGAAACTAACCTGAATAAAGATCAAAATCAAATCTTTTGCTTGGTCGAGGTATGGTAGACTGTTAGACATTACAATTGGTTCTTCTTTAATAGTGTTTCATCTATACAATGGTGGGTTTCAGTTGTTTTGTTTCGTTTGGCAAGAATTATAATTTTCATATATATTTAGGAATTGCTCCACAGCAGCTGATCTGAAGTTGCTGGAGCATCAACACCACCAAAACTGAAGTTTGGAGTTTGAGTTCCTTAATAAGATACCTTTGATTGTTGCTGGAGTTTCAAGGTAATTTCTAATAAATCTTACTGTTCCTAAAACCAATAAATGTAATATGGCTCGACATTGGAACACCAGCTAATTTTACCGGATTGCAGTATACTGTCTAATTAGTTCGTAATGTATCTGTTACAGCTGGAATGGTCTGCCAACTATGAAACAAATGCAACCGTAAGGATTTTTTTTTTTTTTTTGAAATTACAGACATGTTCACAGTTTGCTTACCATTTTGTCTAACCTCATATGAACCACATGCATAAAATATTGTGATACAAATTCCTCTTTTGGTTTGCAGGTATGTATGGGAGTGCGGGCTAATGCAGCATTTGCTATTCTCCATGCAATTTTTTGAGTCAGAAAAGAACCATTTGGTCTATGGAGTTGTTGAATCCGCTTGGAATGAAATTTTATAACTGATGCAATGGGTTGATATTCCACCCCTTGATGTACAGTCTCCACAAAACTTAGAACGTGTTTTCTGTAGTCATGTCATGTCATGTCATGCCAGGTAAGGTATGTATTTTTATATCATCATCGTAAGAAGGAAGATAATTATGAACGGTACATTATCCTACAACCACCAATATGCTGATTCCTTAAGCACATTAAACTGGCTTTGATTCCCTGGTGCAAGCAAGAAAAAACTGTTAGTGGTGTGTTGTGTGTTAAATTGAGTTTGTATATCTTTAATGAATTTCTGCAGGTTCCTTCTCATGACTTGATGGGTATACTATATGGTGTTGTATTCGCACCTATATCACCTCTAGCCAAAGCTTTTTCGAGAATGCAACAATGATTTAGGTTGGTGTTGCATGCTTAAACTCTGTGGACCAACCAAATGCAGGGCACCTTAAACACAAAGAAGAAGGGCGATATTGTTTACATTTATCATTTGTCTTCATATGCACACACAGCTTGGTGTATTTAGCTCTTTAAGCTTATTTATCTATCAGCGCTAATTAACTACTTTTACACCATTAGTTTGCTTGATTATGCAGGTAATGAAACCAAGCGAAGGATTTTCTAGCAAACCATGCAGCAG